>LR991076.1:14006230-14606230 GCA_905163555.1 Notocelia uddmanniana | reverse complement strand
CAATCCGCACTCGCACCACCCAAACATAACCAGGAGGAAGCCACTAGCACAGTATAAGTATTTATAATATGTATACAGTAGTGCCACTAGGCACAGAGGTGTATCTAGTGGTAATAATAATAATCGTATGGCATTTATTTTCGAACCGTGATATCTTCGAGAAGACATATATATGTACGGTTGCCAGTTTGTTGCACTTTTAGCACCCACCCCACCCAGGGGTCACTTGTAGGGAAACGGTAAGTAGGTAGTTCCTACGGACGTGGTGCAACTTCGACCTCCCTTTGTCAAGTGAGTTGGCAACTCAGATCATAGAAAGAAGGAGATATGGCACGGGGGCGTGGCGCGTGTCGCCTCGATAAGGTCAGTTTTTTTTATTTTATCGTATGGCATTTATTTACGAACCGTGAGATCTTCGAGAAGACAAGTACGGTTGCCAGTTTTTTGTTGCACTTTTAGCACCAGCCAGGGGTCACGTGTAGGGTAACGGTGGGTACTCCCTACGGACGTGGTGCAACTTCGACCCCCCTTTGTCAAGTGAGTGGGCAACTTGACTGTTAGAAGTTCTCAAGCCGCCCGAAGGCCTCTAACTTGGCTTAACGACTGCTGTCGTAGACAGCAGCCGGGATCAACGGCTTAGCGTGCCTTCCAAAGCACGAGAGCGCTCAGTTAGTAACCACTCAAAGTGGTCACCCATCCAAGAACTGACCTGCGCCCACATTGCTTAACCTCGCATACCGCACGCGGTACGCGGGCGCCGCTGGGCCACGAGCGCTCTAAGGTCAGTAAACCATATCGGCGCGCACCGCTCTTAGCGCTGATTCATTTGAGCGGCGAGCGTTGTTCACGCTATGGCTCCAGTTTTTTTTCGAAATAACGGTCTGTAGCGTATTTATTTGTAAAAATCGGTAAACTAAACAATAATACATAATACGTGGAATAACATACCACTGCTAAGTGCTATTTTAGATTAGTATTTCTATTATTAATGTATTTTTAAAGTTCCTTAATTCACTTTGTAAAATTCATCCTAAAAGCTTCGACCTGCCAGCGCAAACACCTTACGCAGCTTCGAGTGCGCGGGATAAGGCAGTGGCAGTATCTGTATGCATGCAATATTATCGATAGTTGATCGACGTTATTACGAATGGTTTTCATTACATTTTCTTTTTAAATATAGTTATTTGCATAACTGAATATCACAAAATTATGTAAAAAAGTCTACAGATCGACTATGAATGATGTTGCCATGAAATATTTAAAATAAATTGATCGCCCCAAGTATCGCTGGAATGGTGGACGTGGACCTGCGTGCTTGGAGCCGGTGCAAGCTGGCGAGAAATAGCGCAGGACCGAGAAAAGTGGCGTGATCTTGTCTCGGAGGCCAGGACTCATTTTGGGTCGTCGTGCCAGCCTAGTTAGTTAATACCCATTGTGTGGTGTATCAGTGTATCGTTGCATAGCTCGTTTAGAAGTAATGCGGGTTTTTATAACCATTTTTAGATCTGGTATCCTTTATGGTTAGGTATTACACTTTAAGGACCCGGGTATGTCCTAAAACTACGACCAAGACCACCGGGGGATGGGCACAGCAGCGTCCCTGGCCCTGGAGTGCGGCCTCGGTAGAGATACTGCGATCGCCAACCCGCACGCCAAGCGTGGCAATTATGGCATTTACCCCCCATGAAAATGGGGGAGGCTTATGTCCAGCAGTGGACGTCCTTCACTTTTGTTCGAGTGCTCCCCTGCCACCCAAACGGTTGCTACTGAGTAGCCGTATGTGAAACAAAACCGGTCAAGTGCGAGTCTGACTCGCGCACCGAGGGTTCCGTACAACGATCGTGTACCCGTCACGACCCCATTCATTCAGGAGAAATTGAACGCCATGGATACAGCGCCATCTATCGCAGCATTATTACACGCAGCAGCATTGTATATTTTATTACATTTTAATTTTATTAACCGACTTCAAGATTTCAAAAGAGGAGGTTATCAATTCGCTTGTATGGTTTTTTTTGTTTTTTTTTTTTCAAATCTTTGTTACTCCATAACTCCGTCATTTCTTAACCGATTTGGAAAATTCTTTTTTTGATTGTAAGTATATATATCCAAGTTGGTCCCGTTTTTGTCAAAACGCAGTTCTAATGATGGCATCCATGAGGAATTGAGGGAACTCCTCAAATCTTTAAGGCAAACATATAGTGATTTTTGTGTTTTTATCAACAAGTCAAGCATTTGCATCCAAAAATGTGACATTGGATGAAGTGGAACTGCTGATGATGATCAGAACAGAACTCTTCAACGACCAAAAGTTCACGTTTGGCGATTTGTCCTCCTAGCTGTGTTTGTTAAGCAATTTCTATTTTCACGATAAATTTTTATCATCCTCGATTTTTGATGATGGGATCCATTAGGAATTGAGGGAACTCCTCAAATCTTAAAGGCAAACATATAGTGATTTTTGTGTTTTTATCAACAAATCGAGCATTATCATACAAAAATGTGACATTTGATGAAGTGGAACTGCTGATGATGATCAGAACGGAACTCTTCAACGACGCGTAGTTCACGTTTGGCGATTGGTTCTCTTCGTTTTGTTTGTCAAGCAAACAAGGTTTTTCCATGATTCCATGAGGAATTGAGGGTACTTAGTCTTCTACCATTATAAACATACTTATAGCCATTTTTATTTTATTGTATGGAATCTAAGAGTGCACCATCTAAGTATAATAATCTTTCACCGGCCTCCCCCATTGAAGTCGGTTTTTTTTTCTTAAAAATTATTTTATTCTATTCTATTGACCCAAAATTATGTAATTTGTGTAATTTATTAACACTAGGTTAAGAGAATTGTTACTAACAGATATGGACTTGGGTCTGCAATAAAATGTTTCATTCATTCATCATTCATTATACAAACTTAGTTTAGAAATGTTTTTTGATGATAAACAAAATATATATCATTATATTTTTCCTGCATAATTTAGATTGATATTAACGTTGTGTAATAATTTCATATTTTTCTTTGGTTATATTCGGAGATAGGGACGGTATATTTTTTTACATTTTCCTTCATAAACAGAAATTTATCCACCGTAAAAAAACTGTTTTAGAATGTGTAATTCAAACCTTACACAATATGACACCTCACTTGACATAGTCACTAGACTTTTTAATTTTGATCCCCTCTTGTACCTATCGGTTTTTTACAGAAAATAAAAAATATATTTAAAAACATGTAACATGTTCTATGCATGTGGGTTACCCTTGTTTATAACTATTTCAAATTTCAAATCGATAGCATAAGTAGTTCTTGAAATATTTAGCAATGTGACAGACAGACAAAGCGGCACCATAAGTGATCCTTTTTTACCTTTTGGTACAGAACCCTAAGAAGATCATGGTAGAAATCTAGAATTTAACAGGAAATCTGTCACAGCTAAGCAAACACAAGATTTTTATACTATACGTTTTAAAGCAATATTCGTTAATTTCCTTCTTAAACAAAAATCAGGACTCGTTTGAAATATTTATTTTCTGTTTCGTATTTCTTAAAATTTCCCGAATTCCAAGACGTATTTATCCCGTTTTTATCACCTGTTTATAAACAACGGAAAAAACACTCATCTCCACGAAAAACGTTGTCCGATAAGACTTTACTTAGGTATGAACTCGTACCTACTTACGAGTATAAATTGGCGACCGCCCCAAACGACGGCCAGTACGCACCCGAATCGCGCTTCACTCAAGTGAATTAGCTTTGAACTTAATTTATTAAATAACCTTGTAGAGATGAGAGGGAAATCAGTGACTTTGTGGTTATTGATGGTTGGACTGTCTCTGGCGGCCGCAAGTAAGTGCCTTAATAGTTATTTGTTATAAATGGGTCCAAACTGGTCGTGATGAAATTCAGTCTGAGAGAGAGACAATGGTAGAGCGAATTAACTCAACCTTAAGTCTTGTCTCCCAATGGGGTGATAACAATCTGGTTAGTTTCAACGCCACCAAAACGCAAGCGTGTCTGTTTACCGCAAAAAGGAGCTCATTCAATCTGGCTCCTACTTTCCGAGGTACAACAGTGTCTGTAGCCAACGATCCCGAGCTGCTTGGCATGACGTTAAGCTCAAACCTTAACTTCGGCACTACCATCGAGTCCAAAGCCGGAACAGCGGCCAAAAAGCTGAGCATCCTAAATAAGGTCAAGCGATACTTCACCCCTGGGCAGCTTCTATCTTTATATAAAGCCCAAGTCCGGTCTTGCATGGAGTATTGTAGTCACCTTTGGGATGGCTCGGCTAAGTACCAACTTGCCGCACTCGACTCGGTGGACGCAGGAGGCTCATTAGCGGCAGTACGGTAGTGGGAAATAAGCTGCAGAGCTTAGCACATCGACGCAAAGTAGCATGTCTGTGCGTCTTCTACAAACTGTACTTCGGTGAGTGTGCTCAGGAGCTCCATGAGCTCATACCGCCTTCCCCCTTCTTCCATCGGACATCCAGACGTACGGCTGGCTACCATCCTTACCTGGTCGAAATTCCTCTAATTCGAACCAAGCTCTTTGCATCTTCTTTTATAATGCGCACTTCTAAGGTTTGGAATTCTCTGCCGGCGTCTGTATTTCCGAGTTCATATAACCTGGACCTTTTTAAGGCACGAGTGAATAGGCATCTTCTGGGTGAGCTCGCTTCATCGTCGGCCTCATCTTTGCCCCCTGGCTAGATGCTGGCCAAGAGCAATCCCATTTTTAATAATTAAAAAAAAAACTTGTATTTTACCCGCGAGTGTGAAATTGAAACACGAGCAAGCGAAAGGATTCTATAGGTTCTAAAATAGAAAAAACCTTTTTCATCGAATAAATCGAATTGAAATATATATGCATTTTTGATTTTATTTTAGGAACTGTCTAGACTTCTATTTTTTATACATTTAATATTCACATTATCAAAATCAATCAAAATCAAAATCAATGTTTTATTGCTGGTTATATGTGAGTAAATACAGGTGTTAAAAATAATATAGTTCAGTATAACCTGCCTCTAAGGCGTACAATATTCCCAAAATATTTTGTATTTGAATAATTATTAACAAATAAGAGCGTGGCACGACCATTTTCGAGAACTGGCGCAGGTCTGTACTTATAGTACGGCACTCCGAAGTCCACAAGACCGTACAGAAGAGCTTGCTGCTGGTGAATAATCTTGGCTACCAAGTTATGTCTGTGCAAGTACTCGCCGTTAGCAAGATGACCACAACCGTAAATGTTATGCCTGAGCGACTCTCCGGGACGGCGGCATGCCCGACAAATGTCGACCGTACCGTCCTTCAGGATATATTTCCGGTAGTTGTTCGTCATGATAACTTCGTCCGCAATTGCGCAGACAAAACCTTCGGTTTCCACGAAGAGATCCCCGAAACGTAGCCAGTTCACCGACGCGAGCAGGTCTACGTCGGGCCCCGTTTGTATAACCGCCCATGTTGCTCCTTACTCTTCCATACCGCCTTGCGGTCCTCCAAGTCAACAGCAATCATTCAATATTTGTTTTAAAGAATAAATTGCTCTAAATAATTAACTTAATAAAACGTTATAACTGACGATTCGAAAGTGCTTGTTGCTAGCCCTATTTGAATAAGAGTATTTTGGCTTTGACTGATATATTTATTTATAACCTTGGCTCCCGATACAAATATGGTCGCCATGTTAGAATATTTTTTTGCGTTATTGAAAGAAAAATAGAATTTCTATTTTTTTTCTATTATTTTTTTTTCTAACACTATGATCTTTGTTATTATTATTATTTATTTAAATTAAGATGAGATTAACCTAATAGAATACGTCTAATCCCAGCCGCCTAGTTATTAGCTCTAGGTTGGAAGGTCAGATGGCAGTCGTTCATAAAACTAGAGCCAAAATTGAGTCAAAGTTCAAAAACTAGAGTCTTGGGATTACGTAGGTCCTACCTAACAACAATTAAGATTCAAAATTAATCGTGCTTTTGCAGGTCCACGGTTCAAAATGCCGTTCAGTGATGGTAAGTTTTTTACATACTCATTTTTAACTATTTACCCAAAAAAAATTATCGTGAGTGTTCCGTCATCCTAAATTCAACCTATGTTATGGACTTCACAACGTGAAGACCTCTGCTTCATATAAGTAATAAGAGCATTTTTTATTGAGTTCATACTTATATACGTAGATAGCGATATTACTATATGAAATCACGCACAAAGAAGGGTTCTGTTCCGTACTGATACCTACTACTTAGTCCACATTTAAAACCACGACACTACATTAAATCAAGAAAGATTGTATCTTCATGGGAACTCACGGCAATTCAGTCCTTTTGTTAGCTCAAGTCAATTTTTCAGCGATACCTCAAAAATTGTTAGAGCAATCTCGTTCAAACTAAAAATCGTTGAAAGAATTTATTAATGTACACCACTTTTAAAAAATCAGCATTTTAAACTTCATAATTTGGAAATAAGGAAGCCCCCCCTTCCTTACACACTTTTTACGACTTTGAATACAAAACGGGGAAAAGATTTTTAGAAATCGTTTTTAAAGGCCTAATTTTAGATACCATGCACGGCTACATTGTTATTGCATGCATTGTTTTTATTCATCTCCCGGTTACATGTATGGGGTCCCTCTAATATATCTTCACATCCGTTTTCTGTAGCGGCTCATAGAATACACCTTCCTACCAAAATTCATAATTGCAGTGCTTATACTCGTAGTCTGCGAGTAAATCGGCTGTAACCTGTGACATACGGACGGACGGACGGATGAACTGACATGACGAATCGATAAGGATTCCGTTTTCGCCATTTTGGCTATGGAACCCTAAAAACGGTTAAAAACATGACCTACAACGTACGAGTAATTAACCTAAGGAAAATACAATAAACCTAACCTAAAGTACGAGCATGTAGTTGTGGTACGAAACAAATGCCTATTCAAACACGCCACAACTATTATACAATACAAGAGGTTCTTTACACTTCAGTTTTTTATCTTGTAAGAATACGAATAGAATAATAATCATTTATTTCTTCACGAAGAAACTGTTTTCTATATAGAAAGAAAATATACTAGGCTTAGCCTGTATCTTGGAACTTGTCGATTTATCAGTTACACATATTGTCTCTTAGCTACGGGATATATTTTGTTTGTTAGTTAGTTAAAGAACTTATTGTATGACAATATTTATATATAATCATTCAACAACATCAAGATACGTGTATAGTGGATAGATACGTGGTTCTTGATCATTACATTACACCTTGGCCTTTAATAAAATAGGACACATTTGTTTCCGCAGACGCCGACTACCACTACTACGACGAAGGTGACTCCGAGGAGTGGCAGGTCCTCGCGCCTGCTGAAACGCCGACGACCACCACTGGTACCTACTTCGATTGATATTTAAAATAGTGCCATAACGCTGGTGATTTATTCCACGTCGCACAACAATTTATAAGCGGCGTTTATAACGCTGAGCAGGAATGTTTTATTCTTGACTTTTTGTGGACCGAGTGGAGCGAAGGTCTCCGCTTCAGCTTCAACAAAAATGATTTCGTATGTCTGGAATGTCCGGATATCCGGATTTCCGGTTGTTCTCCTCTACAGGTCGCATTTTTCAACCGATTCTCGTGAAATTTTGTGAGCAGGGTCGATAATTAAGTATAGAGAATTTCTTTTCGAGTCAGTTTTTAGTAATTATGAAATGTGAAAAAAATTGTTTTCGCGAGGTCTTCAGCTTGTGTTTGAGTGGTAATTTTTTTGCAATTTGAATCTTATTGATATTTGATCCTGATATAAAATAGCTCGCCTCTGACTCGACTCGACGCTGCGCTGGTGCACGGTTCAGGATGGGTGCGCGTTAGCGGTCGAGGACGCCGTTAGGTATATGTAAAGACGTGCGGTTTCTCTTAGCAGGGTACCCTAGCAAATTACAAGTTACAACACCCTGTCCCGTATTGGTATAGGTACTTCGAATACGATAAAATAAGCTTTGATAGATTCCCTTACATAGACAGCATGGCTATGAGGCGGGTGGGACTATCATTTCGAGACTTGCAGCTCATATAATTAAATAGAACTTCATTTCCAAGTTCGTTTAATTTATAATTTTATTTCGCTGCATATTACCTTCAATTATAATATTAAATATAATACTATATGTTCAGAACAATTCAATTTTTAAAGGGTCGGCAACGTGCATGTGACGCTCCTGGAGTTGCAGGCGTCCATAGGCTGCGGTGACCGCTTACCATCAGGCGGGCCGTACGCTTGTTTGCCACCGACGCGGTATATAAAAAAAGAGAAATTAATGAAAGTTTATTACTGGCCTTGTAAACAATCGTTATGTAATAGCTAGCCAAAGCTATTCTATTCTAGCGTGATCACTAGATGTCACTAGGAACCTATAGATCACTCTGTAAAATCGAGCATAAAATAAATACACTCTCTTAACGAAGTATGAGTAAAATCGAGTGCAAAATAGGAGTCCCTTTTAAACACTTTACCAACAATCTAGCATTTACGGGAAATCGTACGGCCTTACTACAGTCTGAGTAATTAAGTTAAACTAATGTCGCTACTCAGGTAGAGATGGCGTTAGTAGTCCTCATTTTTCACGGCTTGCCTTTGTATTGGCACGGTTGGGGCTGTCCGTAACAGTGTAGTCGGTTCGTGATCTATTGTACTAGTATGTGAGCTGCACAATTTAGAAATCATTAGTAGAAATCACGATAAAATAATGTTCGACAAAATTAGCGTTTATTTCTAAAAAATATTATAGCATATGTGTCAGGGCAGTCTTAAGAGTCACCAATTAAAAACCTTTAAGAATATAATTGAGAAATGTCTCATAGAGAAATGTCATTATACTACGAGTGATTTTAATAATGATTATTTTTACATATTAGCCTACATGTATGTAAACCTGAAATAAGTAGAGTTTACGGACGCTCCGATTGTGAAATGAGCTCCCTGCCGAGGTTTTCCCGACGGACTACAGTATGGGGTTCTTCAAGAAAGGAGTGTATAAATTCTTAAAGGGTCGGCAACGCGCATGTGACACCCCTAGGAGTTGCAGGCGTCCATAGGCGGCGGTGACCGCTTACCATTAGGCGGGCCGTACGCTTGTTTGCCACCGACGTGGTATAAAAAAAAGTTGCACCGGTTTTTTATACCGACGTCAGTGGTAAATTACCGTACGGCCTACATGATGGTAAGCGGTCACCGCAGCCCATGGAGACCTGCAACTCCAGGGGTGTCACATGCGCGTTGCCGACCCTTTAAGAATGTACATTCCTTTCTTGAGAACCCCATACGTGGTCCCTCGCAATGCCACCACCACCACCACACCACATCAGCCAAAGGATGTCCACTGCTGGAAATAGGCCCTCCCCATATTCACGGGGGGTACATGCCATAATCGCCACGCTTGGCATGCGGGTTGGCGATCGCAGTATCTCCACCGCACTCCAGGGATGCTGCTGCCCATCCCACGGTGGTCATGGTCGTAGTTTTAGGGCATACCCGGGTCCGTTCCCTCGCAATGCATTAAATGCAATTAAAACCGCAAATTATAACTTAACTCCCATTGCATAAATAAATAAATAATTTTACAGTACATATGGCGCTACATTACCGCACGAGTGCGGTTATCAGCAGATTACGTGCATATGTCGAAACTTTAAAGAGCCATATGTACTGTAAAACGTTGTACGATACACGTGCGAACAGGTAATTCGCAACTCGTGTCGATTTAAAACACTCCTTTCGGTCGTGTTTTAATTTATCACCACTCGTTGCGAATTTCCTGTTCTCTGCACTTGTATCGTAATGTACTATTATTTTATTTCGTATCATGCCCCAATAACGGTACTACAAATTCATATTCAACTTTAAACTTTCCACATGTTATGACATGTTGTCATTTCTGACCACATCTTTGATGTGAAACTGCATTTGCATAAATTTGACAAAAGTTTCCAGTGGCTTTATGTTAAATGAAAGTACAGTTGAAATTATTAAAATGTGTGGCTTTTTATAGAATTGTTATTGGCTTTTGAATCTTCTTGCCTTTAATCAGAAAGTTGCTTTTTGAACTGATTACATTGAAAGCACTCGGCCGACTTAAATAGTTTTAAGTACTTATACACCTTTTCTTTTTTTAGAACCACCGCAGACAACGCCGAAAGCGACAACAACAACAACAACGACAACGACAACAACAGGTATAGCTTTTTTATACAACAGCAGTAGCAAACTAGCTTACGGCATGCCTGATGGTAAGCAGACACCGTCTGCCGACCCTTTATTGACTTGAGGATTCGTTGTGTTGCCAGCTAGAGACATGTGCAGGTCTGTGGGTCCCTCACTCCCAACACAGCGCATCCTCGGGAGCTCTGGCGACCTTACTCACCACCAGGAACACAACACCACATACCTAAGGAGCTAGTAGTGGTGTTATTATCGCGGCGGTCTTTTGTAACGTGGAGGTACTTCTTCAGTTGGGCCCTTATGGACGATTCACACCATGAAGATGGAGTCGGTGCGCACGCTACCAGAGTCAATGGAATTCGAACCCTCCATACAGAAGCTAGACTTCGTATCCAAACGGCAGATAATTGAGGAATAAGGAAATTTGCGACTCAAGAAACTGGCTTAATAGAGGCTCTGACAATTTAGTGAAACTGGCAAAAAAGGAAATTGGTGAATTAAGTAACAGTCTAATCATTAAACTGTTGAATCAGCAAAATTGACGAATTAGGAAACTGACCGGCGATACGCTAATTCGGACCGGCTGCCCGCAACCTATTCAAATACAGGGTGTGGCCTGTAATAGGAGCAATAAATATAAAGGACGCTCCCGTAGAGCATCTGAAATAACCTCTTGAGTCCAAAAAAAAATTCTTTTTCCAATTGGGAGAAATTTTGATCTAAAGTTATGACCTCCAAGTAATGGATCTTGGCACCCAGAGATAGCGCGGCAGACAATGCTGATTTTGAGGTTGCATCAAGTTATGACTCATAATCGTTGTCGCATTTTTGGTTTAAATGGATATGTTTGGAAATTTTTATTTTTTTTTATAAATTTTTAGTGTTTTTTGAATAAATAGTTATTAATATCACTCCAGTAGAGTAAAAAAGTACATATGAGCTACTTTTGCGAAAAAATATCCAAAAAAGAAAACTTTTTTTTCAATTAAAACTATTTGGAAATAATTGCTGGAGAGCTCAATAGTGTACCGTTTAATTTTTTGCTCCTATTACAAGCCACACCCTGTATAAGTATAAGCATAAGTTTTATTTTTCCAAAATCAAGTACATATTGCAAAGTTTACAAAGATTACTGGCCACATAGGGGGTACATTATTTAAAATTGGAACATTGGCTCGTGCACTAGGCGAGGCCTGTCCTGCAGATATCCAATTCAAGCGTGAGTTTACATAAGACATGCAGCGCGGAAAAGATCAACATTTTTAATGAGATCGGAAAAATATGAAATCTAACTTCTGTATGGATGGTTCGAATTCCTTTGACTCTAGTGGGATGCGCGCCGACTCCAGCCGTTTGGTGTGAATCGTCCATTAGAGCAGACTCTAAGGATGGGCTGCTCCTAATTTGAGCCAGATGACATGCTGTGTGTGATTATTTATATTTATCATATATGGATAACCTTTCTTTTAGAACGACCTAAGGCGACGACTCGACCAAAACCAACACCAAAAACGACGACAACAACGACAACAACAACAACAACAGGTAGGTACCGAGTTGAGTTCCAAATCCAACCGTTAGGGAACCCTATTTCAACGAATTAATAATGGTCAAGTCCAGCGTTGCTGTATTGACGGATTATGTAGGTATAAGGAGCGTTCGTGGCCCAGCGGCGCCCGCGTACCGCGTGCGGTATGCGAGGTTAGCCCTTGGGATGCCGAAGTCAGCAATTTGCTACTTACATCATGACTTGAAGTTTAAATTGTAAGTTTCAAACTGTTCTGTAGTTTCTGGACGGATACGGAAGAAGGCATCCTAAGGGTAAAGCATTGTCGGGCGGGGTCCTTGCATGGGTGACCGGTTTGAGTGGTTACTAACTGAGAGCTCCCGTGCTTTGGAAGGCACGTTAAACCATTGATCCCGGCTGATGTCTATGATAGCAGTCGTTAAGCCAAGTTAGAGGCCTTCGGGCGGCTTAAGAACTTCTAACAGTCAAGTTGCCCACTCACTTGACAAGCCTAATCCCAATAAGGTCTAGTTTCCCCATTGGATTGGAAGGTCAGATGGCAGTCGCTTCCGTAAAAATTAGTGCCTACGCCAATTCTTGGGATTAGGTACAAGCAAAGGTATAGGCATCCATCGTCTCACTAAATCTTTTTTGTAATTAGCTCTACCTTAGGATTTTTTTTTGTTTTTCTCACCTAGTTTATCTCTTGCACCTACCTTCGCTATTTTCTGTTTGGCTCCATGGTTGACTGCTAGAGAATGCCTTGAGGCATTAAGTCCGCCATTTTGTACCGATTTATTTGTGCAATAAAGTTTAAATAAATAAATAATAAATAAATCTCAGGCATTCACTATTGAGTACGTTTAATTATCTATGGTCGCCGAGAGATGGCGCTGCGCGTAAGTTAGATGGCGCTATCGTTTGTTTCCCGTAGTTTTACCGCTACCGGCCAAAGTAATTTGCAGGCCAAATACCTAAATCGCTATATGCGAAATTTTTGAATGCTATATTGAGTCGAACTCAATTCATAGCATCTTAAAATAAATAAGTAAAATAAATATTGGCGGACACCGGACAATCGTACACAAATCGACCTACTCACAGAATAAGTAATGACCTAGTCCCAAAATAAGCAAAGCTTGTACTATAGCTTGTACTGTAGCTTGTAATATAGACGAGGATATACTTTTAATAAATACATAGAAAACATCCAAGACCCATTCTTTTAATAAATACATAGAAAACATCCAAGACCCAAGAACAAAAATATCCGTGCTAAATGCACAAATAATGCTCTGGCGGGATTCGAACTCGGCACCTCTAGCTTCGGAGGCAGTTTCACTACTAACTAGGCTAAACAGGCCGTCAATTATAACAAAAGTAAGCAAAGAACTTCTAACAGTCAAGTTGCCCACTCACTTGACAAGCCTTATCCCAATAAGGTCTAGTTTCCCCTTTGGGTTGGAAGGTCAGGTGGCAGTCGCTTCCGTAAAAATTAGTGCCTACGCCAAATGAATGGTAGTATGGAAAACATACAATTTTCAAACTATAATGGTGCATATCTTGGAAACTAAACGCATTTTGTGTCTAAAATATTTCAAATTACCTCCTCTACCATCCCTGAAAGTCTTTGCACCTAGTTACCAAACACCCCGTATATTCATAGTCGTCTTGGCTATTGAGTACGTTTCATTACCTACGGTCGCCGAGAGATGGCGCTGCGCGTAAGTTAGATGGCGCTATCGTTTGTTTCCCGTAGCTTCACCGCTACCGGCCGAAGTAATATGCAGGCCAAATACCTAAATCGCTATATGTGAATTTTTGTGTGCTAGTTTGAGTCGAACTCGATTCATAGCATCTTTAGTTTTTTCAAAAGTAAGCAAACAGCCTACCGAGAATTAAATCAATCAATTATTCTTTATTGTTCACCAAAAACAAAACACTCAAACTTTAACACTCTTGTTGCTATTATCTGTGGACTAATGTCGTCGTCCACGGGACCGCTAGAGTACTACGCGTTCGCTTCGTGATGGCAGCTCCCTCGGTGACGTGTTTGTCTCCGCCTCACCCCGCTCGGACGGACCGGAACTTGAAGCGAACGCGGGTAGTAATGTATGTTGTGATGTGTGCAGAGCGGGCTCCGGCGGAGGCCCCGACCGGCTACGACTACTACGAGGACGCCGAGGGCTCCCTGAAGCTTCACCCCGCGGCCGAGTGGCGGGAGGCGCGCCTCACCTGCCTCAGAGAAGGTACACTCGTTCATAACCTCCACCTTCGCGTGGCGGGGTAGGTAGTTGTATGTGTGCTGTAGCACAGATGTGTGGTGACTACACGTCGCCCTCTAAGCTCTATCAGTTATTTATTTAAGGTTATCGGTATTCATATGGCCGGCAAAAGCCACCGTCTTTTGTTTACGGGGCGAGAGCGCGGCGTGGCCCCAGCGGCGCGCGCCGGAAACAAAAGACGTGCGGCAGCGCCGGCTGCTCCAGCGCGTGTTTTTATTACTGAATCCTTAGAATTTCATATGGATTTTTCTTACAATTTTCATAGTTCATAACACTTGAGAAAATCACCGTTATATGCCTCGGCGGAAATGGTAATTAGTGGGCGCGTATCTATCTATTGACGGACTTCGCTTCGCGTCGTCCGTCTAAATTCAAAATCAACTTGTGCACGAATTGCTTTTTGCCAGCCTCTACAATAACGCACTATTTCTCAAACATGCAATGAAATTTCTTCATTACGTGCGTTATAACAAGCTTCAAAGTATCACGTTGCAGGCGGAATAACTCCGGAGAACTGTAAAGGAATTTCATACAAGTTGAAGGCCTAGGCCGGGTAGTATTTTTTTTTTAATTTTACGTATACAGGTACGGTTGAAACTCACTTGTAAAGTCACTATTTGCGACATGTTTCGGACTACAACTGGAGTCCTTCATCAGGTTGAGTGTTGACACGGTTGCCGACCGCACCGTACTGGTGTGCAATGCGTATTTCTTTTTTTAAATTATTGGTCATCTCACATAATAAAACAGCATGTACTAAATAATAAACAAAGTCACAGGGAGACGGAGGTACAACAACAGGTAACCAGGAAGGCCTACTGTGTCGACATCCCAAACGCCGCGGCAGCTGAGGTCTCCGCGAAAGTCCACAGTGTCGAGTATATTAATTGTGTATGTGCACTGTGCAGGGGCGGAGCTGGCGTCCCCGGAGACGGCGGGGCTGCGCGCGGCCATGAGCTCCGCGCTGCTCTCCAGCGCGCAGGCGCCCGAGGAAGTCTACACCGGCGTCAACGACCTCTACTCCAAGGGACTCTTCTCCTCGCTGCGCGGTAACTGTCCCACTACCATTACTATCTCAGCTCAGAGTACCGTAGAGAACACGTCCAATAATAATACCATCCGAGCGAAATGGTCTTATTCAGAATTAATATATTTATTTATTTATTCATTTACTAACCAACTTACATTGACAGATAAACCAAACATGCAAGTTGTAGGTTACAATTTGGTACTTATTACTAATACAATGCTACATATATTATTGAATAGTAGTGGGAGTGGAGTTTGATTCAAGATAGCGTGCGGCTGCAGCCAGGAATATCGGTTCCGTCTGTGAGAACAGGTCCAAAGTGGGGTCGTATAGAAGAATGTTATTTATAGTATTCAGTGCCATGTATAAGGGACTAGTAACTAGGGTCACCGTACTCATTGAATAAGAGTGACCGGGAGAGATATATCATTTGTTGCCCTTGTTATTGTTCCACTTTTTTCGCGCTTTTTGTCGCGTACGTTACTACTTTAGGTGTTCTTCGCTTCCAAAGAGTTAAGGTTTGTCTCACACTGACGCGGCTTGCAGTGATAGCCAATAGTAATTAATAACAGTTGACGCCAATTTTAAGCGTGTCACACACCGCACTGCAGCGGCCTGTGGTGGCGGCCAGTTGTACACTATGACAATCCTAGCAATCATTCAGACACACACGGTCTTGTTTGCAATAGTTTACGACTGGCCGCCACCGCAGGCCGCTGCAGTGTGTGGTACGCTTAAATATGAGGCGCGGCAGTAAGTCACGCCGGTGTGAGACCGGTCTAAAGGATGTCACACACTGGAGCGGCTTGCGGTGGCGACCGGTTGTACAATATGACAATCCTAACAATAATTCAGACATACGCGGTCATAGTTTACGACTGACCGCCACCGTAGTCGCTGCTGTGTGATGGACTGTGTGGTACGCTTAATATGGGGCGCGGCAGCAAGTCACGCCGGTGTGAGACCGGTCTAAAGGATGTCACACACTGGAGCGGCTTGCGGTGGCGACCGGTTGTACAATATGACAATCCTAACAATCATTCAGACACACGCGGCCATGATTTTCATAGTTTAAAACTGGTCGCCACCGCAGTATGTGGTACGCTTAAGAGCCGGACCACACTGCTCCGTTGCGTTGCGTTTATGAATAGAAATGAAATGAAATGATAAACGCAACGCAACGGAGCACTGTGGCCTGACTGGGGCGTAGCACGCTTGTGTGAGCGCGGTGTAATGGTATGAGGTGGTGGCAGGCACCCCGTTGCAGGACATGTCGCTGCGCTGGGCGGAGGCGGGGCGGGGGGGCGCGGGCGCGGAGGGGGCGTGCGTGGTGCTGCGGCGCGACGGCGACGTGCGCGCCGGCGAGTGCCGCGGCGCCGCCGCCGCGCGCCCCTACCTCTGCTACAAGAAGAAGCCGGCCGGGCCCGAGACGGAGTGCGGGACCAATCCTGGTACGTGCACTTAGTCAAACCTACTTAGCTAAACCACTTAGTCAAACCAGTTACGCATGCGATTCACATTAGCATTACCTTTTAAATATTTGCATGTCCTTGTGACAAAACATGTTTAACATGCCCTCACGATTCTGTCCTTTAACCGTCCTTAATCCAGTTTGGTCAAACCCAACCCCTTGTTTTCGGGTGTTGGCGCCTCATACAAATTAAATAAATAATAAATAAATATTGGGGGACAATCTTACACATATCGATCTAGTCCCAAACTAAGCAAAGCTTGTACAATGGGTACTAGATGACGATATACATACTTATATAGATAAATACATACTTAAATACATAGAAGACATCCAAGACCCAGAAACAAATATCCGTGCTAAATGCACAAATAATTTCCGGGATTTGAACCCGGGACCTCTAGCTTCGGAGGCAGTGTCACTACAAACTAGGCTAAACAGGCCGACAATTTGGTGTGCAGCAACTGTGAATAGCTTCATATAAAATGTTCTGCCGCTGGAACGTTCGATTATAATCCGGGCCCGACAACTTTTTTAACACGTTACACCTTTAGTCGTTAATTGGCGCCGTTGGCACGACAACACGCAAAACCGTTGGCCGTTCTTGGCGCCCAAAGGGTTAATTGTTGATATTTTCCCCAGAATACTGGTTTAACAAGGAAACAAACAGCTGCTACAAGGTCCACCAGTCCCCCGCGAGCTGGAGCTCCGCGTACGCGACCTGCCGCCGCGAGGGCGCGCACCTGCTCGTGCTCAGCGGCCGGGACGAGGCCCGCGCCATGCGGGGCGTGGCCGGCAAGGAGACACCCGCCATCGACACGATGCATGTGGGGGCCACGCGCTGGGAGGATGGCGGATGGATGACCGTGCACGGTATGTTTAAACATGGACCTTCTTCCTCTCTTACGTCTGTACGCCTGGTGCTTCCGTGCAATGGGCAGTTTGATGCGGCCTTGATTTGAGCAGTGATAACAGGGATGGTGGCAAGTTCACAGTCGCGTATCCCGTACCAGTGTGAGAGAGAGTGCAGTTCAACCAAGATGGCTATGTAATATTTGGAGGCAAAGACAAGATCCGAGACAATGTACGAGATTATCAGTCTGTGAACTTTAAAACAGTCTTCGGGACCGACTGTACTGCCCTGCCGTTTGACCCAGACCGCATCATCAATACTCTTAAGACTTTTTATTACTCTTAGACTTAGTATTTTAAAATTTATTGATCGTATTTGAGAGCCCAGTAACATAATACGACTGCCCAGGTTCGGCTGTTGCCTACATGGAAGAATGTAAATTTAGATTGTAAAAGGATAGTGTTCTTACTGTCGCAAACAAATCAAATGCACAAGGTACAAGCACAAAAAAACTCCATATTAAAAGCAAAATTGGAGCGACAATTAGGCTCGGGCTCAGCGTTTGCTGCGAGCCTGGTCGACTGACTGTGCAGCACTGTTTTTCAGCCCGCACCCATTTCACAGCTCAAAAATAAATACAATAATAGCTGACTGGAAGGGGAACATTCGCTTAAGTATTCGACTAAACAGGAACTTACTTGCCATTTGATAAAATAAATGAACCCAGTCCAGTTGGGTGACATTTCGACGACCATGGGTATTTCTTTCATAGTCATATGACCAGAAATGCTGATGCTGAAACCTATCGCCTAAATACAAGGCCTAATCTGTGTAATGTCCTGCAGGTGAAACCCTGAAGCAGGCCGGCTTCGACAAGTGGATCAAGAGCGAAGACAAGGCTGGCGCCGACTCGTGCGCGGCGCTGCACTTCCCCGACACGGCGCTCCACCACCACGCGTGCTCCGACCGGCTGCCGTTCGTTTGCGAGAAGAAAGCCTACCTTTAGAATGGGTTATTATTTTCTGCAGGCAGCTAATATGATGTACTGGCAGATTTTACTTGGCATATAGTACCGTCTTTTCGTCCAATAATCCGCAGTGTCTCAAGACGAAAGTCTTTGACCAGTGTGTGTTGCCATTGATGACACATGGCACTGAAACGTGGTCGCTTACTATGGGCCTCATAAGAAAGCTCAAAGTAACCCAAAGAGCAATAGAGAGGGCTATGCCTAGGTATAATAATATGGCAGCTTAAATAATAGCTTGGCTTTGATTGCAGGCAACAGTCGCCGAGTTATTCATTTAGCTGCCAATTTATTATTTTTGTAGGTTAGGTCAGACGTGTATTATTTTTTTAGCTGCCTGGTTAAGTACATGCCCCTTTAGAATTAATCCTTTTTAAAAGATTATCTGCTGGTCTTTACGGTTTCTCTTACGTTTACCAGCCACCGTGCCGTGCCCACGGTCTTGGATAGACCTTCTGAGCTAATAATCTTTTACAAATGTTAAGGTGTAACCATTATTACACTAATTATTTTTAAACCTTCTTGTATATAGTTTAGGTCTCTTGATTTATTTAATAAATACATGTTGAAAATCATATACTTATTAGTTTAATTTTGGCACATTTTGCTACCTCTTCGGAACTAAGGCTGCGTTCACGCTCACGCGTGAATTCATAGTGCGCGCGGCGAGCGCAGCATGTCGCCTCGCCTGCGCCTAAACGCCGCCTCACGGGTAGTCTGTGACCGACCCCATGGGATTTCGAGTTGCAATAGAGACGAAATTTTCACAGATTATTAAAAGAAAAAAAAATTACTTACTACAAGTTTTACACAATTAGGTGTACATATAATTATTGCAAACAATACACTATTGGCTATGTGCACGTCAGAAACGTCAAACGTCAAGCGTCCCGGGACAATGTCAAACTCAGAGATGTCAAATAATGACACATGAATATTTTATTTATTTTAGTAAACGAGACAGACCCCTTACTGGAGATTTGACTGAAATAATAAGATAATAAATAAATAAATACAAACGAAACGAATCGTAGGAAACGTGAAAGAATATTTTACAGATGTCCCCGGTAAGTACACATTTCTGCCGTGGTGTGCGCTGCGATCGCCTAGCTTACCCCCACCACCTACTTCGCACATAGCCAATAGGCCTGCGCAAACCGGCGGACAGTAGGGGAAAATCCGTCACGATACCGCGAGCGTCTGCCGGCTTACACTGGGGGACTCGGGCGCATACCGGGTGAATGCCGTCGCGATACCGGCACGGCACCTACCGCCGTGCTCTAACGCGCTCTTCAATGCCGAGGAGAGAAATCCGCTGCGATGCTCCGAGGTCGGTCTCAGAGCGTTGAAATGTATACCATATTTCAATTGAAATAGCAAAAAAAAAAATGAATTGATGAAATTTTATAACGTCTGTCGTTCCGTCCACCGGTTTGCGCTTTCACTACTTAAACAATTTGAAAGTATTTCATGTTTCTTTCTTCTGATTACTTACATAATTTCATGGTACACGAGGGCATTAATATGTATACATTTTTGGACTTTATTTATTTCTTGTACATAAATGGATACCTAAAACACTCAAATAATTTAAATAAAACGATAGGTAGGGTATTTCACAACACTTACAAACATTTTTTTACGTTACCAATAAACAAATCATATGAATATTTGGAAAAAATCCAACTTCTGCTTATTTATGGATTTTTAAAGATTTTTGTTAAATACATAAAAATTAAAAAAGGATGTAGTTTGACCATAGGAAATTGTGACGTCATTTAAGGCACATTTCCCTACAAACTTCATATTAGCCGTGCGTTTTTGACGTTTCGTAAAAAGTTGCTGATTTGACTATCAGTGAAATACTGTATAGTCTGCTTGAACCAACCCGCCTCCAAAATAAACAGTATAGTTTTTTTAAAACCAGTTTGCGGGCCCTATGGTCGCCGTGGAGGGCCCCGCAGCCGCTCGGCCAGCGTGGCCGCGGCGCTGATCTCGACGACGGGCCGCGTGCTGAGCGCCGAGCCCAGCGCCGCCATCGTCTCGTACGTGCGCGACCGGATAACCTGCGACCGACATTTTGGGGCTCAATGTTTTATTCACTTATTCAAAACTAAGTAGCTAGGTATGAATTACAAATTAGATTTTATAGTATATAACAGAAGAATTATCCATCCATCGCCTCGCAGTACTTAAAAGCATTCACGACACACAATGCCCTAACTACTTTCAAAAACATCCGCATCCGGTGCTGATGCAGTGTGCGCTCGAACGAGAGGAGTTTTAGCGTGATTATTATAGGTGTGCGCCTCTGGAGCGGCCAGTTAGTACCTTAGTAGAAGCAGCAGTAGCATGGTCACGTAATCGTGAGAATGTTGGAAGTGGAACGCGGTAGGTACTCACTATTTACCTCTAACTTGGTCTTGGCAAGATGGGCACGGCTTCGTGAGATTCTACATTAATAATAAATAGAAAATGACATAAATCTTACCTTACGCACACTCGAAATCATTCCGTAACCATCCCGCTGGCGTCACTGTCACATTTCAATGTGGCAAGTTCATATGACAACGACGTCATGACTCTCATGATACGATGGCATGTAATTGATGTAATAATTACAAGTCTCCCTGACTCACCCATAAAATTTAATATAATATATAGGAATCGCATTGGTTAGTACGCTCTTGCCGTCAAATGGTCCGGAAATCAATAGGGTCAGTGCGTACCCGATAACCTAGCTTGATGTATCACGTCTTGAGCGCAATTCATTAAAGTAGGGAGGCATTACAAATTTGAGGCTACTAATGAGAGTGAAAGGCGTACCCGGCCGAAGACGACGCTCCGCAGATCGAACTGAGGCAGCGGTTTGAACGTAATGCTGAAGACGCCGCTCACCTCGTCGTCGGGAGACACCTGCATCGTCACCAGACCTGACCACACAATAATTAAAGCTATCATACTTCATATTCACCAATTTCATCATGAGGGGCATTCCACGAGAATATCGCTTACGTGAGGCTTTCTTTTTACTATTTCTGCCAACGCTAGGAAGCTGATTTTAGGTCTGATCATATTTCAAGGCTTGTCCTAAAGATTGACAATATCCTCCTTATAACTGAATCCGCTACTAAATGTATCACTAAATAGAAATAAGTCTGTTCGCCTAGGGGTGAGCGGTGAGGTGCGGTAAGACACGATAAGACCCGCATAGCTGATGTGTGAGGACACTAACCGGGCGCGCTGTGCGGGAAGTGGAAGTTCTCCGGCGGGAACGCGCAGGTCTTGCACGCGTCAGCGCCGCCGCTCCAGAACAGACCGCGCACCTTCCTGCCACACCACACGTGTAGGTAAGGCCATGGTCTGGACGCCAGCGGGCAGCGGGGCGACAGTCTCGTTCGTCGCTCGCTGCCACTGACACATGGCGTCCAAATCGCGGCTTCACAAGAAAACTAAAACATACCTAAGGATCTGAAAGACATCTCGAAATCATTCGTTGGCTTTATTACGGCTAACAAGTTTACGATCTTCGACTTGCCTGATAGTAACTAGGGCTTCCAGTACCGGGATCCCAAAAAAGGTAATAATACCGGTATTGCGAAAGGTCCGGTATTTGGAAACGCTTATGGTAACCCAGCAGTAGGTTGTCAACCTAGCCTATGGACGGTTATTACAACGCGCGCGCCGCACTCCCTTCTCCTTTAGAAGTATCTGCTAATCCACACACCATCATCATTATCATCATCGGCTGCATCATCTCAGCCTTATTTGTACCTCCTGTACCTTTCTTCCGAATCCGTCCAGAACACTCCGAACCATCATTATTTCAAAAAAATTACAGCAGAATGGTTAAGTTAGATTAGAATACCGTGCCGTAACTACGAGTAAATAGCTAGGGGGTTTGGGCTTGCCTATTTAATTCATAAAATAAAAAACAACTAAACCAATAAACTCATTTAATATCACAATTAAATAAAACGAAATTGAATTTGTAAATACCAATTCCAATTACTTCAATTAATTGTAGAGATACCTAGAACAGAAAAAAGGAAACCCTAGTATTTCAATTCCTTCGCCAGTGAGAGATTGATAAAGAAGGAGTGAGCTAGTGGAACGAGTAATCGCCCGACGCACGCGAACACTAGCTTATAGCCGAGCGTCAAAACTATCAAAACTATACTAGCTTATTATAACTAACTATACTAGAGCACTCGTGGCCCAGCGGCACCCGCCTACCGCGTACGGTATGCGAGGTTAAGCAATATGGGCGCAGGTCAGTTCTTGGATGGGTTCTCAGTTGAGCGCTCTCGTGCTTTGGAAGGCACGTTAAGCCGTTGATCCCGGCTACTGTCTCGACAGCAGCAGTCGTTAAGCCAAGTTAGAGGCCTTCGGGCGGCTTGAGAACTTCTAACAGTCAAGTTGCCCACTCACTTGACAAAGGGGGGTCGAAGTTGCACCACGTCCGTAGGGAGTACCCACCGTTACCCTACACGTGACCCCTGGGTGGTGCTAAAAGTGCAACAAAAACCGGCAACCGTACTTGTCTTCTCGAAGATCTCACGGTTCGTAAATAAATGCCATATGATTAAATTTAATTAAATATACTAGCTTCTCGCCTCTCGCCCACTAGTTTGTAGTTTATAGTTCTACTCGTACTCGCTCATAGTTTGTAGCTGGCGGTGGGACCAGAAGTGCCTAATAGAGGTATTTTAGTAAGTTTATTGCTCTCAGGAAAAAGGTACTTTAGTGCTGTTCACAGATACTTATACATAAGTACAGACAATGACATAAATGACAAAATAAGACATATGTTAAGTAGTTCTTAGAATAAGTTAATTTTAAGTACTAACATAGATTTTAAGTAAAATTGTAACTAACATTATATGGATCCCAAGATCTGAATTAAAATATTTGAATTGAATTGAATAAGTGCTGTTGGTCCGTGCGTCATTATTAACGATGCTTTGTTAAAATCAAATGCGACCATTTGCGGCACAATAATAGCACAAGCCAAAGGAGCTGATTTTCCCTGAGGACGGATACGGAACATGATACACGGCTATGAGCTAGTGTAACAGCGATCCATCTCGCTTAGATAGCTGAACAGGTTTTCAGCGAGGCAGTATTTCTCGCAGTGGTGTCACTGGTGTCACGTGTGCGGGCTTGGCTCACAGCGGGCTACCTCGGCTGTGGTCTGTGGTGACGGAGGCTATCGCTGCCGCGACGTGGAGGGCCGGTTGGTGCTGGGCTGCTCGCTGAACTGGTTCACGGCGAGACAGTATTTCTCGGAGTGGTAGGTGCGCGAGATCTGGCCGAGCAGCGGGCTGCCGTGCGGGCTCGACAGCCACAGCGCGGCGCTGTTGGCCGGCCCCACCATGCCCACGAAGGCGGCCAGCATGCGGGTGTTCAGCAGGCCGCGCTGGATCTGACAAACGAGACAGAGGAATCAAATAACGATCATTCTCAATGCTTGAAAACATTACTTTTGGGTACGCCACTCAGTAACTTAGAATAAAATAGGTAGATATAGTAAGTAGCAAGGCAGGGAATGTGATCGGAAGGAATACTAAAGCTCCTCCGCACAGGAACACACCTTCCCAGAATAGCTCTTCCAACCGAAGGCCGCCTCTTCCGCAAGTACAGTAAAATGTAGGTAATTAACTACACTAGCAAGCAGACCCCGCCTTCTTCCAGGACACAGATGACTAAGGCGCAACCAGTCGCCGCCACCAACAAATTGCATGCAGCTGGTTGCACCGCCAAGGTGTTTCGGTCAGATATAGCCCTAAGCATATCTCGCCGTCACCTGCGGCTGCTCCAGCAGCGCCTGCAGTATAGCTCCATCGGGCAGGCCGTCCACCAGCTCGCAGACGGAGGCGCCGCGCTCGCCCAGCAGCCAGGCGGCGGCGGCGGGCACGGCGCCGCCCGTGCGCCGCAGCGCGCGCTCGGCCGCCGCGTCCGCCCAGCCCAGCTCGCGCAGCGCGCCCAGCGCCTCCGCGCCCGGCGCCGGCGCCAGCGACAGCCGCCAGGCGCGGAACTCGTCTACGAACCTGCGGATAATCACGCCAGCGTGACCAACTTCATTTCAAACAAATACACTTGTGTACAGGTAGGACTTGACCAAACGATCCACGGGAAAAACATGTCCGGACCACTTAAATTTCATAACAAAAAGCAAACCTAACTGATAAAGACAGAAGGTGCAAATTGCCTTTGAAATTTCAAAGGACTAGACATGTTCTTTCCGTGGACCCTTCAAATAAGGCCGGTTAACAAGCAGCAACCAAAAAAGTAAGGGGTAAAGTAATGGTAATCAGGAAGGGGAAGGAAGTCAATATGACGCTCATTTTGAAGGCAGTTACCGCACGGCTGCAAAATGAGCAGAATTTCTCTAAATTCTGGTGCTAATAGTACCTGAATGGTACCCATTGCAAATGACCTAGGGTGGATAGCTAGTCTGCCTCTGATATTTTCCAGAGCAGGATGACCGCCTGGCTTGGCAATTATATTTCTCTCTCTATTTTTTAACCGACTTCAAAATTTCAATAGAGGAGGTTATCAATTCGGTTGTGTTTTTTTTTTTTTAATGTTTGTTACTCCATAACTCCGTCATTTCTTAACCGATTTGGAAAATTCTTTTTTTGATTGTAAGTATATATATTCAAGTTGGTCCCGTTTATGTCAAAACGCAGTTCTGATGATGGGATCCACGAGGAATTGAGGGAACTCCTCAAATCTTTAAGGCAAACATATAGTGATGTTTGTGTTTTTATCAACAAATCGAGCATTATCATACAAAAATGTGACATTTGATGAAGTGGAACTGCTGATGATGATCAGAACAGAGGGCGTACCGCGAACTTCGAAAATCGAACTTCGCATCGTACCAACCCTTTTTGTCATATAGTGTATAACACGAGAGTGAAAGGGACGGCACGACACGAAGTTCGATTTTCGAAGTTCGCGGTACGCCTTCTGAACTCTTCAACGACGAAAAGTTCACGTTTGGCAATTTGTCTTTCTAGCTGTGTTTGTTAAGCAAGTTCTATTTTCACGATTGATTTTTGTCATGCTCGAGTTCTGATGATGGGATCCATTAGGAATCGAGGGAACTCCTCAAATGTGAAAGGCAACAAATAGTGATTTTAGTATTTTAATGAACTAATCAAGCATTTTTATTCATAAAAGTGACATTTGATGAAGTGGAACTGCTGATGATGATCAGAACGGAACTCTTCAACGACGCGTAGTTCACGTTTGGCGATTTGTTCTCTTCGTTTTGTTTGTCAAGCAAGCAAGGTTTTTCCATGATTCCATGAGGAATTGAGGGTAATAATAATAATAATAAGCCCGCAGGGCAGCTTGTGGCGAGCTGTTGGGGAGTGACGACCCCACGGACCCGAGTGCTCCAGAGAGTCGGTCAGGGTCTCCGTCTCCGGCGTGTCTTCGTCGGTTGGAGTGGAACCCCAAGGGGACCCGCAGGACTCTCGGCTCTGGCTTGCCTTCATTGGCCGTCCAGAGAGGAGTCGTCAGAGCTATATGCTCGCAGGGTGGAAGTTAAACTTGCATAAGTCGCGAGTGGGCACGGTGGCTGTTAACAGCCACTGGGTAGAAAGCGGTGCACACCTCTCCACACCCTGAGCCGCTCACACCGATGTTGCTCCTGGCCGTCTTTACGACGGCAGTTTCAGGGGCCCATCTAGGCAGCGGCGAGTCACCGCCTGCCTCGATAACGGTGTAAGCATTGTTATGGCAGGTGTCCGGAACCTCAGTAATAGCCCAATCACGTAAACAGCGAAACTTCAACACCATAGCCCAGTAATCTTTTCATTTTATTTACAATCCGGTTACCGGGTTACCGGTTACCGGTTAACGGGTATCTATTGATGTACCCGTGAATGGGTTGTAGCAGGTGTATTACATAGTAAAACTCTCCAAAGGGCCTCTACGTGTTGGATCTGTGTCCGCACGCAAGCCTATCAAAAGACCGGGATGTAATGGCCCGTGAATCTCGAAGGAGAAACAAATAATAATAATAATAAATATGCTTTATTGCACCACACAAGAGAAACAATGTACTTAGTAGGGTACTTAGTCTTCTACCATTATAAACATACTTATAGCCATTTTTGTTTTATTGTATGGAATCTAAGAGTGCACCATCTAAGTATAATAATCTTTCACGGGCCTCCCCCATTGAAGTCGGTTTTTTTTTTCTTAAAAATTATTTGATTTCCCTCTATAATGTATTGCCAACGATTACATAAATACATTTTCTAGTGCTAATAGAGTTCTCGATACTCGAACTTGGTCGTGATAGTTAAGCGACTTCGTGTAAGGAAGTAGGACATAAGGAAGACCTCTGCAGATGCGCGGCGCGACGGAACGCGTCGCCGGCGGGCGCGTCGCGGTCGCGCGCCGGCTCCGGCGCCGCCTCCTGCTCCGCCATGCGCAGTGCGATCTCCTCGGGCGTGATCACCTGAACAAAGTCAACGTCAACGTGCTGTCTTGTTAAACTAGTTGCCAATGCACAAAAGAATTCACACGTTTGCTTCCTACCACCGCAACCATCGCCAGCAGATCTTCACAGGAACTTCCCTAAAGCGCTTTTTCTACATACAGCAATCTCTGCTTAGACCCCCGCATCCAGCGGATTCCCGCGACCTTTTCCAGGTCATCAATCCAACTTGAGGAGGGTTTACCAACGGCGCTTGCCGGTATGTGGTCGCTACTCGAGAACTTTCCGCCCCAACGACCATCGTACGTACTACTACGTAGTGCGTACCCTAGCTACCCGGGTGGCGTAGGACCAGTCATTGTAGCACTCTTTGGGGGAGGCATATTGTCCGTGTCCAGCAGTGGACGCCTCGGCTGATATGATTTATTTATTTAAAAATATAACAGCATTACAGTATACTGCCAAGGCGCTGATAAACTTAAAATAAAACGATCTAAAGAAACATAATACAATACAAAACAGCAAAAAATTACTAAAAAATACTTTCACTAAATTGCTTAAAGATAAATAGAAATTTGCTCCACTTGTAGGCAAACAGATCGCTATCTGGTGCGTATAAGGTTACTTTGTTAAGTAGCGCTTGCGCGTTGATAATTGGTGAGTGCTCGTGCGCCACCGTGCGAGTCGCCTCCTTCGCCAGGAGGCGATGGCTGCGGCCGCGAAGGTACTTGCCAGGAAAAAACAGACAACATGTTATTGTGACCAAGTGATGATGATGATGATGAAGGGTTTTTTTATGAAAGGACAGGTTTTATAGGATCAGCAATCGGCTTGAAATCCTAGACCACTTACTATCAGATCAGGCTGTGAATACGTTTTTGATAGCGGCAGAAAAAGCACGGCACCGTACCAATGTGCGGAGTACACTTTTGAGTGGTATGTGAACATCAATACTGCTGGTGGTTACCTCGACGACAGGCCTGGCGGCGGGGCGCGGGCCGCGCAGCGCCGCTCGCAGCTGGTCGAGCGCGCGCTCGTAGTGCGGGCCCGCCGCCGCCAGCCGCGCGCCCGCCTCCACCAGGCTGATCAGGATCTACAATAGTACAATCATGGCTGAGTAAACGTCAACTGCTTTAGGAAATGAAAAGTTACGGCTTCCATTGGTTGAATCGCAGCTCAAGCCGTTGCATCACGATGTTAGTAAGCCAAATTCATTAATATCTGATGTTATGCAGTTTTATGCGTTCTGACGTCTAACACAGACTAGCACTGTATTAGACGTCAGAACGCATCTAGCCTTCACGCCAGTAAATATATTATAAAACTAATATAATTCTGTCGCGTCACAACACGACACAACAGAACAATCTGTACCCGGTTTTTTTATACATCGACGGTGCCAAATAAGCTGAAAGACTGCCTGTTGGTAAGCAGATAGCCTATGGACACTTGATTCCCGTGGAATCACAAGGGCGTTGTCAAGTATGCAGGTCCCTACTCCTTTCAACACAGCGCATCATCCTCGGGAACTCTGGCGAACCTACTCACCACCAGGAACACAACAACACATATTTAATGTTTAAACAGTAAGTACGTAGTGTTGTTATCATGGTTGCGGTCTTCGGTAAGGTGGACGTACTCCAAACTTGAGCGAGATGATGTTCCGCTGGGCCCTACGTCTCTCTCGTCCTAAGGCTTTACACGTACCTTGCGCAGCTCGTGCGACAGCTCGTTAGTGGCCAACAACGCCTGCAGGTTGGGCTGTCGCGGCGCGGCGCGCGGCGCCGGCAGCGCGGCCGTGGCGGCGGCCACCGCGCCCGGCGCGGGCGCGCGCACCGCGCCCAGGTCCAGCGGGCCCGCCATCGGCACGCGTAGCTCCACTAAAAGCAGTTCCTCCTGCAAATAACTTTGTGTCACAATTGTATCCGCTCAAAACCAAGTATGGAATGTAGATAATAATTAACAGCCTTTAATGTGAAGTTGGATAAGGAAACAAGTAGTACCTAAGGGAAAGATCTCAACCGCTTCGAAGGGTTGGCAATCTTAGCATCAACGTTAGGCTGGTGAAGGATTTAAATGCAATATGTCTTCAACATTGTTATCGCCTGATACACGTGATATCTCAAATCAAGTCAAAGCCAAATTTCTTTTGAAAAGGTGTTACATATATTTATATCTTACAGTACTTACCAAGACCGTAGCCTACCATAATTATGGTGTACAATATATCAATACAAGGATTGTATAATAACAGCCATGAAGTTGGAAATGGAAACAAGTTGCACCTACGGGATAGGATAGGTCACAACCGGTTCCAAGGGTTGGCATCAACGTTAGGGGTGTTAAAATAGGGGATGAGGAGGATGGAGGTGTCTTCAACTTCGCCGTGGCGTGAAATAAGGGATGCCTACAGTTTGTAACTTCCGCTTTGAGGTAAGGCATAGCGCAGCACCCCAACTGGCGAAGTACCTCCACCTTCCAGAACACCGCAGCCATAATAACACCACTTGCTCCTTAGTTATGTGGTGTTGTGTTCCTCCTGGTGGTGAGCTCACCAGAGCTTCCGAGGATACGCTGTGTTGCTGTTGAGAGTGAGCGACCTGCACATGGCTCTAGCTGTTAACACACCGCAAGTTAATAAAGGGTCGGCAACGTTCTAGAGTCGCAAGCGTCCATATTCGGCGACGGATTCTGCTTACAGGCTGTAAGCCTGTTTGTCACCCTCGTAGCATTAAAAAAAATGTGATGCACCTGCGGTTGCAGCTGCTCCTGCGCCAGCGTGAGGAAGTCGTGCAGCGCGGCCGCGTCCGTGACGCGCACCAGCTTGTAGCGCGCCGCGCCCGCCTCGCCGCCCGGGTAGAAGCTGTCGATGGCCCTGCGACACTCGACACACCCAGGTTAGCCTTCGACGCACAGCGAACACGCAAACGGGGCGCGTTGGGAGCGTTCGCATCGCGTTCTCAACTCGCGCGTCACGGTATCAACGCGCTCGCGTGGCGCATCTACTTACAATAGCCAACTTCTAGGGTCAATCGTCTAGTCTACCAAAACAAGAACAATTACAGAACAACAATTAAATAACTGGAAAACCGTTACAGATTTAGATATATGGAAACGGCTCACCGATTTTTGAGCTCTTCAACTAGTGTGTCGTCGGGGTAGTATGCGCTAAGCGCCTGTCCCTCCGGCCCGATCACCTTCAGCAGCAGTTCGCCCCCCGCCCCCGCGCCCGCCTCCGGCACCAACATCACCACACTTCACCGTACCACGTCACAGTCTCACTTCACCAAATCGCTTAGCCGTACGACTTCGAATTCCATTACTGCTGTGCGGCGTATTTTTTTAATAATTTCAGTATTCGGTAGATATTTATTTTTCGCCAAAGACTTAGTAACAGCTTAATAGCGCTTATATATACAAATTAAATAAAAATGTTATAAAAATGCAATAAGCGCACGTATGAAAACATTAACAGTGACTTTGGGGACGTCACTTATAGAATCAATCATGTCAATAACTTTCAAATATTGGTCGCGAGGGCCGTGTTTTTGTTGAAGATTGTTTACCTTTTTGAGGTTTTACGAGGACCACACATCCGAGACCAATCAAAATGTTCACACCGGTACAGGTCAAATTACTTTACAGTTTACCACTACACGAACCGCAAATCAGGACCGCTGATGGGCAGAAATCGTGAATACAGTAACAGTTTCTATAACATGTAACATACTCTCTAAAAATCGTATGTTTGCAATAGGTCAATACTTTATTACTTGGGCTTTGGGCAACTGTAGAACACGAGAGAACAATTATAAATAAATAAATTATATTGATGTTAGGTGTCAGTGGCAAAGTTCAGTGAGTGGCCAAATAGTTCGGTACACCATATATTTTGTATGGTGTACCGAACTATTTAGTCACTTTGGCTGCTACGTACTAACGTACGTATATCTCAACTTTGACAATGGGCATACGCTATATTTTATTCCACGACTCCGCCACGGGCAGTGTCGCGGGATCAGTTAGACCCCGGTCCCACTGTCGGCTGCCAGGCCCGGATTGTTATCTGATGTCGGCACTTCATACAAATAGGTGTCCGGCAAATGTAAATATCTCATACCTATAAAATGTTCTGCCACTGGAACATCCGATTAAATTCCGGGCCCGACAACCGACAAGTGGGAACAGGGGGTTAGTGTTAAAGTTCTAACCTATGGAAGTGACCGCCGACGTAGAAAGGTAGCAGAGCTATAAACATGGCGGCTGTGCGCGGGCACGCGTCCGAGAATAGCTCCAGTTTCAAGGAGCCCAACGCCGCGCCGTTGCGGATACGGAGCGACAACGATACCCTGCAGACAGGGACACGGATGAAGAACGGAAATTATTAAATTATTAAAAAAATTACGGTCGTATATGGCTCGACATGTTTCGGACCGGTATGCGGTCCTTAAGAATGGTCTGTGCCACCTTCAGGTGCCACCCAACTGTGAAACAGTTTTGGTTAGGTACCTAGTAATGTGACGAATGCGGACGAGACTCTTCATGTGACGTTGTGATTGTTGTGTGACCCGACATCGAAGAAAACGAGGGTTAGATTTTAGATTCTGCGCCAAGTAACCGAACCAAAGAAGATATACATACATACTAAATAGGTATACGAACGGCCAACCCACAAGCACAGAGTGCTAAATGGTCCGCCGGGATCAGCGCTCATTATTAAAGACCACGTATCAGCGACATTCGATCTTATAGACGTGAGTGACCCCGTTTCATCATAGTGTAATGTCTGAAAAACACGGGAGTTCTCTATAATAGGTAGTTTACACAATTTATAATATTTTCATACAGCGCTATCTATTGTCGAGTAGATAAACTAAATATCATTACATGTTGATAAAAGCGCCATCTATTAGCAAGTTGTTGTAATACGCAGCGACAATCCTAGAAGTATGAACTTGTGGTTTAGTAGTACCTCACTAGAGGGCACTAAAATCAAAAATACCGTCAGAAGAATATTATTATCGTAGTTCCTCACTAGAGGGCACTAAAATCAAAAATACCGTCAGATTTTTTATTTTTGAAATGTATGTACAAGATGGCGCTAATATTAATTTTATTCTATCAAAAGCGTCATCTATTGACAAGTAGCTACACTCCACAGTAGCAATTATGTGCACAGTAATATAGTAAGATAGTTCATTAAATACACTAGATGGCAGCTTTATCAAAAATATGTACGATGAGTTTTGGTTACAAATATTTTCGTTAGATGGCGTTTTAATACAAACTTTGTAATTTGAACCTAAAATTAACTTTATTACTGTTTGTTCGTTATTTAGCTACTAGATGATCGTAATTTTGGTTAGTTTAATTCCAATTTTTGTCGCAAACGTGTCGTTATTTTGATTCCTCCACAATACGGTATTTGATATTTGACTAAATTTTGTATAGTGTTGTATGTTATATGGGACAAGAAAGGGCAAAAAATAGGGTCAAACCTAGCTCGACGCACGCTAGCGGCCCCCGAAAAGTCTCCTACGAATTGACATTTTGCTTATGAAGTCACGCGCAACTAATAGAATCCATTGTATGCGAAAATAAGTATATTGCTATTTTAGTCGTGAAATACTGCATTAAGGTATAGTCGAAGAATGAAAAGGTTCGTCACTTTTCGAGCTTAACGACGTAAAAATAGAGTCGAAAAGTCACGAACCTTTTCAATCCTCGACTGTACGTACATAGTTGTATTACAATTTATTCTTTATTTTTACACAAGGACTCTATTGGTACCTTTTATTTGACTTTTGGACGAGAAATAAAATAAAACTTTTATTTCTAATTTACTGATTATTTCTAAATCACTATAATTTTATGATTTTGGTAACATTTTAGAATTTACAATTTATCGTGATATTTCGTTGGTTACCATCCATAGAGTGACACCATGTTATAAATTTCAACATGAGGAAAATACTCAATTTAGTTTGCTAATATGGTTTGGTTATAAAAATAATAATACTCGTATGACAATTATTTTTAGGACCGTGAGATCTTCGAGAAGACAGTTTGGGTTATTCAGTTGTCAGTTTTGGTTAGAAAGAACTAAAATATTTAGTACCAGAAAGAAAGCATGAAGTACCAGAGCCTCGTGACTCATCGAAAGCTCATCGCACCAACGGGAGCCACAAATTGTTGTGCACGTGTTCATCTTCATCTGTCCTGTAGCACTGAAATAAGTTTAAGTTTCCTTTCTGGATCTGTGGCGGGCACAGAATAATGTTCCGTGGTGGCGGGTCACGAACCTACGACGAAGGGATGAGCGGTCGTCGAGTGGACTGTCTTTTTGGGGACGACAACATAATAAATCCGTGTTGCTGTTAGGCAAATGAACTTGTAGATTACCTGGATTACCTGGGCTTTTGAATCCAAGAGGGGCATTGACGGTACAGCGATGTGTCAGACCTGCGCTGGCTAAATTAGTAGCCAAATTGTGTGTCCCGGTGGTTCAGTAACGTACCGTGTAAGCAGTGATAGAGCACACAGTTATGAACTTGGGTGAATGAACTATTTGTAAAGTACCTGGGCCTTTTAACGCCTGGCGGTGCATCGAAAGTTGGATCTTGGACGGGCGCTGGCGGAGCGAGCAGCCACGGCCCGCGACGCTTACGCTCACGCACGATTTGTGCCCACCAGCGGTCCAGATCTGCGGTCCGCGTCAGCCGGCACTCCTGTAAGTAGGTACAACACATTCACTGGAGCAAACTTAAAAGCACACACGACAGTCAAGTATTTTATGTTTCTTCTAGTTTGTGTAGAACCATCGTGGTTTTAAATAGACAACGACTGTGGCAAGAAGAATAAGTATAGGTACGATCTGTCTGATGGTAAGAATAAGAATACATTTATTGCCCAGAAAAAACCTTAAGCATACATAAACAGAATTAAAATGCGGCCGTCCGACATATCTGTATGACAAATTGTTATGGCGAGCAAATGACAGTAGAACTGGGTCAATAGGCGTACCGCGCATTCATAGGTTAGTGTCGTTTAGGGGCAGTTTTCGTTTTGCAGCATCGAAATGCTGGAACGATTTACCACCTCCTATAAAGAAAACGAAAACTCTATACATGTTTAAAAAAGGATGCAAAAATTGGCTTCTGTCACAGCAAAAAACCTCGAGTAACTGGCTACCAGTAACATAACCAAAACGTGACAGTTGTCAGCATACACCAGCTGATGTATGAATATTTTTATACTCTTGTTAACTAATTAACAATACACTCTCTTGTTTCGAATTTAGCCCCATAAAATGTAGAAAAAGCCCTACGCACTTCCGTTTAAATTTAGTTACATATATATCTTCTCGTCATGACAGCGAAATCGCTTCGTTAGTTATCATTAGGCTTAAGACTTAGTTGTAAGGCCATGGGTAGAGACTGAAAATCAGCGGTCTCGCTGAGTCTCGAACCCTTTCAATACGCAGACATACTATATTTGTGCATGTATCATCTCTTTTGTAACTTGTTTGTGTTATTGAATAAATTTCTTTTTATTTTTATTTATTTATTTAAAATCAAATGAAAACAATAGTACGGGAGACAAATAGCCTAATATAATTAGTAATTTGAAATAGCTGAGGCAAAGGTTCCCAGGCTCAGCATGTGCTGGGCAGGAATGCCCGGCGCTGGTTTTCAGTCTATCTGTAAGCAGGTCTTAGCTTATGAATAGAGCAGTCACAACCCTCTATTGATTTAAGGATTCGTTGCGCCGACAGCTAACTAGACACAAATAAAATAATGGAGAAAAACAGGTGTTTCAACTCAACACAGACAAAGCTAGTAGCGGTGGGTATGACTGCGGTACTCTGTAAGGCTGAGTGGTACTCGCAGGCAACGGTGGCAGTGGGAGTCCGGCACGTGTAGCTACTGACCGCAGCGGTGAGGCGGCGGTACAGGCGGCGGTTCTCGGCGTGAGTGACGGCGCTGAATTCCACGCGAGTCGCGTGGTACTGGCGGCTGCCCGGCGGCAGCTCGCGCCAGGAGCAGTCGACTCGGCCCTGCGGACGTGTGGAATGTTACTCGTCGGATACTTTGTAACAAACGAGATTTAAGGTGAGTTGCATCAACTTACGATTACCCACCTATCAACGTTAAATATGGCGCTGGCAGCTGCAAGCGAATATAAACTTGGCAAACTTATACATTCCAAACGGTTTGGTGCAACCCAGCCTAAGGGTGTAAGTTAAGCTCTCCCAAATAGCTCGATGCATGGATCTACCGAAGTCTTCATATTGTCTGCCTTACTCTAATATAAAGAAAATTCTGACTACGCCTAATATGGTTGAGGTGTTATCATTGCCTTCTCTCTCCGTGAATAACAACACATAGGTACCATCTTCCAATCTTGCATAATTCAATCTTGCATAATTCATCTGTAATGTCGTGTTGTCTGTGATGTCGTGTTGTCTGTGATGTAGCAACCCCTTGTAATGCTTGTATTGTAAACTAGTTGTTGTATGAAGTGGTCGTCAATACACATTCTTTATACCGCGTCGGTGGCAAACAAGCGTGCGGCCCGCCTGATTCTAAGCGGCCACCGTTGCCTATGGACGCCTGCAACTCCAGGGGTGTCACATATGCGCGTTGCAGACCCTTTAAATTTTATACAACATTGAAGAACATTTTGCAATAAGTATATCTTTACTCATGACGGAACGGAACGCTGTTGATGATGTTTAAGATAAGTCTGTGTATAAGAATCCTATCGACTGACCCTGGTGAAGTGGTTATTCCTGATGAGGCCGAGCAGCCGCATGTTCTCCTGCTGCAGGCGGAGCGCGCGCGGCGCGCCGCGCCGGGCCGGCGGCGGCCGCGGGCGCAGAGCGGGCGCACGGGTGTCCACTACGCAGCGGACGTGCGCAAACTGTACACACAACACTACCTAAGTAACTGCTAAAATCTAATCTTTCCTTTTGGCCTTGTTGCCTGTGTGCCTATGTTTATGGACAAGTAGAAAGTTTAGCGGTGCGAGATGCTACCGGCACACGCATTATCATATAGGTACCTACCTGTATCATCACTTCTAAGCATCACCTTGTTTATGGCTGCTGTCCAAGCCGCCGTTCCGCCCGCTTTCCAATACACGGCCGCACTTGAATAAAAAGGAGCGCCCGCCACGATAGAATCTTCTACAACACACTCCCACCCTTCTGCTGCACGTGCTAATCGTTACCTATCATTCTCTGGTTTCGGGAAGAGCATGCTAGGTATACTGCTTTTACATACTGATGTATTGCTTTTACATCATGATCATGACGCTTGTAATTTCAGGCAGGACTGAGGTAATTTTTTAAATTTATTTATAAGAACATGTAACTTATGGATTACATGTGGGGTTATTCTGCGGGAGGTTCGACGCTTGTCAACTCTATTTTAATGCCGTTAAGGTGGAAAAGTGGCCGAACATTTTCATTCCGCGACTATAAATTGGTTCTCAGTTTGTTGGTGACATCTTTTTGCTGGGGCCTCTAAATGATCTACTGAGCTGTAGCCACAGGTCATTTCATGCTTGGCTACGAGAAGAGTCTAGCCGTGCTCGGATCTCACTTATATATAGGGTCGTTAGACGAATTCGACTGCATCTAGCCACGTACGGCCGCGTTTATGCACACATACAGGGCGATGGTGGCGGGGGGCAGCTTCACCAATCGTTGCTCGCACGCGCACACAAACGTCTGGCATTACCTAGCAGTGTCTCAAGAAATCCTCAAAAAAGCGCGCATGAATATTAGACACGTCCTAACGGCCGTAAAAATAGAGGTGTGTCAGATATTTAAGCGCGCCTCCTTGTGGTAGATATGTATACTGGCGATTGGACAGGTGTCAGCGTTTCGACATTCATATATAAGATGCATTTAGGAGAAAGATGAATCCAGTCGCTGGTGCAAATAGGCCAAGTTAATATATTTTCGTGCCAGTCCTGTGACTGGATCCATGTAAATGGCACAGAGCCAGTCCAGTACTGGCGCGCGCTATTGTATTGTCCTTATTGTAGCTATTGGCGCCAACGACAGTATTCGACTATAATTTTGTACTTGCTATGCCACAATTTGTGGTTTCCGTGAGCCAATGCTTGGTTACCTACAGAAAATACCGAAATCGGCAGCGTGCCTATCAAATTCGAGGAGTTCCCTTGATTCCTCCTAGATCCCATCATCAGACCTCCACCAAATTTATATGGGACCAATTTCGGGGTACCTGCTTTGGAATAAAAAAGAATTACCCAAATCGGCCAACGTGGTCAAGAGTTATCGGGGAACATACAAAAAAAGAAAAAGTAAACATGCAGACGAACTGAGTACCTCCTTCCTTCTTTTGAAGTCGGTAACAAGTAAATTTTTGACAAAAAAACACCGGCTCCAAACTTTGCCAGACCCCATCCTCTTGGTATATAAGTTGAAGAGTTCCTTATTTTTTGCCTTACCCCATCCTCTTGGTTTATAATTTGAGGAGTTCCTTCAATTTTTCCAAGATCCCGTCATCAGATCCAGACTTGGTGACAATGGGACCAACTAGAAAACACACCCTTTCAAACAAAAAAAGATTTTTTGAAATCGGTCCACTAGTCTCCAAGTAATCGGTGAAAAAAATATTTCCCAAGAAATGAGAACCTCCTCCTTCTATTGAAGTCCTTTAAGAGCAGGAAGGCACAGGTCTGCTGGCATGTCCACCCGTCACCCGGCCGACACTCGCCTGGTCCCGTAAGTGGCGGCGCAGGCGGCGCGCGAGGTCGCGGGCCGCGGGCGGCGGCGGCGGCGAGCGCAGCGACTCGTGCGACTGCACCTTCTTCAGCAGCGTGTCTAGTTTCATGCTGCCGGCTACCTACTTAATGGGTCTATCGCTGTGTGCTGCCTACCCGCTGGTTCGGTTATATGTAAATATTGACAGTGAATGTGACAATAAGATAAAACTAATTATAAAAATATTTTGCACTGAAATTTACGCGACTCTAATGCCAAAATCTATGTGGCTAAGAAATTAGATTGATCTCGTATATATTATATCTGTACTGTATAAAGTAGTCTAATCGATTCTTTGAACAAGCTCATGTGACATGAAATTGTGCAAAGTGCCGGAATCACCATCGAATAGGTACTTACCAATGACGTAACCATAAGATGGCCGTAAAAGTTGAAAAAACCCAATGTAGCTATAGCTCCTCCAAGTTTGTGCGTTTTTGGATGAGCTATGGTAGTCATAATCAGAACCATAAATATTAGGGAACACGCGATTACACTACGGCTGGGTTGCACCAAACCGTCTGTAATCGTAAGCTGTGTTCGTTAAAATTTCAATGAATCCGGTCACCTACGGCCACTTCCTTATACGGCCACCATGTAAGTTCGTACATCGGCCATTTCCTTGTTCCACTTAAAATAGTTGTTGCTTATCTTTCGGTCTTCTATTCTTTTTTTGCTTTAAAAGCAGTCTCCAATAAATTATTTTATTTAAAAAAGAATTTTCAGAAATTTCTGACTTGTCCAGTTTTTGTTTCCCATTCTTTTTCTTTTGGAATATATGTAAAAGTGGCCATTCAAGGAAAGTGGCCGATGAGTGAAGTGGCCGTAGGTGACCGGATCCAAGTGGTCATATGGGGAAGTGGCCACTTAGGCTTGTGGCCATTCAAGGAATGTGGCTGCCGATAGACAAGTGGCCGTTCAAGAGAAGTGGCCGATGGGTGAAGTGGCCGATCACGGGAAATGGCCGTTCAAAAATAGTGGCCGTAGGTGACCGGATCCATTTCAATGTATAAAAAGTTTGACAAGTTTCTATGAGATGACAGCTGCCGGCGCCATATTTAACGTTGATCAGTCTGTGATCGTAAGTCGGTGCAACCCAGCCTACATGCGTATTTGTTTATTCGTTATTCAACAGTAGATACATCACTTTGTCCGCGTCTTCTCGGTAAAATAGAAAAAATGGTAAAGCAATTAACAAATAAAAGACATATATTAGTTCCAAAAAATATTTATTGCATTACAGTTAAATTGTAAAAATATAAAATGATTTACGCAGATTTTAATGTTAACTTTCCTGTCCCGACAGTTGTCGACACTCCGGTGCAACGGTTCAATCTACTTATTATATAACATCATCGCTCTAACAAAACACTCTCTGAAGTGTCGTCGCAGTCGCAAATGTCGTGACCATTACTATACAAGTCATACATTGGTTTATCGAGAAAAAGTAAAGAAATTAGTTCCTAAAATGACTCTGTAACAGGGACAGGGAAGCTGGTTTATACTCCGACTCCGAGCTGCATAGACTCTATCATATATCTAAACGTAATCGCCATCACAGAAGTAAAATAAGCATTAACAAAATAGAGAGATCATAAATTCACATTTGTATACTTTATATATAATCGTATCGCCGTCTTACGGGTGCTTGAATATAGTTCAATTTGAAAAAACAATTCTGCGCACGGCCAAACTGAATTTACATTCATTCAAGGTCTTACGTAAGGCGGTGATGCCATAATTCATATTTTTTTCCAATATTAGTATAAGAAAACGAAATTAAATAATATAATAAAATCACTGGAATGCGACTAGTAGACTATAATAATAAAAATTAAATCTAGTAATACAAGTGTCATTTGGTTACGTGTAAAAATAATCTATTCATTGGTTTAGTACATTTTAATACATTATAGAATATATAATATTACGACTAAGTGTAAATTTAGTGAATAATACTCGAAAGCTCCTAATTAAGTTACACGTATTGAATAACGTGCGTCACGTGATGTGCATCGAATATACATATATGTTGTAGTTATATTCCGTGGGAGAATTGCGAATCAGTCGAAACATCGAGTTTTAATACAATTGTTATACAAATTATTTTATGCATCGAATAAATACCTAGGTCATGAATGTCATGATGCATTTCCATGTTAATACGTCACAATGACGCGTGAACTTAAGTGTGTAGAAGCAAATGTTACAAATTCAAGCCTCCTCTCCTCTCTAGTCTATCTCGGTCGGAGAGTTGCCGAGGCGGGTTTCCCGCTCGTTCCTAAACAAAATCTTTTGTAAGGACTGACCCATGCAAGAGTCGGCCAGAGTGTAGAATTCCAATGGATTAACATATTTTTCCAACATTGACAACCGGCAGATAAAGAGTGAAATCAGCGCCTTCACAAGCAATCTCACAGGTTCTTGGCCAGGCTTTAGCTGCGCAGCAGTGGCGGAGCAACAGCTACATTTTATATGGGCAAGATACATTTTGCGGGGCGCTCTGTCCGCTTGTAATTGTTCCGCGCGTTGACGGTTTTTATCTAGTGTCCCCCGGGACGCGAGCGCCCCTGAAGGCAGGAGGCGGGGCCGCGTGTGGCCGGTGTGTGTGTGTGTGTGTGGGGGGGGCGGGGGGTCGCGCTAGTGGCGCGCGCGCGCGGTGTGCGGGCGCGGCGCCGCGGAGGCGGGCGGCGGCGGCGCGCCGCGCGCGCGCAGCTTCACGCTCGCGTACGACAGGTAGCGGCTCGACAGGTCGGGCGGCTCCATCTGCCCAAGCCGAACAACACGTTACACTCGAAATCCGACGAAGCAAGAATAAAGGGGGTAACGAAAGTACTATTGGAACCGAGTAAGGTATACGTATCGAGTTGCGATTTCGAAAACCATTTCCTTTTTTATTTTAGACAACTTGATACGCACGTATAAAAAACTTTTCGAAAAAAGTTGCTGACACCTGGTAGGTGATAAACTTACGTGCTAATTCATTCACATTTCGCCTCTACTTGCCTCGGCACTAATCGCGGCTAGTTTAACATAACCCAAAGATCAGAAACAACTGGGCGTAATTAGAGATCCGGCTTTCACTCGCGGCGAGTTATCGGCCTGCTTTGTGAATTCTTTCTGTAGGAATTTTTAACGGTACGTTATACGATCACTACCATTGTAACGGTCGATTATTCAATATATTCCTTTTTATTATACAGTCCGCTTATTTCTCTCCAGTAGCTAGACCAACAGTATGCGCCAAAGGTGAAAGAAGGTAAGGAGCAAAGCGTCAGGCCTTTGAGAAGGGTGGTATTCCACTCATCCAATATCTTTGTCCAATATACATTTGATCAAAGAAATTGGATGATTTCATCCAACTTGATACATATATACATTCTTTTATTGTTATATAAAAATCGAAAATAATTTTCGGGATCGCAAATCGATACCGATGGTTACTTTACTCGATTCCCATAATATTATCGTTACAGCCTGTATGATACATGTCCGAAGCCTAAAATGGACGTTCAAACCGCGCCTGTTTGTGTGACACGCTTAAAACTTAAATACACAGGACACATCCAAGACTCAGGAACAAATATTCGTGTTTATTACACAAATAAATGTCCAGACGAACTAGTCTAAAGTGGTCGTCGTATGACCAGGGCAGCAAAGATATACCACAGTATTACAATATATTCCCTACAGTAGTGAAACGCCTTTGATGTCGGGCGACGCCGCCGCTCGTTTAAGTACTTACGCTATTACGCGCCAAAGTGCCAGGGTTGTCACAAAATGGAAAATAAAATAAACGTGCAATGATTTATTTACGTGTGTTGCACAGCCAGAGGGCCCGGGTATGTGCTTAAACTACGACCAAGACCACCGGGGAATGGGCAGCAGCATTCCTAGAGTGCGGTGGAGATACTGCGATCGCCAACCCGCATGCCAAGCGTGGCGATTATGGCATTTACCCCCCATGAAATTGGGGGAGGCCTATGTCCAGCAGTGGACGTCCTAGGGCTGATATGGTGGATGGTGGTGGCACAGCCAGATATTTACGTGAGATTTTGTTTTAGATGTTTTAAGTTTTCTATTATTAAATTTAACTAGATATGTAATTTATTCGCACGCGTATGAACAATTTGAGCATAAATGTTTGTGGGAAGCATAAGCATGGCCGTGACTTGAATTCGATTTTCCTTAGTTGGTTGAATAGATTTTCTGAAATATTGTTTCCAACGAACGAACAAAACTGCTGCCTAAAATGAGTTTCTAGTTCATTGCAGTAATCAACGAAATCATTGGGCGGTACGTGTAGTCCTCCAAAGGGATCACGCGAAGTATCGTATGCACGTTGGCGCAAGTAAAAGTTACTTGTGGTTGGTTTGTCACTATAACTGGATGCGTAATTAATTATTGGTTACCATTTGTGTTTATCTACACAACACCGTAACACATAACCACAAGTACTATACAGGAAACTATTTTTTCAGGAATATCAAAATTTGTTGAAGGGATTTCTGTTGTGGTATATTGAATTATGTTGTGTAAAATCACTTTATTGTGATAAAACCTTCGTCAGCACAATTAGTATAATTTGAATATTTGACATAAAAAAGATTTTAGGAATGCTCGCTCAAACTGGATACATGTCGGTTCCCTGCAGTTTCCACCTGCCTGTTGTATTATGCCGAAATTTTTTCTACGCTATCATTATTCAGCCTATGTTTATGTTTACTCTTTATTCAAATCATCATATAACCTTACTACGGCATTGTTGAGGTACATCCGTACACGGAACATGGCGCACCATTGTATTTAATAAATTCACCGCTCACTCAACTCGAAATTATGTACGCGCCTGCCTTGAATGTTAGAGAACGCAGACTGAGTGAGTTTGCGGCGCCGTCCCGCGCCGCCCGTCACCTGCGCTAGCCCCCTCAGTTGCTCTGCGCAAGTACATTCGTTGCCCAACTGTATGTTGTTAAACCGTTGATATACCATAGATCGTTTGCCAGCCAGTGATTGGTTGTTGACGATCGTGTCCACTTGGCTGGCAGTATTGGATGGAGATAGAGGAGCTAGATGAAGAAATGTGATAGGACTACACCCCACAGGGTTTATGGAAGTCCGCACTCAGTGAGAAAAACAGAACTAAGACGAAGTTGGTAGTATAGTATACTCACGTGCTTGTGCTGGCGGGGCTGCGGCGGCGCGCTCATGTTGTTGCCGGTGTAGGCCACGCACTTCACCTGCCACTCGCCCAGCTGCTCGTTCCAGTGCACGTACTGCTCGATCAGCGCCTGCGCATAATCACTGCATTGTAGTACAACGGCATAAAACAAATACTGTCGGAGACAATTTATCGGCCAACATCGATAATATTGATATTAAATGTTTGGGAAGCCTCATCACGGGTGATTCCAGATGTACACCCGATATAAAATCCAGAATAGCGATGGCCAAGCAAGCATTCCACGATAAAAAACATATATTCACTGCAAAAATATCCAAGAACACTAAAAAGAACTTTATCTTTACTAATATTATAAAGCTGAAGAGTTTGTTTCTTTGTTTGAACGCGCTTATCTCAGAAACTACTGGTTCGAATTGAAAAATTATTTTTGTGTTGGATAGTCTATTTATCGAGAAAGGCTTTAGGCTATATAACATCACGCTGCGACCAATAGGAGCGGAGACGCGGACGAAGTCGCGGGCAACAGCTAGTTAAAACCTATATCTGGAGTATAGCGTTATACGGCAGTGAAACATGGACTATGACGCAGAAAGACAAAGAAATCCTCGCAGCGTTTGAGATGTGATGTTGGAGGAGGATGGAGAAGATTATCTGGACAGAGAGAGTCACTAATGAGGAAGTACTCAGTAAAGTGGAGCAGAGGAGAGAGCTGCTAGATAATTTGGAAAGCAGAAGAGAAAAGATGATAGGACACCTCTTGCGGCATGACAATTACGTACGTAATTTCATCGAAGGGAAGATAGAAGGAAAGCGTGGAAGGGGGAGACCAAGAATAAGTTATATGGAGCAGATTAAGCGTAAAGTAAATGTCATGTCGTACCAAGAGATAAAAGAAGTTGCCAGGGTCCGAAGAAAATGGAAACAGCACTTTGAGCTACACCGACAAGAGCACAGCTCTTAAATTTGAGAGAGAGATTGCTAATACAAGTGCGCGCGAGAAATAACTCGCACATGACAGACACACATAAAATGTATACACAATTATTTGGTCTAGCCGTGCTGGGTTGGCAAGCGAGCGAGACTAACTTTACACAAGACAGGACGAGACTGATAGTCATTACAGACACATACTGTACAATCTATATTTGTAACAGCGAATGAAAAAAACATAGAAGCACAACTAGCGTCGCAAAATTACACCATCAAATTTGAGTCCACTAAGGCGGGGCGTCAAAATTGTGTCCAACGGCTGTCTCGTTTGAACATGGCGGCAAAACGTAACAGTTGTATTAACTGAAATCTCAAAAATAAAAAATATGCCTTTTTGTGCAGTGAAGTGGTTAATCACTCTAGAAAACATAAAAAGATGGAACCACTTTTCATATGTAAGTAAAGCGGTAAACATATTTGTTTAATTTTTTTAGTCGGAACCGATTTTGTGTAGGGATGGTGTTATGCCACCTTACATCATCAAAATGTTAATAGGTGGATGAAAAGGTACCTAAGATACCTATTAAACATTTTAATTTCTTGAGATACATGCTTTCATGCACATAACTAATTTGTGTATGAAAGCATGTATCTCAACAAATTAAAATGTTCGAAAAAGGTAAACTAATTCCATAATAAATAAATATTAGGGGGCATTTAGTACAATTACAACTAGACTATTGATTCTAATTAGTCTGTATAACTATATGAGGAAAGCGAGAAATAAATATATTTTTAACAAGAACTAAAACCGAAATAAAAATAAAAGAATAAGTGTGTAACTACGCTGTACATACAATATATACAATTATTATCAACTACTCAAAGAGTGGATTTAAACAGCCCAAACTCGGTATGATTGTGTTAACTTATTACAGAGTTCCTGTGACCACTTTTCAGTTCCATCATCAGATCAGCTCGATAATAATATTATCATAATATTGCATTGTCACTGAATTTACATAGCAAGCTCGGTCCTCCATACAAACGTAGTTTAACTCTCATTTTAAAATACCATTCTAGAATAACATGAAACTTTGTATACACAATATAATCCGGAATATCTAGGTTGCTTGAAATTATAATGGACGATTATTAAGTTTTTCATAAAAGACGTAAAAAACTCAATAACTCGCTGTATTTTTTCTATTACAATTTCTTGCAACAGAAACTAATTTCCGACCTAGATATGGCGGCTCCCATTGTGTATACAACGTTTCATGTTATTTCAGCAAGGGGTTTAAAATGAGAACGAAACTACGTTTGTATGGAGAATCGAGTTCAGCCGAGCGTACTAACATCAAATATTACTTCAATCGGTAATCGAGAAGTGGGTCTAATTTAGCTTCTAAGATTTGACCCACACAAACAAAAAAGACATAAGTTACTGACACGGCAAGTTAAATAAAAGCTTGTAAAAAATGAGTTAACGTACGTATATTAAATGTTTGCGTTGTCTGAATATACTGTAAAAGTTTCGATTACGAGTGGTTGCTGTTCTCTATGTCTAAAAGTATTTAGCCAGCTATAAATTATGTACATGGTCGTGCAATATGCATAGTATAAGTCTGGTACAGCTTAATTAGCAACTAGTTAGATTTTCGTAAGGTATGATGATATTTAAAAATAAAATAAAGCATTAAATTCAAATTTAAATAATACGGCGGCTTTGAGTACGAAGATGACTTTTTGTTGCATGCAACCATCCACCCGCTAAGCGTTGTCGTTGTCGCCGCCATTTTGACACATAAAACGTCAGCGCTAGGATACCAAACACAGCCAGCCATTTTTAAATTTACCTATCACGTTTATTTGTTTTGGGTAATAGAAAATCGGCTGACATTTTTGGCAATTCTTATTGGTACAACACCGCGCGTGCGTATTACGAATAAGTAAATGCCCCGTTTCAAAGTGGACTTTTGTAGGAAGCTCGCGTTCTATGCTTTCTTCGTTCACTGATTTGTAATGACTATTCCCATCTCCGGGCGTGTGAAATGGACGCGCGCTGTTGCTCGCGCTGGCGGGCAGCCGAGGGAGAGTACAGTACCTGGTACTCCTTGGGTATGTAGGAGTCGAGCACGAGGTCGGCGAGCTGTATCTCGCGGCGCAGCGCCCGCACGGAGTCCAGGATGCCCTCCATCTCGCGCTGGTGGGCAGCCGAGGGAGAGTACAGTACCTGGTACTCCTTGGGTATGTAGGAGTCGAGCACGAGGTCGGCGAGCTGTATCTCGCGGCGCAGCGCCCGCACGGAGTCCAGGATGCCCTCCATCTCGCGCTGGTGGGCAGCCGAGGGAGAGTACAGTACCTGGTACTCCTTGGGTATGTAGGAGTCGAGCACGAGGTCGGCGAGCTGTATCTCGCGGCGCAGCGCCCGCACGGAGTCCAGGATGCCCTCCATCTCGCGCTGGTGGGCAGCCGAGGGAGAGTACAGTACCTGGTACTCCTTGGGTATGTAGGAGTCGAGCACGAGGTCGGCGAGCTGTATCTCGCGGCGCAGCGCCCGCACGGAGTCCAGGATGCCCTCCATCTCGCGCTGGTGGGCAGCCGAGGGAGAGTACAGTACCTGGTACTCCTTGGGTATGTAGGAGTCGAGCACGAGGTCGGCGAGCTGTATCTCGCGGCGCAGCGCCCGCACGGAGTCCAGGATGCCCTCCATCTCGCGCTGCTGCTCGCGCTGCTGGTCGGCCAGCTCCGCCTACAAAGACATCATATATAGTGTGTCATATTTTTCTAGTAGTAAAACTTAAGTCGTAATGTAAGTGCTCGAGCGCCCAGTGGCTACGGCAGCAGCGGTAAGCGCCACGTCACAAACACCGAAACAGCGCGCGGGGACAGAGCAGTATTTCTCCGCGGTCGACTCTCGGGCGAGTCTCCGGCGTTGTGAAACGCTCGTTTCTAACGTCATTAAGACTCAGAACCGATGTCGGTTTCAGTTTTTAACAAAAGTTAAACCCGGTCATCGTTTTCTTTTAACAAAATATATTTTTAGGGTTCCGTACCCAAAGGGTAAAAACGGAACCCTATTACTACCACGCTGTATCTCATGAACCGTGGTTGTTAGACAGTTGAAATTTTCACAGATATATAACTATTTCTATTGCTGCTATTTGGATTTGGCGGTGGGGCTAGCCCTCGCTCAGACTCGGGCTTCCTTAGAGTTAAATCCGCGATAACATTTCCACAGTGGAATTCTAGTCGCCATACCGTACCTTAATATATGTAGATAAAATGTTCTAATAAAGGGCATAAAAGACCTGTAGTTATTATATTATAGTTCAAATTTGCGTTTGGCTTTCTCGATCCCTATATCAAACACCTCTGAGCTAGTCAGGAAACCCTCGTAAGGTCATAACGGTCGTTGATATGTGTGGTAAACCAAAACATTATGTTTGGCGTTATCATTAAGTAATGTGTGTGTGTAATGTGTACCCAAAGAGCGAAAAATATAAAAGACAAACCTAATATTACCGTGAAAGTTCGGATGATAGACCATTTCGAGTGACTTATTCCGAAAATCATCTCCTAAAGGGGTGAAATTGGGAATCGGAGCTCCATATCATTTTCGATTCACGTGGACCAACTGGCAGGTAAATGAAGTGTAATACCCCTGCAACTCACTCGTCGAGGGGCATGGGAAGTAGCGAGGAAGGAGGCAGAGACTCAGTGTGGGCACATTACTCGCCATGCCGCACGTCGTGCCCCTCGACCCCTCGTCATGCCCACCGCTGCCTGTTTTGACTTTTGTCGGTTTTTGTCAAAGCACCTAGTGCGGAGAATCGCGATTAATTGCGCGGTAGAGCAGTGTGCGGGCGGAGACGATAGCCCGAGGAGCATAGTGTGGCAGAGGTATTGGAGACGTAGTTGGTGCAGTGAGCGTGTACCTTGGCGGAGTTGAGCAGCTGCACGGCGCGCTTGAGCTTGCGCGTCTTGGCCGCGTTCTCCTCCTGCAGCGACGAGTAGCGCTCCTCGATGTCCAGCCGCTCCGCCTGCGGAACACGATACATACAATAAACATGGGCTAAATCTCTTTCACATGGCAATTGGATGCTCGTAACTAAGGAATAGTATAAAGAGACATGTCCAGCAGGTGGTGTACAGCACACACAGTACCTCCTTCTTCTGCAGGTCCTCCTGCAGCCGCAGCTCGATGAGGCGGCGCTGCTCCAGCTCCCGCGCCGCTTGCTCCAGCAGCCGGCGCTGCGCGTCTGCCTTGTCCAGCAGGTTCTCACCGCCGACGAGGACCTTGGACTCGAGACGCTGCAGCTTGTCCTTCAGCTCCTCCTGCTGTTTCCTGCGAAAACAATTTAATGTTAATGTACTCTTCTTCTAAGTGATGACTAACTATCGTGACATTCGTGACTGGTAAAATAGCGCTGGAAATAAACAATTAAAAGGAAATAATCCTTACTTAGTCCTCTGCAATTCAGCCTTCTTTTCTTCCAGCACTTTTCTAGCTTGGTTCGCTTTTTCTCGGTTGAGCTTCTCCTGCAAAAGGTAAAATATTAGAACATACACATTGGTGCAGTTAGCGCTAACTTAAATCCCTAAGCGCAGGGAAATGTCGACTTCGTGGCTCGTACGCAGATTTTTACGTATCTGAAGAATTGGAATTGGAATCGGATCGGGAATGAATGAATTGCATACAAGAATGATGATGAATTACTAGCGCAAATTTGTTATAGAATGTCAAACTAGTATGTCTATAATCCTGTAGTGAATCCTGCTCGGTGAAATGAAATTAAATATAAATAAATAAATATTTTTTATTGTTATTTATTTATTTAATCGTATGTCAATTATTTACGAACCGTGAGATCTTCGAGAAGATTTTTTTTATTGTTACAAAAGAGATACACGTATTTTTTAAATAAAAACAACTAAAAGCCACACTTAGTCTTCACTTAGTTTGTGTTAGTCGACTTGACACTATAGTTGTATGTACTCATATGGTCAATTATGCGCTAACTTATTGCTCAAGCTGTGTGCACTTGCTCAGGATGTCATGTTTAGTAGTCCCTAACATAAGTTACTGAATACGCGCGAAGGAACTGTATCATGTAGTGTACGAGTACGATGTCTGTAAAGTGCACCTTCCCTATTAAATAAAATAAACAATGTGTTACTTTCTCCTCCCTCCTGAGCCGGCGCAGTTCCTTGCGCTCCTCGGGGCCTAGAGAGTCCAGCTCGGACTCCGTGAGCGTGTCGTCGGTGAGCTCGGCCTCGCTCAGCTCGCCTTCCTCCTCTTCTTCCTCCAGCTCTGTGGAATAACCGACTCAATCATTCAGAGGCGGCATTTAGGGCTCGACCGTTGCCAAAGTTTTGTCGCTCTCAGTCGCTAGAGTTACTTCAATATGCTCATCTGGTTCAAAAAAGTACAAAAAAAAAACAAACAAACGTTGCCTGCTTACCATTTTCATTCTCTTCCAATTGTTTCTTGAGTTGATCAATCTCTTGTTGGAACCTGTAACCAACAAATTATTCCAATTCCGGTGTAGGACACACGGTCGTGCTCTTTAATTTAGGACCCACTTCGCATTTTTTTTGCTTTGAATTTCAATACAGCTTAACAGGACTGTCAACCTTAAGGGGGTCATAAATTAAAGTCCTTGACTGTACCATAAGTTTTATACCAAAAATAGCAATTATTTAAGAGGCAGGAATATTAATAATAATGAATAGATAATGTTGATATTGGTTAATATTTCGTGACTGAGCCCGTGAATGGCGTCCTGGTAGTCTTGGTACAACGCCGGCCGCGGTACGATCGTCAGGGTTGACAGATGCTATTATTCTATAAATGATTATTAAAATCATACTTTATAAATGTTCTAATTATCTCTCCTTCGTTGACCACTTTCACTTCATTTTTAATAATTTATAATTTTAAAATATGACATTAATAATTAATACTATGAACTGTATATTTTATATTATAACATGTAATTCAATAGTTGTTGTACGCCTTTGGACAAAGCATAGCAGAACCTTTATAATATCCTTCCATCCCTTTACTGTAACACCTATGTTCACAAATAAATGCTTTGATTGATTGAGTGTCGCTGTAAACCGGCAAACTGCGTTCGGGTGAATTTCACCTCTGAGGTGTGAGAGCCCAGAGTTTAGCCGACGAAGTGACAAGAGGAACAAACTTGCCATGAACCGCCATGAACTGTCTGTCGGTGATGAGGGCTACCGCGTATCAATTCGTCGCTAGTGTAGCGCGAGGTATCCGAAATCTCAAATGTCACTGTTTGTGGGCGGGCTGCGCGGGTTTATTTCTAATTAGAATAATGTGGTGAACATTTTACGATATCTGAGATTAATTATGGCAAATATGAGTTACGGTAAATGTAAGTGTATTGAGATAGGTCTATCTTACAGACGTTTGTGTTATCTTTTTTCCGAAAAAAAAAATACGGATCTGCGCATAATTTTACAAGGTACGCGGTTTTAAGTTTTATGGCATTAAATGTGATTTAAATGTAAACTTTGTTTTCACGCCCGTAACATGTAATTATAACACGTAAAATAACAAAGTTTGACAGTTGGACCTTACTCGACAGTGGCGCCAACTGATGAGCACAAAAACGGTAGCCCTCATTGGCGCTAGATCGGGACAAGTGGCGGCATCTCGTGCCGCAGAGCGAGACTCGCTGTGGGCCGGGAGCCGCTGAAGTTAGCGTGTGAAGCCTGACCTGGTGAGCAGCGCGTCGCCCGGCTCGCTGTTGACGTGCGTCTTGTTCTCGATGTTCTTGGCGCGGTTCGCGTACCGCAGCGTGCTGATCGTCTCCACGTAGTTGCTCTCCGCGGGGCCGATCGTCGCGATCTGACAACAACAACGCCTTTACATACACTGTAGAGAACCGTTGTTACTACAACAATCGGGCGTCAGTAGGTCGAAGGACGCAGGTCTACTGGGATGGGGAATCGCACCAGAACAGACCGACGCTTCTTGTGATTACGGTATATTACAAACCACGGGACGCATGATGCAGTGTGCGCGATGCCCATACACATGGAAGATCTATTGAGGGCTACACCTCGAGGGATAGAGGTGGCAAAACTAAAATCATACACGAGTAAGAAGAAGACTACAATAATGCGGTCGCCCATTCCCTGCAAACATAGGCCACGTCAGACACCTGAGAGCGCACACTAGCTAGTTTCTTCTTTTTTCCAGTCGCCGCGGTCAAAATTAGATAAATCGACTGGTTGATTTTATAGCCCCTCTGAAGAGTGCTGTTCGCTTGTTTGCTATCATAGTGGCATAAAACAAACTTAATATACCGATTTTAGACATAAGAGAATGCTGAAGTGTGTTTCTAGCTAGGAGTTGCTATAAGAAATGTGCGTGGATTTGCCATCCTCCAGAGCTGAAATAACATTAATAATGAATAAATAAATATCGGTAGGGGGACAAGCTTACAAACTCAACCTAGTCCCAAACTACGAGTAAGCAGAGCTGAAATAACATTAATAATGAATAAATAAATATCGGTAGGGGGACAAGCTTACAAACTCAACCTAGTCCCAAACTACGAGTAAGCAGAGCTGAAATAACATTAATAATGAATAAATAAATATCGGTAGGGGGACAAGCTTACAAACTCAACCTAGTCCCAAACTACGAGTAAGCAGAGCTGAAATAACATTAATAATGAATAAATAAATATCGGTAGGGGGACAAGCTTACAAACTCAACCTAGTCCCAAACTACGAGTAAGCAGAGCTGAAATAACATTAATAATGAATAAATAAATATCGGTAGGGGGACAAGCTTACAAACTCAACCTAGTCCCAAACTACGAGTAAGCAAAGCTGGTGCTATGGGTACTAGACGGCGATATACATACTTATATAGATGAATACATACATAGAAAACATCCCAGACCCAGGAACTAATATCCAAACTAAATGCACAAATAATGCCCTGGCCGGGATTCGAACCCGGGACCTCTAGCTTCGGAAGCAGTGTGGAACACTCACTACCAACTAGACTAAACAGGCCGACAAAAACCCTCCACATTGCATTGAAATAATGTGTTTTAATTTTTAAGAATATTTTGTACTGATATTACTTATTTTAGACTGAAAGGTATATGTTAATATGAGCCTTTTGTTGCCTGAAGCAAATAAATAAATTGCATTGTCCATTGTCCAGGACGAAGGGCGACTGGTTGATATTTGTCGCCTATTTCAGCTGAGTGAAATATGTACCTACCATGACTGTTTTAGAGTTGCCACCGAGCGAGTCCTGCAGGAGCCTGGTTAGTTTAGAGTTGCGGTAGGGAATGTGCGTTGATTTCCCGTCCACCAGAGCAGAGATGACATTTCCGAGGACGGAGAGTGACTGGTTGATCTTGGTCGCCTCTTTCAGGCGCGTACCGGTGGCTTGCGTCTTGCTTTGCCGTTCAGAACCCTGGAAATAGACGGCGATTATTAAATCGCTAATGTTATATTCCCTATTGTTACAGTCTTGAGAATAAACATTAAGTTTCTCGTGAAAGTGATCTCATTTCATAGCATTTCACGAATAGTTGGAAGAAGAATCATTTACTTAATACTAAGCGGCCTTTTTTGCTGCTGTTAGAACATCCGTATAACTTTTGTATGAAAAGGCCGTTACCGCCAAATCCACAAGGTGCAGCTTCCCCATCTTGACATGCGTCTTGTTGTCCGTCCCTTTCTTGCTGCTCTCGACGGTGATTGAGAAGATGGCGTGCGAGCGAGACGACTCGGTGTTCATCGCGGTGGCGCCGATGTGCCGGTTCTTGTTGCCGACCGCCATGATCTTCTCGAGCTCGTCCGCGTTGTGGACCACGTAGCCTGCAATGAGTGAGTGTGTCAGTAGAACAATTTAGACACGGACGATAATCGAACTTAATGATATTTACAGTTGCTATTTCAATGATAAAGGGGTATGCTCACGGAATTTTATAAGTCACATGCTCCTGTCACTAAAGTGCTGTGGTTTTAGGCACTAACGATATATTTTTAGTTGAATGTACGCGGTTTAGGAAGCTCTCTCTAATAATTGTTTTTAAGTTAATGTCATCCACAATCACTAATAACCTCTTGATATCACGGTCCTGCTCTGGTTACTCTGGCTATGAATTGTTTCTTCAATGGTTGTTTGTTACAAGCAAAGTTATCGTTTCAGCCGATTAGCATGGATTGACGGTTACTTTTTTATACCACGTTGGTGGCAAACAAGCGCCGTACGCCTACAACTCCAGGTGTAGGTATCACATGCGCATTGCCGACACTTAAAAATGTATACACCTATTTCTGAGAGAGTCCCTCGAGTGCTGTACTCGCTCGGGAAAACCTCGGCAGGAAGCTCATTCCAGAACCGGGGCGTCCGAGGGAGGAAATTCCTCTGAAACCGTACCGCACGCGACGCGACCGTTACCCACCGGTGAGATCCTTGACGAAGACGCCGATGTCCGGGCGCTCCTTGACCTCGAGGCTCTGGTGCGGGTTGTTGCCGAGCAGGTCGCGGACCTCCTCGTTGTAGATCTCCAGGTACGTCACGCACACGAGGAACCTGCAAACAAACAATATGTCTGACATTGGATGCATTTTCCTTCTTCTTTTTCGCGTGTGAGTCTCCAAGCAGTCCGTTATATGCGCCGCTTTAAGCATAGGGTTCTAGGTTTTTAAGCTGAATCATGCTGAATGCAGTGGAATGGAGCTCGTAGCAAGACCAGATTGTGATTTTTTTCCATGTCAGATGTCTAAAAGATTCAGATTATTTTATTTAGACATTGCTTCCCAATGACTAGTTAATCCAAAAAGAAGATACCATTCGTAATGCCCACTAGTCGTAGTTTACCATCGTTTTCTACTTACCCAAAATTAAAAAAGTTATCTCAATTTCGAATTAGCAGTCATGAAGTATATGGAAAGCAAGGAGGCACTCCTAGATAGTCAGATCGTCAGATGGAGAGAGCTACAACGAAAAGAGTATTAAATTCGCCAAGGGGCCTGTACTCACTTCTCATCGTCCTTCGCATTCGCGATGTGGCTGAAGATGTGCGCGAACGAGTTAGGTATGATGCCCCGCAGCTCGGGCGCGGTGGTCGCGCCGGCCATGGTGTACGTTTTGCCGGTCCCCGTCTGGCCGTATGCGAAGATGGTGCCATTGTAGCCCTTCAGCACTTGCTCGACTATGGGGCTAGCTGTTTGCACGTAGATGTCCATCTGGAATGTAAGAGATGGCATTTTTATATAGGGGGTGATTACGTCCAGCGATACTCGGACCATGATAAAGGCTTGTAATTTAGAGTTTTTTACGTTCACTTTGTCCTCGATAGGAAAATAGGCCACATAAAACCCAACACACCTTTCAAAGTTAGCGACATTAAAAAATTTATGGTTTACTTAAATTAATCCTTATATCGACTTGCATCACATGCACATCATCCTGTGACGATGCGCTCATTTCAAATTCTTAAAAAGAAAACCAAATAATTGACAGTAACCTTCAACAGATTGAAGTGTCCCTGGGTAGGGTATGCATAAGCAAGCATGCAGTATCAAATATGTATCTATACAAATACAGTTATTGTGTTAAAATGTTGAAAATCGACGACAATGTATTCTGTTGATGAAAATATTAGTTTTTTGGGGTTCCATGCCAAACCTTTGTACCTTCCAAAACGAACTGTCTGACACAACTATTGTATTTCAGGAACAGGATTTGGAATACATAGTTGTAAACAAGGCTAATCATAGGTTACTGAAAATTTGTTATAATAATTCAAATATATTTCATAGTAATTCAGATATTTACAATAAAAGAAATAAAACATACCCTGCCTCTTAGAACCACCGGGTCTGTCCCGTACGGACGGGCTGACGCTGGTTCCTTGGCAGCGAGGTCGTTGTCTTCTATGGGATGCCACATGTGTTAGCACATTTGCGGCATCACATCTAAGACACACCATTAAGGCAGCAGGTTCGGCGGCAGAAAATGCCGCAAAAATGAAGCACGCCAAATACTCTGCCTTGGAATCTGCGTACGATTTCGTCCCGGTTGCCATTGAGACGGCAGGACCGTGGGGCAGCGAGGCTCTCGGGCTTTTTAAAGCCCTTGGTAAAAGGCTGAGAGAGAGGGGTAATGACCCCCGCTCTGGGTCGTGGCTGGTCCAACAGGTCTCCATTGCTGTGCAGCGTGGAAACGCTGCGAGCATTTTGGGGACCTTTAGATCGGGCACACGCAGAGTGAGGTATAGTCTTTTTGTCTTGTTTTATTATTATTGTTTCTAGTATTTAGTTAACTGACTTTTCTTTTCTTTTTGTGTTCCTTGTTTTATTTATTTTATTGTAAATATCTGAATTACTGAAAATTAAAAATTTATCCATTCTATTTTACTTTTTCTATGAAAAATAGCCGATATAAGGCGAAAAATTCAAAATTTGAATCCAAAAAAAAGTCAAATGGGGTATCATATGTAAGGGCCTGAATTGAACATTCTTGTTAATTTTTTATATAAAGTGGTTACTTTTCTACTTAGGTAAAAAAGAAAATGATAAAAATATTTATATTTCCCCAAATCCATTCCATCGTCCGAAATCCATTAAGCGAAAATTTTGAAAGAATAAATTTGATTAATATTGATGGAAAATTTATAGGAAACATATAACCATATCTGTATCTAGATTAGTTATATTTAATCAAAATAATATAAAAAATCTAAACTAACTTTGTATTTTTTTTTTAATTTCTATCAGATTATATCAAAAGTATCTTCTTTCAATTAAAAAAAAGCTATTGAAATCGGTTAACAAATTAAAGAATTATCGCAAACCAACATACATACAAACTATACCAAGTTGTATGGGCGCACTTTAGTAGCACAAGGCACTGATAGATGGCGCTGTGTACATGACGCCAACATTATCCGCTGTCAAGTTCCAGACTTAATAGGGTCGTTATGGATATTTTATATGAAAGTTTGCACGGAACCCTCGGCGCGCGAGTCCGACGCGCAATTGACCGGTTTTTTCTTATTTGAATGGCCTTATAGTTCAGTTCAACGTTGTATTATGTGCGGTCCGCTACGCATGTCGCCACAATGGTCTTGTCCATAATAATGACTACTCGCCACCTTCCCTAACAGATGGTCGAGGGAGGCGATGGCTGAGATACGCGTCATACTCGTGATCGGGTGCTGTTTGTGGAGTCCGGTCTGTTCATGCTTGCAAGGGCATAGTAAATACCTTAATACTAGTGTTATTTTATTGTATGTAGATTGACGAGAGACATGATCCTGTTCTGGATTAGTTTTATTATTATTGACGCTTAGACACCTTATACATCTCTAACAATATTAAGTTTACTTATTTTAATTTTAGCGCTTAGAGATCATTTACATCTCTAAGCACTTTGAAATCATTGTTATTAATCATATTTGGACGCTCAGAGACCATATACATCTCTGAGATATTAAATTAATTTTATATTCCTTTTGTTTATTCGGACACAGATCGTATTCAATACGTCCTTAATATTTGTAAATTTATTTTCATTGAATTGTCAATCAGTATATTTTTTTTGTATCATTATTATTAAGTAAGATTGTCAGTTTTTTAAATTGTATAAATTCATGCTTTGACATGTAAAAGTGCCCTTGTGGCCTATTTGCAGAATAAATATTTGATTTTGATTTTGATTTTGACTCAATTTGAGACCTACAATCATCATAAATATGTGTAATCGGAGGTCTGACTAACTGGTACGGTAGAGAAAAAGCGTTGGGAATGTGAATATGCGCTGCCGACCTAACATGTTCAGTGTGCATTACGTTTAAAGAGCGTTTAAAGGGCCTCACCTGGCTAATGATTTTTTGGTTTGAGTAATTTATTCTTTAGGTAGAGTAGAGTCGCTAGCATTCATATATAACACAACAAAGGGAGCATAAATCTAGATCCCGGACTGGATCCACGATGAAATGAAAAAAAAAGATAATAATAAATGAGCAAGAAAGTCGATAACAATCACAATTTCCTCATCAATAGTAAAATTACCTATATAGATAGTATCTTAAATATGTCGTTCTATAAATAAGTTTGTCAAAAATTTCAAGTTTTTTTTGCTTAACTAATTACTGCTCTTCTGTACTGTACTTTCCCACAATCGTCAAATTCATCAACTACTCGAAAGATTCGAGTGAGCCCGAACACGATGGGTTTATCCTATGTAGTTTAGGAGTTGCTATGGCCACCTTCATTTTGTCTCCATCGTCAGCTCAGCTCGGTGGTACAATAATGTTGTATTGCCACCGAAGTTACATAAGCATAGGTAATGCTAGAAATTGCAGCTCAATCGGATATCGCCAAGTGGCTGAAAAAAGGATTGCAATGTTTGATGACTTACATACGAACAGAGCAAGTTGCTTGCTAAAATACATTTAGGTAAGTTGGGTACATTAACTTAACTTCTATGTCATCTTAACTCGTTCAGAGAGAGCTTTAATCGAAGTATTTCTCTCTCTATCACTCGAATATGCATATATTGCACATGCGACAGAGAAGGAGATATTTTGTTTTCGGTTCGCGTAGAGCCCGGGTCATCTTACATACTGCGTCATCCGACGAAACTCAACTAGTTCGCCATTGAAAAAATTTAAACTAAATTCGGACGTTTCTTATTCCTATTTTCGTTTTTGTCTAGCTGCCAGCACCATACGCAGCCATAAAAAAAATGCAATCCTACATACCTAAATAGGAACCTATATAACACTATTTCCGCGGTCGTTCCGACGAGTCGAGATATTTTTGCTTGGTTTTGTCTGGGTGACTGCACAAGTTACAACTCGATTATTCAACGCCATCTAGTGAAACTGTAATAGACCAGCAATCGAATCGCCAAACTTAAGGTACTATCAGAGACCAGAGATATACTCTACATATTTAGAGTCTATCTAGAGTAACTGTAGGTATATTCTAAGTGTAATATTATATTCTTAAATATTTTAGGATTTTGGACTCAACAATTCTCTGCTGTTGGGTTGTAATAGGTTAAATGTACAGTCAGCTGCAGAGAACCGTGACCGCGGGGGTCACGTTTCTCTGCAGCTGACTGTACAATCAGTTTTTCTAAACGTCTTTTGTAGCCGCTTGTGTTTAGCTATGCCAATAGCACTGAACACCAATGACGTCAGTCATGTGCTGTCCCTGACAACTTTAAATGTCAGGGTGTACAATGTAAATGCAACACACGTGCTAAGGTATTTCTTGCAACAAAGAGAATTGCTTGACATGACGCACAGAGTAGGCATGTATGTTAACATTGTTGACGTTCGTGTTCTTCAACTGTTAGTTGCTTTGTAAGCATTGATAACCCTACCCTGCACCTGAACTCTATAATAGGTAGGTATAGATGGGCCGAAGCATGTCAAACGAATGAAAGCAAAATGCTCTAACTACCATTTCAGCCCTAGGACGTCCACTGCTGGACAATCCCCCAATTTCATGGGGGGTAAATGCCATAATCGCCACGCTTGGCATGCGGGTTGGCGATCGCAGCATCTCCACCGCACTTTAGGAATGCTGCTGCCCATTCCCCGGGGGTCTTGCTCTAAACCCCAAGTTAATTTTTGCTTGCATATTTTTGACAGTTTCTTTCCCTATGTATTATTTGACACCTGCAGTATTATTAGATAGATCATGACGGCCAATAATATCTGACAGTTAACTTGTTCTAAGTCGTTAGGACATGTTAGATGAGTTTTATAAGCACAACGTGTCATATCATGTATTAAAGAAAGTTTATAATAGATAGTGTGACCACATGCTTTGATTAGTCAGTACAGTCCAGTGCAAAAATATGATTGCAATTACATACACTTTACTTAAAATATATCCTATGGCTTGTCGGCGAATCAAGGTTTCAATATATATTTATGAGAGGATTAATTCGATACATATTTTTGCACTGGACTTTACAATTGATTAGTGATGTACCCATGTCATCATGTCATGACACCCATGGTACCCAAAAATAATACATCGCTTTGTTGTAGACTGTACTTCGGACATACAATTGACTACTTGACTAATTCTGATTGATGGCCATTCAAAGCAGATTTTAGAGAGAATAATAAGTCTAAATAAAAGCCAAATTAGAACAAACATAGCTCGCCGCTAGCGGCCTTCGATACAACACCTACAAATAATATTAAATTGTGACGTCACATAATACTCGTAATATTCGAACCAACAGTTGTGTGGGCAAAATAAGTAAATCGCTGTTTTGGTCGTGAAATACTGCGTACATAAGTGTCATACAAATTATTTCTACTTTTACATAAGGAATCTATGGGTATTATTATATTTACTAATGGACGATTAAAAGAAACGATTTTTATACGTCTCAATCTTTTTATGATTTTGATAAACCGTAATATTTTTCAATTTATTGCGTTATTTTGAAGTGGCACTGAAATGAATTTTCAGGTGCTCTGCCTACCCTTTTTGGGAATACGAGTATAGCCGTGACGAGTTTATGTATGTATGCGTTATTTTGACAGCGTACTAACTTTATACATTTTAACATGTGGAAAAAGCAGTTGCAGTTGCCGTCGCATATAACGAATACCAGGTTTAAATTAAACACCTGGACACGACCTACTGTCACGGCGTTACCATGTCCAATTTCTTGCATGTCGTATGTGATGCCGTAGATCATACATTGGGCAGATTTGGTTTTCATTTCCCTTCAGGCCCCATTAATCCTCAGACATTTCTTGACCGTTAGTCTTTGCTTTCCGTAAGGGCAAATGTTTGTGTGATGACCATGACATGAATATTTGATCACGTCTAACGTTTTCACTGAATTCTAGCATTTCGAGCATATATTGTATAAGTATATATAAAGCCGGGTCCACAGCGCCATGTTTTTCGTATTTGCAAACATCAAACATGTTTTTCGAACACAAAATAGGCGTGGCCTCAATGTTAAGGCCGGTCCACTGCACCAAAAGTCCAACAAAACATGTTTGATGTTTGCAAACACGAAAAACAGGGCGCTGTGGACCTCTAGTACAATCAGCACCAAAAGTAGCTACACATTTGAAAAGTTCAAGTCTTTATCATAACGGAATGAGCTTTTGACACCTTCATATGCGTAGCTAGTTTTGATGCCGACAGCTAAGGGACTAGTTTTTATTGTGCAAGACTGTCCCCTAATACCTAATTACATATTTTACTTAATGATGCTGACCCAGAAATGTAGGTACAGCGAATTGTGAGGGATTTCTTTGTCCAAGTGATACTCATAAGTCTAGTCTCCCGCACGATCAATTCGGGTGATATCAGAGGATAATGTGGATATCACCAGTGCAGTCAACAGCACAAGTAGTTAGGCACTCAAAGTGATCCACATACGTCTTTATTGTAAGCCAGTTAAAGCTTTTGTAAATAAAATTTGAGCATTTCGTAGTATACACAGCAACAACTTACATTTCGTAGAGGCTGACTTACATATATGATATTTTTTGACTCAGGTCGTCATGTTTCTCATTGGTGTTCTCAGACTTCTAGAGGTTTTGTCTCCTAGACCTTTGTGATTTTGTATGCCAGTAGGTAATTTAGATGGGACAAAGTAGGTAATTGGTAAGGTGGACACAAAAAAAAAACTTGTAAATATTTTTTATTTGAGTTTTCTATCCTAATATTATGGATCACGTACACTCGCCTAATGCTAAAGCATCGTAGCCTAAAATTACCTACAGTAGGTATCGTCATAAAGAATCAGTTAATACATCAGTTATGGACATTATCTCGATGCAATCGTAAAATTTAAAATAATCTTCTTTGGAATTAAACGTAGGTTAGGTGGTGCCTATAATGTAGCAGCTAGTGTATAGCCATTGTTATTTTTATTTATAATATTAATATTTATTAGGCGACATAGCATAAACGAAATATTAGAACCATACAAAATGTGTATAACGTTGAACTCGTTTGCGTAACGCCATCTAGTGACGACACTGTATCTGCAAGTACTTGTCATTTGCACAGCAGACAAAGCACTCTCAGGCTTCAGACAAGTGGGAGAGACGTCAAAAACGGCTGTTTTCTGGCCACGCCCATAACTTCTCTGAAGTACTACCTCCAACTGTGTAGATGTTAATGCCGCGGTTGAACTAGCAACGGCGTATTTAGCGCTAACGCCACGTGCGGGCGGGGTCATATACCAACTCGCGGCGTTCTAGTTAATCTCCACGGCCTCGCCTAGCTCTATCTAGGCCAGTAGGACGGTCCAACTGGGTCGCCGCCGTCTCGGTCGCGCCCGCGAGCGCGCCGCAAGCGCGAGCAGGACGGGCTAACAAAGAGATGCTAGTGGTATCGATTTGGGCGCGGATGCACATTATGATGAATTTAGTCTTTTGTTTCTGAAATGTAACGAGGCCGGTGCTGGATGTACCGCCCTGGACGGGGATTTATCCCGGAGCCGAACAATGCGCATAGTTAGAATCATCGCGGTGTTAAAATCACTGCAAACATAAATACTCCTATCGTTACGTCTTGGGAAATTTTCAGTTATTTGGCAAGCAAAAACAGATACACTAAATAATTTATTTAAGTTGACAAAACAGCACTCCTTCGTATTATGATATCCTGAGAACCATGAAGAAGTTTTTATTGTCTCGAAACACAGAAAGTCCCTAGCAATATTTTAATAAATTTCAGTACGTAGTTTCAATTTCCTACTAATATTTTTTTGCAAGATTGTATGTTCACGTGGTATAAGGACAGCTTTACTTTGTTTAAAGCTAAAATAGATTGAAAGAGCAGACAGAAAGGTGAGCTCACCGCCTGCGCTATTGCGTTTCGATTTTCTAGCCAAGCGAAATGTCTAGAGGCAATGATGACGTCACTAATGACATCACCTTCTTATTAAGTGAATACATTCACTTGCAGCGCGCTCTGTCGGTTTATCCGTTTCTTTATGCATGCAGCTGTGGAAAGAGACGTATATATATACGGACCGTAGCCAATGATCGATGGATTCAGGTCATGCAATTGGGTCGTGTCATGCTTCTCTTTGTGAGGATCAGCGCTCACAAAGCATTATAGACCACTCTACTGGCGAGTTACGCATATTTGTTAGGAAACAGAAAACCACCTCAGTGGAGATAAACGGTTTGTGAATTCCCATTTAATGTGATGCCATCTTATTATGAATGCATTTGATGCGATAATTCACAAGGGACTGTCTTAAAAGAGAGTTTTACAATTTAACATAAATACATACCAGTTTTCTTTTGTCATTGTGGATGCTTAAAAGTGTAGGAAAAACGTACGGTCGAGCTCACAAGAAGCTTTACACCTTTGTACTCGTTGAAATTGTGTTGTCATGTTGTCTGTCATACTACATTTTCAAAATGTGAAAGCCACAAAGTAGCAGTGTTCAGCTACTTATAAGTTAGATTGTAATTCATCAACCAATTAGATTATTAGAACATAGTGAGAGCAACACTGGGCATAACAGACAATCCATCTTGGCCTTCATAGCTGACGCTAACAGGCAGATCTCATTTGCATATGTACCAATGCACGTTATTTGATTTTAATTCACATAACAGCCCATTTACAAATATCTAAGGCATACTATTACTATACAATTTTGTGTCTAACGTTCATAATAATAATAATAAAATCTTTATTACGGACATTTGTCCCCTGTGAGATTCTTCTATTTGCAGTTTAAAAGGAAATTACAAGAAAACTCATCAATACCTAATTATATAACGAAACTACATGACCAATGGCACTGGGTATTAAAAATATTAATTTACGTTTTATTTCAGCCCTTGTCCAGTGGACGTAAAATGTCCCCCAATTTGTATTAAAAACTAATATATAAGAATTCAATATATAATACTAGGTAGTGGTTATGTGAGCTGTAGAACTCGCGAAATTTTTATTTTTTCAAATATGAAAATTTCCAACTGACTCAACAAAAAAATAAACAAAATAATCTAATTTGCTCACAAAATTTTACGAGAATCGGTTGAGAGATGCGACCTGTAGAGAACAGCGGGAAATCCGGAAATCCGCCGGCCGAACATACGACAACATCCACCACCACCACCATATGAGCCCTAGGACGTCCACTGCTGGACATAGGCCTCCCCCAATTTCATGGGGGGTAAATGCCATAATCGCCACGCTTGGCATGCGGGTTGGCGATCGCAGTATCTCCACCGCACTCTAGGAATGCTGCTGCCCATTCCCCGGTGGTCTTGGTCGTAGTTTGAGGACATACCCGGGTACAACATCAACATCTGGAAAACATTCTTGTCCACTGACACGGAGAACTTCGTGACACTCGGTCAAAAAGTAAATTAATACATTCAATAGATTTATACTTCAATAAAACATCCAAGATTCAGAAAAAGATTTTTGAAAAGGTAGGGCACAGCGAAATGTCATCTCGCTCAAATTTGGAGCAGCCCAACTGGGGAAGTACTTCCGCCTTAAAGAAGACCACAGCCATAATAGCATCACTACTTGCCCCTTAGGTAGGTATGTGGTGTTGTGTTCCTGGTGGTGAGTAAGGTCGCGAGAGCTCCCGAGGATGCGCTGTGTTGGGAGTGAGGGGTCTGCATACGTCTCTAGCTTGACAGCTGAAGACATCTGCGGGTCCATCACTCTCAACACAGCGCATCCCCAAGTCAATAAAGGGTCGGCAACGCACTTGTGATTCCTCTGGAGTCGCAAGTGTCCATAGGCTACGGTGTCTGCTTACCATCAGGCAGGCCGTAAACTTGTTCGTACTCAACCGTCGTAGTATAAAAAAAAGAAACAAATATTCATGCTCATCACATGCTCGTAAATATTGGCCCTGAACGGGATTAGAACCCAAGACCGCCGGCTTCGTAGGCAAGGCAGGGTTGCTAACCATAGGTCGTCATGAAAATAGGGGTTGGTTTGTCCGTTTTGTGCTGTAATTGGGGTGAATTGGGGTTATTGCGAGATACTACATATGTAATGTATTACAATTACATATACTGTTTATCAAATACAAATACGTTTATTTCGTCATCACAGGTAATAAATAATAATAATATAGCTGTTAAATTGGTGTTTACATTACGAAGACCACGATGAGCCTATTAGGCATACGAAAATAAAATCACAAAGTCAGGTCAACATGAAATGAAATTAATTTAGTAGCTTATACAATGTAATACTATAAAATATAATTAAAATAATATTAATAATAATAAAATATTGATGTCATAAATTATTTATTTATTTAGGCATGCTAGTATCATTAAGATCCAAAACTCTATAATAACATCTTTCGGATAAAAAGTTAAAAAGATTTCGTTAGATTTACTTAATGTAGCATTTTGCCAATCCTCAGGTAGGTAGTTTGTTAAATATTTTAGTAGCCATAACTAATGTTCGTCGAAAGTTTAGTCTCGTTGCATTTTTTTCATCTCAAATTGGCAATGTTTTTTACATAAACGCAACATTCATAGATGTACAACAAGCATGGGAGTTAAAACATTCAATGATTTAAAACGTGGTTGGCAGCTTTGTGAGGGAGTTGGTCCAACGTTGGCCCTAATATATCATTTCTGAGCTCTAAATACCATATCTCTGTATGTAAAATATTATCCCATACGCAAAGTTGAGACTACAAAACTGTAATACGCATTTAGAACTGTTTCACGGTCACTAATTTTCGCTAATTTATAGAGAGCATATGAGAACTTGTATATGTAGTTTCTTTCACACTGCCAGAGAGTGCGATTTCCATGATATGTCATGTCATTGTCTATATGGAGGCCTAGAAATTTTGTGACATTAGTTTTCGCTACATTATTCCCTTCGTAATTTACATTTAGGAATGGAACAAATTTTCTTTCGACTGAATTGCATTATATATGTCTTGTCTATATTTACCCTCAGGTTATTACTTTCTAGCCATTTTATATTTTCAGTGGTCAAGTTAATTTCATTTTCGTAATCATTAGTTATGTCAAGTTCTATAAAGATGGTGCTGTCGTCAGCAAATAGTACCTACCATGGGAAATAATGTCATCATAGTATCATATCATGGCAAATAGTATAGCTGGCTATAAGAATATATAAAGGTGTCCATTTTACCTAATTTTGATGCTAACAGCTAATCATGTTCTATACCCTAATCATAAAATGTTTTAGTAGGTCAAACGAAACCTAAAACCGGCCAAGAGCGTGTCGGGCCACGCTCAGTAGGGTTCCGTAGTTTTTGTAATTTTTTCAAAAACTATTCAACCTATCAAGTTCAAAATAATTTTCCTACAAAGTTTTTATAAAGTTCTACTTTTGAGATTTTTTTCATATTTTTAAAACTTATGGTTCAAAAGTTAGAGGGGGGACACATTTTTTTTTACTTCTGGAGCGATTATTTCCGAAAATATTAACATTATCAAAAAATGATTTTAGTAAACCCCTATTCATTTTTAAATACCTATCTAACAATATATCACACGTTAGGGTTAAAATAAATAAAAAATCACTCCCCACTTTACGTATAGGGGAGGTACCCTAATAAAATATTTTTTTCCACTTTTTATTTTACCACTTTGTCGGCGTAATTGATATACATATTAGTACCAAATTTCAGCTTTCTAGTGCTAACGGTCACTGAGATTATCCGCGGACGGACGGACAGACGGACGGACAGACATGGCGAAACTATAAGGGTTCCTAGTTGACTACGGAACCCTAAAAAACTAGTTGCAGAGAATCGGGCCGGGCCGTGAGGCCTCGGCAGCTCCTGCGGAAACTAGGGCATGATGGCGGTGTTAAGAGTCCCCATCAGTAAGCTCGGATCTCCATACAAACGTAGTTTCGCTCTCATTTTAAAACGACATGCTGGAATAACATTAAACTTTGTATACACAATAGGATCCGGCATATCTAGGTCGGACCATAGTTCCTGTTACTAGAAATTGTAAAAGAAAAAAAATACAGCGGCTTTTTGAGTTTTTTACGGCTTGTATGAAAACCTTAATAATCGCTGTATTTTTTCTCCATTATAATTTCAAGCAACAGAAACTATGGTCCGACCTAGATATGCCGCGAATGTACTGCGCACTCTTAACGACTCAGTATAGCCATGGGAGGTTTATATTATACGTGGATGTAAACAAAAAAAAATATATTTTCTGTTCACAAAAGTTAAAGACAAAGAAGCTCAATTTAAGGATTTTAAGGTTATTAAGTACATTGAAATAAACCGCACCCGCAGCTGAATTACGCAATATTTAGAACGAGCGTCATCAGTATATCAAAAGAGATCTCACCTTCAAGAAATGACAGTTAATTTATGTTCTAATGTACGTTCGTAAAATGGTGATGTTTTTTCCCTTGTCCTTCACAATAAATAGGAGGTCAAAGACAAATTGTCAGGAGGAGTATTTTATTTCGATTGGAACGGTTTCTGAAAGAGAGGTTCATATTTATCAGACAAATCTCTTGATACTTAATCTATTGGTGGAAAATGTTGAAGGTCTACCGATGGTCAATTTATATAGTACTGCAGTTGGTGGTAAAGCCGTTGAGCATACATAGCCTGTGGGGCTAGTATGATCGCTTATATGTCGGACATATAGCATTCGTCCCTCTCGCACTTACATACTTGACAGTACGGGACGAATGCTATATGTCCGACATATAAGCGATCATACTAGCCCTGCTGGAGAAGATAGCAGCAACACACAGAACAGCGCTTTTTAGGTGTTCTATCCCCGGTTGCAAGGTCGCCTGAGCTTCCGAGGCTGCTCTGTGTTGAGTGAGGGACCTGCATGTTTCTCTTTGTCGACATAACAAATCAATATAAAACCACTAACACTAAAGTTTAGGTACTAACATAGTTATTTAAGGTTATTTGTAATACTAACACTCTATGGATTACTTTGTCCGAAATAAATGCTTTTTTTTTTGTAAATGGCAACGCGGTTCCCGACATCGTAGCTTACAATGTAGCTTACGGACGCGCGGAGTCGCAATCATCCATAGGCTACGATGTCGCCGGCTTATCATCGGCACGAATTACGGCACGCGAACTACCTCGCCATTTTCGGCGCGAGATAAACTACCCGTCTGTTTCTGCGTGTACTCATTTGAATAATATTCTGTCAAAAATGACATGTTTGGTACAAACTTTTATAGCTGACTGAACTTTTTTTCCACAATCATCAACTACTTGTTGAGACGGGTTGAATGAGCCCATACACGACGTGTTTATCTTGTGTAGTTTCGGAGTTGCTATAGCCACTTGCTTCCATCATCAGATTAGCTCGGCGGTGGTACCATAATAATGTATTATCATCGAACTTTCAAATTTATCAGTCGGATACCGGCAAGTGGCTGAAAAAGGGAATGCAGATTTTGATGACAACTTACATATTTATAAACTTACATACGAACAGTGCAAGTTAAATAATTTATACAAAAAAAAACGACTTCAATTTTGTACTTGCTATGCCACAATTTGTGGTTTCCGTGAGCCAATACTTGGTTACCTACATAAAATACCGAAATCGGCATAATGCGTGCCTATCAAATTCGAGGAGTTCCCTCGATTCCTCCTAGATCCCCATCATCAGACCTTCACCAAATGGACCAATGTCGGGGTACCTGCTTTGAAACAAAAATAAAAGGTAAATAAAAGCTTGTAAAAAAACGGAGTCCCTTGCGGAAAGATAACTATATGTATGCCACCATCCTATCCCGGCAAGTAGTAACTTCACACGTATACGTTACGTATATAAAAATAATTAAATGTTAGTAACAGTAGTTTACATTAGTGATTGAAGTAGCACCTGCCGCGTTAGATGGCATTGGCGGTGTCCTCGACAGCTTCCGCGTCGGCAACCTTGCGTTGCGGCCGAACCTACGAGCATAATGGACGATTACACCGAATGGCTGGAGTCGGCTCGCGCCCCACTAGAGTCAAAGGAATTCGAACCCTCCATACAGTGGTTAGATTTCATATTTGAATGTGTTGCGGGCAGCCGGTCGGCTGCCGCCGGCTCTGCCGCTGCCGTTTGGATACGACGTCTAGCTTCTGTATGGAGGGTTCGAATTCCTTTGACTCAGGTGGCGTGCACGCCGACTCCGGCCGTCTGGTGTGAATCGTCCATAATGCGTTCGTGCCTTCGCTGACATGCCTGACTCGCGACACACACGTACAGCTGTCTAACAGTAACAAACTGACCTAGTAAACCATCGATATGATCCACAATTATAGTATTTACAGTGACGATTACACATCTTGGGTACGGCGTACGGCGGATATATATTTGTCATCCCATGCAGTACAATTAATAGCTTACCTTATAGTATAGAATAGAGTATAACTCGTTATTGCCTTAGATAGAGGAATAATTGCTTCATTATCGGTCTGGCGTGCCTTCAGATCTTTCTATGATCTGAGGGCGTGCCATACAATCTTCACCTCCTTAAGAAATGATTTCCAGTGTATAAACTCTTCAATTTGTATTTTCTTCCCGGGGTCACAGACAGACCGACTGTTGCATTTATAATCATCATCATCATCATCATTTCAGCCAAATGACGTCCACTGCTGGACATAGGCCTCCCCCAAAGACTTCCACAATGACCGGTCCTGCGCCACCCGCGTCCAGCGGACACCCGCAGCCCTCACCAGGTTATCATGTATTTATATTATTAAGTATGAATTTGTAGGTGCTACTCGTGACCCATATAAGAAAAAACCGGCCAAGAGCGTGTTGGGCCACGCTCAGTGTAGGGTTCCGTAGTTTTCCGTCCGTCACATTTTTTGTAATTTTTTCAAAAACTATTCAACCTATCAAGTTCAAAATAATTTTCCTACAAAGTTTTTATAAAGTTCTACTTTTGAGATTTTTTTCATATTTTTAAAACTTATGGTTCAAAAGTTAGAGGGGGGGGACACATTTTTTTTTACTTCTGGAGCGATTATTTCCGAAAATATTAACATTATCAAAAAATTATTTTAGTAAACCCCTATTTATTTTTAAATACCTATCTAACAATATATCACACGTTAGGGTTAAAATGAAAAAAAAAAATCACTCCCCACTTTACGTATAGGGGAGGTACCCTAATAAAATATTTTTTTCCACTTTTTATTTTACCACTTTGTCGGCGTAATTGATATACATATTAGTACCAAATTTCAGCTTTCTAGTGCTAACGGTCACTGAGATTATCCGCGGACGGACGGACAGACGGACGGACAGACATGGCGAAACTATAAGGGTTCCTAGTTGACTACGGAACCCTAAAAACCGGACAAGTGCGAGTGTGAGTGTGACTCGCCCACCGAGGGTTCCGTACAAATTTGTAAGTACGAACTGATTTAATTACAAAAGTATAGTTTTAGGTTTTCTCCTGTATTTGTAGTATAAGACGATATTACTTGCCAAATGTCATAGATCAACGGAGAGTACCTACCCTATAAATTTTAATTCCCTTGGGTGTCGAAATATACGTTTTTTGCGGCACAAACAGCCGCATATTTTTACGTTAACTTAGTCGTTTAATTTATAACAGACTAGCTTTTTCCCGCGACTTCGTCCGCGTGCAACTCGTTATATCGCCGGCTAATAGTGTAAGACCTGCTAACGTCATATTATGGAAGTTTACAGGAGAGACAAAAAAAAGATTGAAATTAAAATATGAAAACCGAAAAACGGGAAAAATACCATTGGATTATTTTTGCCCCTAATTCCAAAATAAAAGACAGCGTTTTGATTTTCTATTTTTTATGATGTCTTTTGTAACTTAACTGTATTTTGCAATCAAATAACGTTTCATATTATGGTTTTAGCAGTTTGTCGAGAAAAAGAAAGTAGTTACATCATGGTAAGGAAATATAAGTACCTAAATCCCTAAGATATAATTTATTTTTATTATGTGATACCAAATAGCCAATTCTTGGGATTAGATAGCGGACCCCGGGCATTCTTCAGGATGCAACTGTACTGGGAATAACGCTAGGATGATGATGTGATACCAAATTACAATTAGTTATATGACACTGCTTAAATATATCAACAAATAAAAACTAAGATATTTACATATATATATACTGCAAATCGAAAGGTACTTAATATACTAAGAAACTTCTTGAAAGAAACGAAATGATATCTTCGTAAATAATAAATAAATATATGTATTGGGTATTGTGTGAAAATATTCATCATCATGATATCAGCCGAAGGAGATCCACTGCTGGACGTAGGCCTCCCCCAAAGAGTGCCACAATGCCCGGTCCTGCGCCACCCGCATCCAGCAAACTGCAGCGACTTTCACCAGGTCATCAGTCCATCTTGGATGGAGCCTACCCACGCTGCGCCTTCCGGTAAGTGGTTGCCACTCGGGAACCTTTACGCCCTGACGGCCATCGTTTCTACGTGCAATGTGCCCCGTCCACTGCCATTTAAGTTTAGCAATTCGGAGCGCTATGTCAGATAATTCAGTTCTACTGTTCATTTCTCATGCTATCACGCTGAGATACTCCCAGCATAGCCTTCTCCCTTGCTCTTTTGGTGACTTTAAGCCCTCTTATGAGGCCCATAGTAAACAACCACGTTTCAGTGCCCATTATGTCATCACTGGCAACACACACTGGTCAAAGTCTCCCGTCTTGACACATGGTAACAAAGTTCTTTTGAGAATATGAAAAATACCTGCTAAGTACGTTTATCGCGATAGTAAGAATAAAGACTCCCATTAATTTTGGTAAGAGGTTAAACTAACCCCAAAATAGTGATTGTATTGGATTTACAGCTCAAAAGCCACGGTACATTAATAAAAAACAATAATAGTACATACCTTTGCGATGTTACACTTCTTCGTTTACATCAAAAACACGAAACAAAGTTATCTTTTGCGAGAACAGACATCTAGGCGATCAAAATTCTTACGAAATCTGCTAACTTTTAAACTCGTGGAGTTCACTATTTTATTCATCATGTTATTTAAGAAATTTGTTAAAATAATTTCTCAGACGATGCATTTTTTTTGCTACATAATGGCGGGTAAACGATAGATTTAGCGGGTTTACACTCTTAGCAAACGATATTATAGAAATAATTGCTATTTTATTGTTGTAGGCGCCCAAATAAACTTTTATCCCGTTTTGGACACCCCCTAAGGATCGATTTCCGGAATAAAAACTAACCTATGTCCTTTCCCGGGACTCAAACTATCTCTGTACCAAATTTCATCTAAATCGGTTTAGCGGTTTAAGCGTGAAGAGGTAACAGACAGACAGACAGACGGGTGACTTTCGCATTTATAATATTAGTATGGATTCAAGGGACTGTAGACTTGAGTATATGATTTTAATTACAACTCGATTCCTCCACGCGTTCTGAGGTACGGAACCCTAAAAAGGTGTATGTAAAACCTGAATATACGTGGTTCAGTATCGATTATAGAGGCGATTTTATAAGGTGCTTCCAAATTAGATGCCAATAGTCTCAGAGCTGATAGTACTCTTCCTTAGAAGTAGACTTAACTATAAATCTAATTTGTGAGTTTTTGGAGACAATTAGAAAAACAACTGTGCCACGTAATATACCTAATAACACCCTGTTTATGAGATAATCAGTATTTAATGATTAAGACTTTTTGATTATCGTATGTTTTTTTAATACCCCGTCGGTGGCAAACAAGCGTACGGCCCGCCTGATGGTAAGCGGTCACCGCAGCCTATGGACGCCTGCAGCGCCAGGGGCGTCACATGCGCGTTTCCGACCCTTTTACAATTTATGTAACACTCCGTAACCTCTTGACTGTCACTTACATGACCACTTAACTAGCATCCAATGTGTAGCTCACTTGACAGAAAGTGATAACCACCATGTCACTTAAATGCACAAGATGGTTATGTTTGGGCAGAATTTTTATTTATTTATTTTGTTCGGAATATGAAATAATTTTTTTTTATATAAAACGTTTTATTGATTCCTATTTAAAGTAAATTATTTTGATGCAAGTTAACATCTCTTAAAGTATTGGCATCTAATTTGAAAGCACCTTATATGTGAAAAACTTAAAGTAAAAACCCTCTGTCATGTAGTTGTAGGGTGTGTTCTAATAGGCATTTGTTTTGTATGTTACAATTTTTAACCATGTAAGTAATTACTAATTAATGTCTATTCGAACACGCCACAACTACATATACTAGGGACTTTACTTGACTTTTTTTACCTGTAACTATTATTCATTGCATGTTTTTTTTTTCAAAATCGGCTTTTGCCGTTCCATCGCAGCATTAACTTGGATTGGATTTATAATTTTCAGAACACGAAGGACGTAACTGATTTCTAGTTTTCTAGCTGTCACGCCTAATACGCCACTATCGGCCACTAGTCAGTGTATTCGCCGTAAAAGAACAATTCGATATGATTTCACAATCACCCTCACAACTGGACATGGCCTCGTTGGGTTTTTAGCTTTGGCTACTAGACTGTTTATCCACATAATTTACCTCGTTTTTGTACGGTTTATAATATAACATACGATTTGCTTTATAGTCTAAATACCTAGAAGCAGCCCTACACTACACCCCTCTAGGTACGTAAGTACATGGACGCCTCTATTGAATAATGGAGATAAGAGATAATGCGTAGCGCAAGGCGGCCTTGGCGCGTACGCTCATGGCCGCACGGCACAAAATGGCGGCCGCTTGTACTATCGTCATACACATGGCTACACTTTTGTACCGTATTCCTTTGTAATAAGGCGACATATGTATACATTTCTATGACGCAGATTGTGCGGTACGAATGGAGTTAAGTCCTATTGGTGCTCGTGTTGCGTTGCTACGCGCGCGGTTATAATTGAGTACCAAACTAATATCACTAAGGTTGCGCGTGCCAACGGTTCACATTTAACGGTAAATAACCTTGGGAGATGTAGCGTGGAAGTTAGGCGCCGAGGCAGACTTTTTTAGCGTTGGAGTTAGTATTGGTACTTTAGTAGGTAGTAAATATTCGATAGACTTAATGCCAAACCATAAAGCTACTAAGCTGCTATACTCGTGTTTTTTTAACCATAAAGTACTGCCTATTGTATAATGTATTATAGCAGGACTCGTGACCGATTAAGTTAATCTCAAAATCCCGTAATAGCCAAATATTTTGAATTAGTTTGAGTATATTCTTTATGTAGGACTCAATTATGTACCTATTTAGATTATTACTTCGTGGATTGTCGGATTGTACATCGACAAGACCAATTATTTAAAAACCCGACTGCGTTTCTGTGTAATTTGGAATTTGGCGCCAAAAATCCGCCATTTGGCTTTTTCAGTATTTATTTTGATATAGGTACCCATTCTCACTCTCACAATGAATACGAATCTAACGACACCTCTCAAGCTAAAATCCATCGTGCCGTTCAGGCTGCAGAGCGTGTCAAACAATAATACATATGATACATACATACTATCGAAAAACATAACCCTCCTTCTGGCGCAGTCGGGTAAAAAGTAAACGAAAGAACGAAAAACAAAACCGGTGGTTTGTACCTATGGAAAGAATACCGGTTTCCGTGCCCTGCTTTATAGTTAAAAAAAAAAGAGAGGTATAGGTACACATACGTAGGTTTATCTGCTCTAATCGAGCACTTAGCTAAAAGTCTACACGACAAGCTAGGAAGTAGGTTAGTGTATACTCCGAGGGCTGCGGCTGCATTATTTTCTTCGTGCCATATTCATCGGAAAGAGAATCATAACAGGATTACCAGGCGCCAGATCAGTTCATAGGTAAATAAAATAAGCGATAAATATTTTATTACGAGTTTGGAAATAGGTCGGTCCAGGAAACTGGGGCGCAGCCCCTCGCGGCCCCGCCCCGGGTTGCGACATAACGACTGCGACTGCACTTGGACAAATAAAATGTGGGAGGGAAATGTTGGAATTGTGAATACATACACAGTACAGTACATACAATACAACATAAGATTAGGGAATATCTTATACAGGTAGCACATGGTATAATGGAAATACATACCTATATATTACGCAAACATTAGACAGCATTAAGTATGTTACATTACAGCTATGTGTAGGCCACATATTACACCTTCCTGTAATAAAATTGCAAGCACACCAGGTACTTATAAAGATCACCTAATTTAAACCTCCAGACAATTTTTCTAATTATATTATTATACACACTTTCGTCTTTGACAGCCAAAGCTGCTACCGCGAAACGAAAATGAACAAAGTTCGTGTATCTCCTCCTCTCTTTCCTCTCTAGCTCGAACTTGCAAGTTCGACAAAGAAGAATATACTTATATACACGAATTTCGTTCGTTCTCGGTTTCGCGGTACACAGCTCTGGCATGAGGCGAACCGTTTTATCAACGAATTTCAAATTATCCAATGACATGGTATTTTGTTAATTGGAATTTTACTTTATTGAATATACTATATTCCCGGGCTTATCAAACTGATACTAGTAGACAATACTGACCCCTTTTTTCTGTGGAACACTGACGTCATGCTCATGACCCTAAAAGCTCTAAAAAATGGAAGAGAACTACATTTTGTAACATTACACATGGCACAAGCTGTATGAAGCGTATAAGTACCCAAGAATACATATCATCAATGCATCATTATCACAACCACGCTGAGCTAGCATAATTGACTGAATCGACACACCGTCGCCATTTCTCTCGCAGCACTTACAAGCCGTAATTATGATAGCCCAGAAAATCCCTTGGATGATAGGCCACATGCCTACTTGCCTAGGGAGTTTTGTGTAACAATATAGCTAAGCTGCGTTTCCAGACAAGATGCTTGTAACTTAGCTTGACAGATTTGTATAGAAACGTAGGTTGGCAACATACAAACACGTAAAAAGTCCTTATAAGTAGTGTGTTGTTCTCTCGGCGTGTTAGACGCAACATTCCCGACGCAAGCAGTTACGCCTTGCGGCCGACATCGGCGCAAGATGCGTTCGGAACGTTGCATCAATACTGTTCAGCTCGCGGTCAGACAACAGCCAGGAGACAAGCGAAATGTAGAGCTTGTCTGCCAGCAAGCAGTTGTGTGGATTATATAAAGACCAAATACAAGGGAACTTACGGGTTGAGCATCGAACCTTGTTAGTTGACCCGCGTTTAAGACCCGAGCATTATGATTCATACTTCTCCACCACTAGTGTCCTCTATGCTTGTGCTTAATCTTTGTATAAAATAAATTATGTGTCATGTGGTTTCTCATTAAAGTTACGACACATACTTAAAACTAGACAAAACATACATTAATAGTCGTATAACGGGTCGAACGCGAAATTTATTTATTTACCTTAATTACCGATATACGAATATTTTTAACAATGTGTATAAAGCGTGAGAGTTTAGTGTTACATATATGTACTGTACATTAATTTCTTTGCTAACTAAAGAGTTCATTACACCTTGCTTTTGGGCCCCGAAAAGAGGAGGGTCATTTAAGCATCTCTACACAGTCAAGCGCCGTCTCTCGTTATTAGTTCAAAAACCGGTGTAATAAGCCCTTTTCACATTTCATTCGGAACGAATTCAGTTGAGATCAGAGTACTCAGCAAATAAAACTGGTGGGCATTTACGTAGCAAGTAGGTCTGAAGGTTCAATTGGAATTGAGCCAATTTCATTTCATTTCCAGTTAAGTTCACCTCATTGAAGTGGTCACGGCATGATGGCTACCTTCATGGCCCCGAGCGCACGCGAGTTGAAGAATAGGGCACAAACTAATCTTGTATTTGTTCTGATCGAAACCGTAAATCGTCTATTGCGTGATAACAAGACTATCAGATCAACTTGCAAACGTTTCCAAAGACACGCTATTGGATCGCGCGATTCATGGACAAACTTTTTGCGTTGTAGAAACCGCTATCTACTTCTACATGCAGAATATTACTTTACGACATGCTCAGTCTAACATAATAGTAAACCCCATCGAAACATAATTAAAAGTCACGAGAAAATAAACATTTCACTTTCAGTACCTTCATGAACATAACTCATTGGAGTAGGTATAGGTAAGTCTCAAGATTTCTAACATTCACGTCACACATTATTGTGATAGCGCAATCGGCTCTAACACTAGGTACAATATTATATTCGCATTTAGCAAGAATTACTGATAATCGTGCAGTGGCCTGCATTTGCACAATTGCACACGGCGACGTCACCAGTGATTAAATAACACACAACGCGTAGTTATTACCAAGAAACCAAACATTAATGTACCTACATGGAAGTAGGTTTCAGTGTATTTATTGAAGTTAATTTACGCACCACTCATTCGACATTATGAATGTTTCTAAGGAGCAGAATGAAATGATGATTAGAAGAAAAGGCTACGGAACAACCACCTGCGCCAAGTACCTGATGTAATATTTACAATAGCTAGACTAATGAAAACCTACTTTAGAGACCTAATTATTTTCGAGAATATATTTGGTTATCAGCCTTTTTAATGGCTAGATGAGATTGTGTGTGTTGCAACACGATGGTGCAACGACATGTTATATAGATAAATATAGTCTTTAATCCCCATCATAGGGCATCATAATTCATAAGAGTTGACATTAATTCAACCAACATCTGTATGAGAGGAAGTATTTTCTTATGTTATTTTAGAAATGCGGTCATTTGAGAACCAGTGTCTCAAATATTCAACATTGCAATGTAAGTATAGTACCAATGGCTGTACATATTTGGGTTATTATAACAACGAAGCTGCTGAAGTGAGTCACAATGGCCGGACGCAGCTTTTGAAGTGTTATGTTATGACGCCATATTACCGCGTGTATTAGGCAATGCTCATGAAATAAATTATGCTTTACACATATTTAGGTACTTTAAGAAAAACCTATATTTACTTACATAAATCAGTTTTACGAACAGTTGAATTTTCTTGATATTACGTATGCTTCAAGCTTGATCGTCGAAACTACAAGAAAAGAAACAACCGAATGCCCTATTGCACATGTGATAGATACAGACTTTTTCTATTTTTTATTGAATTCTAGAGAATTCGTCAGACAGTCATCCTCTTAGCGTTTTCCAACTGGAGTCCTAAAGGAGCCGAGTGCGCTTTGGCCGTTGGCACCCAATCCCCAAGATTTACCGTAGGCACTAGTTTTACAGAAGCTTCTGCCACATGACCATCCCACCGCGAGGGAAACTACACCTTGTTGGTATTAGACCGGTTTCCTCCCGATGTGTTCCTTCGACGAAAAGCTGTTAAATATAAAATGATATTTAGTGCAAGATTATTTGAGAAATCCGGCGTTCGATTCTAACTCACGACCATATTGAATGTCATGGGCCTTACAGCTCAGCTAGTGTCTGAGAACTGTAATATTTGGGGTAAAAACCTATTTCCTAAATTCTCGTTCTTCTCCCATAGTCGGGTAAAACACAGTTAAAGCGCGATCATCCGCGAATATTTTGATTCAGCTCGGACGTTTGTAGCTCTATTCAACATGATTCGCGAGTCTCTCATATATGCATCCAATATTAAACACGAAGTCATTATTTATTTAATTAATTGAAATAAACGAATCTAAAAACCACCCTGCCACTGAAGCCTCCGCCGCCTTCATAAATAATGAATCGGTCAGCTAGACAAGGACCGAGGTAAATAAATAATTCCATTATCGCGCCGTCGGCTGGAACGCGGCCAAACACAAGTGACAAATATAACGCGCCTATTCGGACGACAACTATGTGACGGGAATTTATTCGATAACTAAATTCATGAAAAATACTATTTCACCTACTGTTTTAGTCTGGGGATACTAACTACATATGCAATTAGTCGCAGCATCAGGGATGGTTGCTAGCCAGGAAAAGTAACGACAGAAAGGGAACCCAACTGACAGGCTAATGGCGTAGGATGGACGCCGCAGTTACTGCTTTGAATCCCGAGGTCGGCTCGTTACCTAATATGATTTAAATGCAGTAGTGTAGCTACAGCAATCTCACCTAATTTAGAAACTAAACCAATTTTTGCTCTGATATTGTTTTTTGTGATTTCTAACCAATACCTAAAAAAAAACGTAAGAAATCACAAAAACAATACCAAAGGAAAATTTCTGATTTTTTTAAAGTAAACATTGTGTTACCACCTATTCTGAATAATTCGCGGTCATACTTTTAAATTCTAAAAGGAAACTAGGAAGATTCTAGAATTCTAAAAGAACTATCTTATTGGAATTAGGCTAAAAAAATCACAAGACATGTCAAGGCAAAGTGCTTCGTTCTGTGGTAATAACTATTGCATTATGTTGCTCTCTCATGGCGTTGGAACCTTGTAAACATTGCATGACATCACAGATTAGCACCATGTGCAATAAACCTTACGTGTATAATGCAACGAGGAAACACTTGTATAATGCTACAACAGATTGAGGAAAAACATTTCAAAAAAACATGGCGACATGTGATAAGTCCGTATGATGGTATTTCCATGAGCAAAATTTAAAAACAGTTTCCTTTTGCTTATGTAATTTAGAAAACTATTTTTTTATTAACTTTTTATTACATAGAATACTCTTGTCAAAGAAATAATTCCATAAATTATTAAGCTATAGAATCATTAAGAATTTTTTGAATGTTTTTCCTTCAACCTAAATCTATGTTTGATCTTTGCTGATGAGGACGCCCGTTGTTTGTGACAGCACTCACCCACCATTCGACAAGACTGATGCATGGACAGCAACAGTCGAGCCAAATGATGGACAAGTAGTGCCAGGCTCCAATCTTGCTGGTGACTGCAGTTGCTAAATAGGAAACTTATTCAGTAACACCCAAAACTATATTACCTTTGTCTAAGAAAAAGCTTCCATCCATTGTGAATGGAAATTTACAAATAAGGTATAAATCTCATTTTAATATATTTTTGGCTGGTATATACAACTCCCGAGTATTGTGAAATCTGAAATAAACTACTTCAACTTATAAACAAGAAGATTATACCTAAACCAGGAAACACTACAAAGTTGAAAGTGCCCAAGTTGAAGGCCTTTTGACTGCAATATTAGTACAGAAATAATCTAATAATAATAGTTGTATTATTTCATTTGGCCTTTGTACTATCGGCCATAAAGGGAAAATAAATATTTAAGTTGCTTAGTTCAACATAACATAATAAAAATTAATATTATGAATTATTTTTAATTATATATTGTGATGTGATTTATTTATTTCTTCATTTAATGTAATTTAATTTATAAATCATGAGAATTTTTATCTTTTAATAATATTTCTTTTTTTCTTTTTTGTCAGTTACATTTTGAACATTACTCAAATTTGCGTAAGAAATATAAAACCAGAATATAACAACAATTATTATTATGTAAATTATAAGCTATTTCATTGCTGTGCCCTTCCAGGGTTCATGTTGAACTGTATTCTATAATTGAAGAACAACTGTATACTAACATGAGTGCAATAAATGATTTAATTTTGATTTTTAAGTCTGATTAATTTGTCCCAAGATATTTCAAATGTGAAAGATATTTAGTGCCATTCTTATTGGAAAGTGAAACCCTTTCTCATTCATGTTGATGTAACACCAAATGAAAGTGAGAGGCAGGTATTCAGAGCATGGTAGGAAAGTTAACATAAATGCGGTTTGCAATTGACAAAAGTGTGTCAAATGTGTGTGATAAGCCACTATCAGCGAGGAACACACACTGATAGGCTATCCCCTACAAAAGACCTTCTTAGATAAGTAGTATGTTGAAATACTTACTAGAATACTATAATATGCAAGCTTATAAAATACTTTAAATTATTTAAATATTCCATTTAGATAAATGCATTGTCATCAGATTAAAATGTTTTAAGAAACTCTTAATCATTGGAATATTTCTAATTTTCATTAATCAGATGCCCTAACTGAATGATTATAAAAAGTTAATAAAAGATGTGAAATCATGTTACAGTACCTAAAAATCTAGTTGAATACTGCTAAATCAGAGTATCAATAAATATTCCAACAAGACTAGAGAATCTAATTGAAATGAAGGCCGACAGTGGAGCCCTAGCGTACCTGGCTGGTGTTCCAGTCGAAAACTGCGTCGTAGGCGTAGACGCGCGGGGGCTCCGGCGGCACGGCGGTGGCGCGCGTCACGGCCACGGTGCCGTGCACGGGGTCCACCGAAACGCAGCCCGGCGCGCCCTCCAGCCGCTCCCGGCCGTCCATGGGCCGCACCCGCACCACCACCCGGACGTTCTCCACCGTCGCCGGTGCGTCCCCATCCTGCCAACAGACAAGCTCTCAGACCACTCCGGTACGTCCGCCCCGCGCCGACTCCCGCCGACATGTAACCGACGTTGTGAATCAATCGCCAGTGCGCAGTTACTATGTCGTAAACGCCTACGATAATGAGTGACCCTGAGACGCGAAATACGTTATGACTCACGTCTAGAACGGCTATAATTATTATTATTACTACCGAGTCCTTATAATAAACTCGATAAATTTGCAAAAAAAAATGTGCCCCATTATCCCCATGCGGTTTTTGCGAATGAAAGAAAACGAGTCATGAAATCATCGTGACAAGATTTCCGGAAATCACATGATATCAGACGGTTATACTTACAGGCATTTTCGACGACTCTGCCTCGACGCGAAGGTGAATATAATAAATCGGTTTGCACAAAGCCGCGCAACGCGTACGTTTGTCGTATATTAGGTAAAAATCAATACTCACGACCTAGTTTTTCAGGGTTTCCTATTTCCTTTTGAAATGAAATCGGAGTGACAAGACGTTTTAGGGTCATGTTGCCATATAGGATAGAAAAATAAATTGATTCGCAGCAAACTAGCAGTTTCTTATAAGATAATTTTAGACAAAACCAGTAAGATCGAAAAGAGGTTTTTATGTAAAATAATTAAAAAAAAAATTATTTTAAAGAATTTATAACCATTTTTAAAGTTTGAGCTAAATTGATAGGGTACGCTTAATTTCACCTCTATACAAAGGTAACATTAACGTACCGGAAGTCACAACTTTATTTCAAACCGCTCGTATACAGGGCCCATAAAGGATAGAACATACCAGTCTCCACTTAATTCAAAATTTAATATAATAACGAATTATCAGTCAAAGTAATAGACTTGTTATTGAATTTGTATTATGTAATTGTCTAATGCCTGATGCATGGAGAAGACGTGGACATTATCAATCGGATTGAATATTTTTTACTATCGTATATTACCACCTTTAATAATAGAGTGTTTTATAGGACTCAACCGATCACGTTCTAGTTGTAGTTGAACATTTTTAATTTTCATTATGCAAGTCTGATACGATTATTGTACAGAAAAGAAATAAGAACAATTATGAAAAATAATGCAGACATTTCTAGTAACTTTATTGAGTAAAACGCTAATGATACGTTATTTTATTTACTTTAGATTCTAATCGCGTGTGTAGTGTGCCAACATTGACTATTAAAAAACCTCTGAGAAAGGAACTGTCAAGCTAGATGTTTATTTTTGTTAACAATATTTGAATAAAATCCTAGCTTAATGGCTTATATGCCCTCCCGTATTCATATGAAATTATTAGTTTGTCAGTAACTTTAATTAGATGCCGCAGTAATGTCCTCCGTAGCGGCGGCGACACCGCAGGACTCAGCCCATATTGCGGATGTTGACGTCGACGAATCGACCAGGAGAGATGGGGCAGAGCGCGATCTCACGTCTGATTCTGGACTGGAAAACAAGTGTTCGGAACCCATAGAGGCTGTGCTCTCATCAGAGTTAGCTGTCGAGGCCGTAAAGGCCAAAGAAAACAATGAACAGGACGATACAGATGTGGTGGAAGATGGTAACACTCGAGCCCTGACTCCGCTATCATCCTCTGGGGCCAGCTCACCTGGTGCTAACACCTCCGACAACGTGTCGAACCTCGACGAACTTTCAGCCAGCCAGCAGGACGGGGTCACATTAAATAATTCCAGTGAGCAACTCATGTCTTTTAGTCACAATGTATCAGTCTTATCTCAAAATATGGATAGTTTAGATAGCAAGATCGCGGCGCCAAACAACATTAGTGTCTCTAATGACTCTATAAACAAACAACAAACATATCTTGACCCAAACAATAGTTTGGCCACATCAACTGTGAGTCTGAATGACACAATCAACACTAATGTCACTATTAGCAAGTCCCTGTACAGTCGCAGCGCGGAAAACATTTCAGCAGACATTCAAATGGAACAAAACCATGACAAGGATGCTATACTGTCTCAGTTTAAAAGTCAAAAGAATAAAGCTAGTGCTACACAAGTGATAGCTCCGGACCCCCAGGTAAATTCAAACCTAGATATACGGTACACAAGGCTACCTAAGGAGCTACTGTCGCAAGACCTGGGTAGTATTGTCAAAAATGTCCATGGAATATTCTCTTCAGTAAGTGGAAGCTTGAAGAGTGCATACAGCCACAGAACAGGACATATACCATATATGAAAACAGTTAAAGCAATGCCGAATGGTAAAGTAATGAATGATATCTTTGAAGATGAACAAGTTGATGAGACGATTACAAATGGAGTAGTAAATCCTAAAACTGAACCAGTTTCAAATGACATAGTGAACCAGACTTTAACTCAAACCAATTTAGAAGAAGGTGATGCTAATGGTGATGTGTTGTGGCTACAAGTGGAGTCTTTGGAGAGAGTTCTAGCTGACCACAGGAGAGAGAACATGGCACTGAGGGAGAGGGTCAAGCAGCAAGCTGACCAACTGCAGGAGAGAGATCAGACTTTTAGAGAGCTGGAGACTAAAATGGATTTGGTGAGTATAATGAAAATGTTTCCCACTTTGGGGGCTACATGGCATGTAAATAGTAATTGGGTACTCTTTCCTCATGTAACAAGAATGGCGGAGCAAACCAACATAACAGGACCTAAAATTGATGTGGGCAAGATACATTTTGCGGGGCCCTCTGCCTTTAACTAGTGTCAAAACCTCCGAGGCGCGAACCCCCCCGTCCGTCACCCACGCCTAAAGCCAAAGCGTCTGTGTAACAATTTATAAAATATGTATAAGCTTGAGTTTCAGTAAGCATGTAACATACATACAGAAACTCACACCTATATTCCCAAAACGGGGTAGGCAGATCACACATGAACATTTATTTTCAGTGCTACTTTTAGCTATTGCAGGTTTTAGATGGAGAGAGTGTGTTAAAATGGGGTTACTTTATCAAATTATTAAACAATAAATTGTGATTTATAAAGTCATAAAAGGATAAAGAATGTCAAATTAAAAAAACAACCGGCCAAGTGTGAGTCGGTTCGCACACGAAGGTTTCCGTACCATTATCTATAAAAACAGCAAAAAATTCATGGTTGTTGTATGGGAGCCCCCTTAAATATTTATTTTATTCTGTTTTTTTAGTATTTGTTGTTATAGCGGCAGCAGAAATACATCATCTGTGAAAATTTCAACTGTCTAACTATCACGGTTCATGGTCATAAGGTCCACTAATTGTGCTTGAAATATTGTATAATAAATATTTATAATATTGCCATAGATAAATAAGTATTTATCCATGATCTTTGAATATGTTTAATTATTTCCAGATACATACAATAGTATACAATTTATTTTTTATTGAGGCTTAGTTGCTAAGTTTTAAATAAATAAATAAATAACATTATGACACTTTAATAAAGCATTAAATAAGTAGAGGCTATTTTTTACTGGACTGTGTCATAGCCCAAAATGCACAAATGTGCGACTATCCATAATATTTTTATTAAAGTAGTTTTTGAGACCAAGCTCAAAACCAGCACTGGTAATTTCTACCTAGCACACACTGAGATTGAGATTGTTGCCTCTATATTTGTAATGTCCAGGGTTCGAAAATATCTGATATTTATTATAAATCAAAATATTTCATATATATCTGATATATATCAATGCATAATATTTATATTATAAATATCAAAATCAGATAAATATGATATATAATTGAAACACAGAAATTTAAATTTGAGATTTGCTTTTTAATTCAATTAAACAAAGGGAAGACACTGTAGGTATTATCACACTTTTCACTCATTAGTTTGGACTTGACAAAGAGTGATCTTGACTGATCAAAGCCCATAACAATAATAAACAATCACTTGCCACATTGTTCCAAATGAAGTTAATTTCGACCTCGAGGTAATTCCCCCAGAAATATTTTTTGAAACATAACTATTTCTTATGAATCGTATTCCGTGGTGATAAGGTTTGAAATTTAATCTAATCGAGCAGGAACGAAACTAGGTGATTCCTCGAAATTAGAGGTCATAACAGCAATTAGTGAATAAATTTATTCTAGCAATGCCTGTGTAACAATCTGTTAGAAAAAAAACTACTTTAAAAAATAAATATCCATTGATATAACATCAATGTAAATATCAATTGATATATATCGGCGGATATATATGGTAACCCTGGTGATGTGAATTTGTTGTTAGTCAAGGATATGGCAATTAAGTTTCTTTTCGGCAGGATAAGTGGGGGGAACACTGCCGCAGGCGGCTAATACTCCATTTCTGCTTTCCGAAAAATTACACACCTTAGCTTGGCCTGAAGCTGGTCAAAACAATGTGTCGTCTTTAGAGCAGCCTCTGGCCAGTAATCTGATAAAAGATGCAAATAAACAATTCTTTATTTATTAATATTATTTATTCTGGAACACAACATAAAATTCTTTTATTTATGATTGGTTATTATTATTAAAAACCGTCATGACCATAAACATCAAAATTATAATCAAATTGCACCTCCCTGACCACCACCACCGTTACCCTACACGTGACCCCTGGGTGGTGCTAAAAGTGCAACATAAACTGGCAACCGTACTTGTCTTCTCGAAGATCTCACGGTTCGTAAATAAATGCCATACGATTAAATTAAATAAATACCTCCCTGACCTAATTTAGCCGACATTACTATAAGTATTCAATTATTGCTTCATTCTTTTTCCACATATTCTATTCGAGCATAATATATGGCTGATTCTCCGTAATATTCATGGAATTCACATGTGCAGCATTCAAAAAAGTAATGTTTTTCCTCCGTGACCTCATCTGGCTGAAGTTTAAGTACTGTGCAGTCATTAGATATGGGATTACTTGTGAATGGTGTCACAGATGATCAGCCCAGGTATGACTGTATCATGAACACAATGCAGTCTGAAGGGCTGTTGACGGCAGCCTTCTTTTTAACTGAGCTACCAAATCAATTGCAAAACAATAAGTATGCCAACTTGTATGAAAGATTGATGCACACATTTGCCATCGTTAGAAAGGATGACACTTACAAGTTTTGTAATTAGCAACATGAAAGGATTAGGGCCAAAGGCCTTGTTGCAGTTTTTGAATGAGTATGCGGGTAAATGTTGCAGGTTTGTGCCACAGCTCTTGATAAGGAAATTCTGGTTAATGCTGCTGCCCATAAGAACGCAAGCAGTTTTGTTTCGACTCTGGACTACATCTCGGAAATCACGCTGGATCTCGACATTGGTGCAATGACTTTGGTGGCGGAGAGTGAGGCAGGAAAGGGTTTGAAGAAGTCCTCTAACATACTTGGACGTCTCGAAACCTCAAAATGTAACAAAGAGGTTGATACTAAAATGTTCAAAAAAGAATTACCCTCTGCAACTACATTCAAACAGAAAATTGCTCTTGGGATGAAATGCTGTGACTGCATGTACAGAATTTATCACAAATATAATCCATTTGAGTGAGATGTGCACAGATCTCCACACGCCGTTGGAAAGGTCGGAGCATAGAGCTAAGGACTATTTTTTCGAGGGCTGTGCCACGGAGAAGATGCCAAAATTACATGAAGCTATAAATACAAAAAGGGCAAGTGACAATGTATAAAGATCTCAATGTCAAACAACTAAAATAAAGACACTTTTAAGTTTTGCGCCAGGCCTAGGACATACTCGTATTATTATTATAATTGATTGTCAGCACAAACCATGAGATATAAATAATTTTAAATAAATAATAATCTACAACGGAGCGTTCGTGGCCCAGCGGCGCCCGCGTACCGCGTGCGGTATGCGAGGTTAAGCAATGTCGGGCGAGGTCAGTCCTTGGATGGGTGACCGCTTTGCGTGGTTACTAACTGAGCGCTCCCGTGCTTTGGAAGGTACGTTAAGCCGTTGATCCCGGCTGCTGTCTACAATAGCAGTCGTTAAGCCAAGTTAGAGGCCCCCGGGCGGCTTGAGAACTTCTCACAGTCAAGTTGCCCACTCACTTGACAAGCCTAATCCCAATAAGGTCTAGTTTTCCCCTCGGGTTGGAAGATCAGATGGCAGTCGCTTCCGTAAAAACTAGTGCCTACGCCTATTCTTGGGATTAGGTAGCGGACCCCAGGCATCCTTCAGGATGCAACTGTACTGGGAATAACGCTAGGGGGATGATGATGATGATGAAATAATAATCTACAACACATTTATTTTTATTGTAGAGTTTTTGTGGTTGCCCCTAGATTCTTAAGTGTTAATGCCTTTTCTACCATAGAAGTTATATATATTTTCATGCAGTTGGGCAAAAACTACGAAATTGTGTATAGCTGTAACTATACTATTACTATAATATTATAAAGCTGAAGAGTTTGTTTGTTTGTTTGAACGCGCTAATCTCAGGAACTACTACTGGTACGAAATGAAAAATTCTTTTTGTGTTGAATAGGCAATTTATTACACGCAACACACGAGTATGTTATTGTTTAGATGTCGAAACGCGTGGAGCACGCGGAGCGCGAGAAGGACGCGGCGGTGATGCGGTACGCGGGCGCCGAGCGCGGCGCGATCGAGGCGCGGCGCGCCGCCGACCTCGCCGCCGCCCGCGAGCGCGCCGCCGCCGCCGACGCCGAGCTCGCGGCCGGCAAGCTGCGCGCCGCCAGGGAGGACAAGCAGCGCATCTGCCAGCTCTATGATGACAAGGTAACTTTGCTGCCAAACCCGAGTACACGGCGAACCGTCAGCCCTACGAGGTCTATGCTTGTTTACTGTGTGTCACTGTCATCACTGTGTGGCTGGCTGATTAGGCGGATGGAAAGCGCTGCGATGACCGAAGCCGAGCATTGCATCCCGGAGCGAGGGAGCATAAAGCAGCGCATCTATCGGTTGCACGATGACAAGGTAATGTGTGTTCTTGAGGCACGTTGCACGCGGCATCACCGAAGCTGAGTACATGCCATTGGCGAGCCGAGGATACATACTACGAGGATAAGTTCTATAATTACTGTTTCAACGAGGCAGAGCTGGCAGCCCGGAAGCTGCGTGATGCGAGGGTGCATTAGCAGCGCATCTGTCAGCGGCAAACCGTCAGCCCTACCAGGTGCACGATGACAAGGTAATGTGTGTTCTCTTGAGACACGAGGCACGTTGTACTCGGAATCACCGAAGCCGAGTACATGGCAATCAATCAGCCCTACGAGGATAAGGTCTATGCTTGTTTACTGTGTCACCGAGCGGAATATTCATCTGTTTGAATGTATTTTCAGTGCCACGAGCTGTCGAACAGCGAACGGGAGCTGGCGAAAGTTCGCGAGGACGTTAAAGAGCTGGAGGGCCGGCTGAAGTGGACGCAGAGCAAGCTGCGGATGGAGATGGACGCGTACAAGGTAGACAACCTATAGAAAATTGCTTCCGTTACTATTGTGTGTTAAAATTTTCATACTTGGTCAACTGTCAGAGGAGTAAAGATCTGAAGGACAAGGGGATGCGTTTTGAAGACCTTAAGTTTGTAAGAGCTAGTCGCGAGCGCTGCAAATGTGACTGCGTGGTGAGATCGACGTTTTTCGCTAGATTTACCAATTGTATTGCTAAAAGGACCGATTGAAGAGTATAGACAGCCTGTATTTGGTAAGAAAGTCTACTGAAGAACGCCTTGTCTCCGACGTGTCCGTTGTACACGTTTGTTGGCATATCTTGTGACGTGTGCTTGCAGGATAGCGCAGAGAAAGTGGAGAAGCTGACGGCGCAGGTGGCGGAGCTGGAGGCGGCCGCCGCCGGCGCCTGCGACTCGCAGCAAGCCAGGCAGCTCGGTGAGTGCTACTTGGGTGATGGGTAATGTCGCGACTGACTAACTGACTGGGTATAAATTAATCAGTTGACAGCCACGTCATGACAAGTTTATAATAATATTAATCCTGTAACTCGGAAATTGGCACAGATTCACGAGCTGTCTTAAATTTAGTAAAATATATTTTTACGAACATAGCGCGTGTTCTTTTACTTGAGGAATTCACTTTGGTAATGTCATTGAGTATATTTTTTCTTTATCATAGAAAGTAACTTAAAAATATACTTTGAAGTCGAAGCTGCAAGGATCTTAATACTTTTATTTCTTTTTGCAATTTTTAGAAACCGAGTTGAAAGAGAGCCAAGCAGCTCTCATTCTGTGCCGGCACGAGCGCGACTCGCTGGAGCGGCGGCTGGCGGGCTGCGAGCGACAGCTCGAGGCGACCACCCTGCAGCGCGACCAGGCCGCTGCCAGCGACGCGGCCAACATGGCCGAGGTGAGGGTCGCGCTGTCTGCTGCTGCCGTCTGCGGTCTTGGACCTCTTTAAGCCACCTGGGAATGTTGCAATTGAATTGAGCGTGGTGTTTTCAGGTAGAGCGGCTGAGAGCGCACAACGTCCAGCTGGAGGAGGAGGCGGCGGAGCTGGCGGCGCTGCGCGCGCGCGCCGCGCTCGCCGACACGCTCGGCGCGCGCCTGCACAGGTACGGGGTGCGCCGGCTCTTAGGTCTGCTACAAACCGGGGCGGCGGCGGTGGCTGACCGCGGCCCGTTTGACAGGCCGCAACAACATCTGACCTTCGAATGTACGGGGGAACTAGACCTTATTGGGATTATCTTGTCAAATGAGTGGGCGACTTGACTGTTAGAAGTTCCCAAGCTATCCGAAGGTCTCCAATTTGGCTTGACGACTGCTGTCATAGACAGCACCCGCGATCAACGTCTTTGCGTTTCTTTCAAAGCGCGGGAGCGTTCGGTTAGTAACCACTCCAAGAGGTCACTCAAGAGTTGACATCGGTTGACGTTACTTTACCTCGCATACCGCACACGGGCCGCGCCCCAATTAGTATTTTTAAATTTAGACGCTAATAAACGTTTCTTTTACCCGTTGCATTTACCTTGGCCTTACAACCTATATGTACTATCACATGTATCTTTCATTTTCATTTCGTATATATGTGTATTACGTGTGGCAGGGAGACGGAGCGAGCCGAGGCCGCCGAGGAAGCCTTGGGACGCGAGCGGGCACGCGCTGACACGTGCGCGCGGCGCGAGGCCGCCGCGCTCCAGCACGCGGCCAGCCTCACCGCGCAGCACGTGGCCAGCCACCAGCACCGCCAGCACACCGACCATCAGGTACCGACAGTCGGGGGCACAGGGAGACGGAGCGGGCCGCGCTCCAGCACGCGGCCAGCCTCACCGCGCAGCACGTGGCCAGCCACCAGCACCGCCAGCACACCGACCATCAGGTACCGACAGTCGGGGGCACAGGGAGACGGAGCGGGCCGCGCTCCAGCACGCGGCCAGCCTCACCGCGCAGCACGTGGCCAGCCACCAGCACCGCCAGCACACCGACCATCAGGTACCGACAGTCGGGGGCACAGGGAGACGGAGCGGGCCGCGCTCCAGCACGCGGCCAGCCTCACCGCGCAGCACGTGGCCAGCCACCAGCACCGCCAGCACACCGACCATCAGGTACCGACAGTCGGGGGCACAGGGAGACGGAGCGAGAAAAACTCTTCTTACATTTAGCCGTGCCTGTGCCGTGTTGCGAGTATGTGAAAGCTACGCTACGGAAACTCGTTTCCATCAGTGCTTTGCTTGCTGTGTGGACCAATGAATATGATTGGTGTATTCAATCGCATCCATAGCAACATAGCATAGGCCATCTCTGGTGGAAAGGCACCCTAAGCCTGGCCTGTGAATCATCCCCCTCCCCGCCGTTGTTGCAGGCGCAGGCGTTGTCGGCGGACAACGCGGCGCTGCGCGAGCGCATCTCGGAGCTGGAGGCGGAGCTGGCTCGGCTCAAGGGAGCCCTCGCAGAGGAGGCGGAACGGAGGCACAAGGAGAGCCGCGTGTTGGCCAGAAAGGTACTCTTTCATTGGCTTCTGTTTGTATGCTTTAAGTAGGCATCATTATGAACAAAATCACCACCTGGACGTCGAAAAATGACATGTCGGGCCATTCTCAGTGTAGGGTTCCGTAGTTGCCCAATGAACTTAATTAAAGTAAAGGGAATACCTTCGCAGCGTTTCATACGTCATTTACTAAGAAGAGAAGACTTTTTACGATAGCTCAAAAACAGCTTAACTGATCATGTCTACTATGGGTTTCGTTGAAAGTCTTTATTAAGCTTTACTTTGATGATTTTTCTTTCTTTTGGAGTAATTACTTCGGAAAATATTCAATTTATCAAAAAAAAATGAAGACTTCTATTCATTTTGAAAAACCTATCCCAACGACACCCCACACTATAGGGTTGAAGCAAAAAAAAAAAGACATTATCCCCACTTTACGTATAGGGGAGGTACAGTTAGCATCAAATTTGACCTGTTCATATGCGTAGCTACTTTTGATGCTGACTGTACTTTTGAAAACCTTTTTTTCCATGCCAAATTGCAGCTTTTTAGCACTAACAATCACAGAGCAAAGCCTCGGACAGACAGACGGACATGGCGAAACTATAAGGTATCCTAGTTGACAACGGAACCCTAAAAAGTGGTCAACCCGTCCGATTAAGGCGTTTATTGGTATCGTATTGTCACTAGAAATAGTCCTTCAAAATTTCTAAGCCAATTTGTGATTCTCCTGGAGTTGCAGGAGGCCATAGGCTGCGGTGATCGCTTACCATTGGCTTATTTGCCACCGAAGTGGTATTAAAATGTGTTATTATAAGTTTTGAAATTGAAATGACTAGACATGTTTTTACCGTGTACAATCAAAGTGAAAATTAGAGTGTGGATAACTCTGGTCTAAAAGCCATATTACCCCTTGAAATAATAACCATCTCGTGGTAATATGGCTGACTCTAGCTAGAGCCTTGTCATACAACGGACGGACTAATGATATTTTCTTAATAGGGCAGAGGGTAATCCGATTTTTCATTGGTTTTCCATCTTATCTTAGAGCAATAAGGTTCAAAATCAGGTGGTAACTATTTTACCAGTGCCCTATTAAGGGTTAAGACCTCAGATCATAGAAAGAAATAGATGTGAAACGGGGGCGTGGCGCATGTCGCCGCGACATGGTCAAAAAATAGTGTAAATGATAACATATAAAAAAGCGTTATATTTTCTGCGAGTTGTACATTGAACGTTTTGTACAATAATCACACCGTACCGTGCTAAGCCACGGCGCAATGTATCATGCCGCTGTAGCTTTTGTCGCTGCGTGAATTATTTAGTAGTGCGCAGGCGCTGGCCCCGTGTTTGGCTCCGCCTACTAGTGTGGTGCCGGTTAAAATTGCAGTTTACGCGTCATCGATAAAATAGGAATAGAATGTTGAATTAGTAATTTCATATCAAAGGTAAATTCACAAATCAATATTTAATAAACATAACTTTGTTCCGAAAGACTGCAGACCAACTTCCAACTTGATCTTATTAACCGACTTCGATAAAAGAAAGAAGGTTCTCACTGTTCTCAGTTCGTATTCGTGTTTTTTATGTATGTACCGCTATAATGCCTTACTATGTTATACAACTTTGGTGATTATATGAACACCATCTAAACTGGCTATTTCAATAGTCATCAATATCTTAATATAATAATTTAAAGATCGATGTCGATAAAACATCTTTTAACGTTTGTCTCCCTCTAGTGTTCATTGCCATTTTTGAGGGGTGCGTAAAGCCAATCGCAGCGCTTGTTCGCATGATGTCGTAAACTCGGCGGCACCGCCCGAGGTTTTGTTTTTACACGGTTCAATGTGTGTGTGTGGACTTGGTGGGAGAAAACTGGAGACATTGGTTTTCGTTGAAAGGAAGCAGAAGGGCACTTCTCCCTTTTTTTATGTTCTGAGGTTAAGACACAAGCGCATTATATATAGCCTGCAGACGATTATGTCGAGCAATTGTGAACCAGTAGCGTTGGCCGATATTACCTCTCATCAATGCATGGTGTAGTAGAGTATTTGTTCGTTAGTATTATTGGCATACATCGGGCAGGTGGCGGAGCTGCAGGAAGAGGCGGCCGAGGCGGGCAAGCGGCTCGAGTGGGAGAAGGGCGAGAATGGTGTACTCAAGAAGAAGCACGCCAGCCAGGTCAAGGTGCGCTCACTAAACTCACTAATAATCTATATTAATAATTTCGTGCAGGGGTACGGTAGACCCGAACGAGACCTGTCTCAAATTGAAGAACGTATAAAAATAACGATTTTTGAGTTGAACATATGTATCCGCAAAATTCGGATTGTCGCGTATTTTGCATTTAAAAGTGTTAATTTGATGACAAAACTTCGGCCATATTGCCCACAGACTATATTGCTATATTAAATTTGTTGGTTGACAGTGTCGGCTACGTTCGAAAATCGTGAACTATTTTTGCGTCCGGTATGTTGGCCAGGTTGCTGGGCTGCGTTCTGGGTGATGGGCCATCATCGCCCATTGTGTGGATTCGGCTAGCCGCGTCTGCAGCGTTTTGTTTTTGTAGTTTTCAAGCGTTCTATACACCTATCAGCCTAGCTAGCACGATAACTTATACCGTCACGTTATATGGGCGAAATGTATTAAAACGTCACATAAAACGTAACGGTATAATCTATCGTGCTAGCTAGACTGATTGTCACAACAACCGCCTTCAAAGCGAATGTATGGGGCCTGTTACATGGATTCATATCACGATAAGTATCACGTGAATATTAAAGCAGAATCCATACAAATTTGAAAACTGCGATAATATTGACACACCAGTATTGTGATAGTATTAAGCGTTTAACAGACCCCATACAATTTTAAAAATCGCGATAATATTGAGTGTAAAGGGCCCCACTGAATAGAATTTGGCGGAGAATAGAGAGCTGCTATCGCGAAACGAAAACGAACGAACATCGTGTATTTTCCTCTGTGTCGCTCGAATTTGCAAGTGCGACAGAGAGGGATATCTCCACGAACTTCATTTGTTTTTCGCGTTAGCAGCTCTGACTTCGCACCAAAAATACTGACTGGTACATCAATATTTAACAATGCACATCTGAATTGAATTTTAATGAACGATTAGTATTTTAGCTATACAAATCAGTACTGATTACGGTGTAAAAATTTTTATGTGCCTTTAAATACTACCCGTATAAAAATGCTTAGGATTAACTTGCAAAGATACTAGCCTTTGCCCGTGACGTCGTTTGCGTAATCTTTTACTCCCAATTCCATATAATTCCATTCCATACTTTTATTCCCAATCCAGACTACAGACTATATTTCTATACGATTCGAAGTTTCATCATAATCCGTTGTTGTAATGTTTTTATTTTATACATTTTTGTACACTATTTCTTTCGTCGCTTGCATAACTGTCACGAATAAATGTTTTGTTTATTTCTTTCTTATTTATTTCACCCGAGCGAAGCCGGGCTTTCATCCAGTAATAATATATTATGTATACATTAATGTTACTACAGAAAATAGCAATAGTACATTACTACAAAGGCCGGGATGAAAGACCCCTCAGACCTATCCTTCTATAATGTCTTCGGCCGGTAACCCCATATTTCCCGCCGAGGTATGTATAATGCTTTTCTTAAACATGCAATGAAATAAACACCAAAAAAATCAAAGATTTATTTTTAATACGCGTAGTGGCAGAATGTCATGATGCATGTGCCTCAAATTTATATTAATTTATGTGAAATGGAAATGAAAAAAGAGGACTTTGCCGGCCTAGGCCTGCAAGATTTGTCCGCACTTGAAACGTCATACTTCGCAGCCTATTATAAGGAATATAACATCAATATTTCATTGCATGTTTGAGAAAAGTCATTTTATATGGGCCGATAATATTTGAGGAGTTTCTTCGATTCCTCAGGGAATACATACTGACTTTTAATTCCTCATCATAAGTTCGACTTCGAAATGTCTATTTTGACGAACATTAGTTGCGACGTCAACGGAATTTCATCGGAATCTGTTAAGTGCTTACAGAAGTGAGCAGTTCCATATGTCATCTGTGGTCATCATCACCAGTTCCGTTTCACCAAATTTGTGGTTTCCGAGAGCGAATGCTTGGTGACAGAAAATACCGAATTCGGCATATGCGTGCCTATCGAATTTGAGGAGTTCCCTCGATTCCTTCTGGATCCCATCATCACACATTCAATATTTTTTATGGGATCAACTTGAGGGTGGCCTGCTTTGAAACAAAAAAGAATTATCAAAATCGGCCAACGCGGTCAAGAGATATCGGGGAACATACATACATAAAAGAAGTAAAGCAAACATGCAGACGAACTGAGAACCTCCCCCCTACTATTGAAGTCTGTTAAAAAGGTAAAAGGAAAGCCAGGTCGAGCCTCAAGTGTTGTTTGATTCCAGGAGTTGAACCGCGAGCTGCAGCGCGCTCTGAAGCGCTTGGAGCAGCTGGAGGCCAAGCAGCCGCCCACGCAGCCCTCCACGCGCACAGGTACCGTCACACCCCTGAACCGCGAGCTGCAGCGCGTGGAGCAGCTGGAGGCCAAGCAGCCGCCCACGCAGCCCTCCACGCGCACAGGTACCGTCACACCCCTGAACCGCGAGCTGCAGCGCGTGGAGCAGCTGGAGGCCAAGCAGCCGCCCACGCAGCCCTCCACGCGCACAGGTACCGTCACACCCCTGAACCGCGAGCTGCAGCGCGTGGAGCAGCTGGAGGCCAAGCAGCCGCCCACGCAGCCCTCCACGCGCACAGGTACCGTCACACCCCTGAACCGCGAGCTGCAGCGCGCTCTGAAGCGCTTGGAGCAGCTGGAGGCCAAGCAGCCGCCCACGCAGCCCTCCACGCGCACAGGTACCGTCACACCCCTGAACCGCGAGCTGCAGCGCGTGGAGCAGCTGGAGGCCAAGCAGCCGCCCACGCAGCCCTCCACGCGCACAGGTACCGTCACACCCCTGAACCGCGAGCTGCAGCGCGTGGAGCAGCTGGAGGCCAAGCAGCCGCCCACGCAGCCCTCCACGCGCACAGGTACCGTCACACCCCTGAACCGCGAGCTGCAGCGCGTGGAGCAGCTGGAGGCCAAGCAGCCGCCCACGCAGCCCTCCACGCGCACAGGTACCGTCACACCCCTGAACCGCGAGCTGCAGCGCGTGGAGCAGCTGGAGGCCAAGCAGCCGCCCACGCAGCCCTCCACGCGCACAGGTACCGTCACACCCCTGAACCGCGAGCTGCAGCGCGTGGAGCAGCTGGAGGCCAAGCAGCCGCCCACGCAGCCCTCCACGCGCACAGGTACCGTCACACCCCTGAACCGCGAGCTGCAGCGCGCTCTGAAGCGCTTGGAGCAGCTGGAGGCCAAGCAGCCGCCCACGCAGCCCTCCACGCGCACAGGTACCGTCACACCCCTGAACCGCGAGCTGCAGCGCGTGGAGCAGCTGGAGGCCAAGCAGCCGCCCACGCAGCCCTCCACGCGCACAGGTACCGTCACACCCCTGAACCGCGAGCTGCAGCGCGTGGAGCAGCTGGAGGCCAAGCAGCCGCCCACGCAGCCCTCCACGCGCACAGGTACCGTCACACCCCTGAACCGCGAGCTGCAGCGCGTGGAGCAGCTGGAGGCCAAGCAGCCGCCCACGCAGCCCTCCACGCGCACAGGTACCGTCACACCCCTGAACCGCGAGCTGCAGCGCGTGGAGCAGCTGGAGGCCAAGCAGCCGCCCACGCAGCCCTCCACGCGCACAGGTACCGTCACACCCCTGAACCGCGAGCTGCAGCGCGCTCTGAAGCGCTTGGAGCAGCTGGAGGCCAAGCAGCCGCCCACGCAGCCCTCCACGCGCACAGGTACCGTCACACCCCTGAACCGCGAGCTGCAGCGCGTGGAGCAGCTGGAGGCCAAGCAGCCGCCCACGCAGCCCTCCACGCGCACAGGTACCGTCACACCCCTGAACCGCGAGCTGCAGCGCGCTCTGAAGCGCTTGGAGCAGCTGGAGGCCAAGCAGCCGCCCACGCAGCCCTCCACGCGCACAGGTACCGTCACACCCCTGAACCGCGAGCTGCAGCGTGTGGAGCAGCTGGAGACCAAGCAGCCGCCCACGCAGCCCTCCACGCGCACAGGTACCGTCACACCCCTGAACCGCGAGCTGCAGCGTGTGGAGCAGCTGGAGACCAAGCAGCCGCCCACGCAGCCCTCCACGCGCACAGGTACCGTCACACCCCTGAACCGCGAGCTGCAGCGCGCTCTGAAGCGCTTGGAGCAGCTGGAGGCCAAGCAGCCGCCCACGCAGCCCTCCACGCGCACAGGTACCGTCACACCCCTGAACCGCGAGCTGCAGCGCGTGGAGCAGCTGGAGACCAAGCAGCCGCCCACGCAGCCCTCCACGCGCACAGGTACCGTCACACCCCTGAACCGCGAGCTGCAGCGCGCTCTGAAGCGCTTGGAGCAGCTGGAGGCCAAGCAGCCGCCCACGCAGCCCTCCACGCGCACAGGTACCGTCACACCCCTGAACCGCGAGCTGCAGCGCGCTCTGAAGCGCTTGGAGCAGCTGGAGGCCAAGCAGCCGCCCACGCAGCCCTCCACGCGCACAGGTACCGTCACACCCCTGAACCGCGAGCTGCAGCGTGTGGAGCAGCTGGAGACCAAGCAGCCGCCCACGCAGCCCTCCACGCGCACAGGTACCGTCACACCCCTGAACCGCGAGCTGCAGCGTGTGGAGCAGCTGGAGACCAAGCAGCCGCCCACGCAGCCCTCCACGCGCACAGGTACCGTCACACCCCTGAACCGCGAGCTGCAGCGTGTGGAGCAGCTGGAGGCCAAGCAGCCGCCCACGCAGCCCTCCACTGGCCCGGGCATTGTGGCACTTTTTGGGGGAGGCCTACGTCCAGCAGTGGATGTCCTTCGGCTGATATGATGATGATGAATATCTTTGCACAACACACATGTATAAGAGGTGCGCGGAGGAGCTGCGTGCGCTGCAGTATGTATGTATGTTGTATGGTTGTCTGTAGATGGGCGCGGATTACAGGGTCGGGCATTGTCGGTCCGAACAAAACTGGCTTCCAATTCTTGACCCGGACCAAATTTGTTCGGAATGGTATTGCGCGGCCCAGGAATGTACAGCCCAGTAATTGTCGTCCACTTTTTTGGACTTGGCTTGCGAACAAAAGTGGCTTCCAAATATTGCCCGGACCAAGTTTGCTCAAAGCGATAATGCTCTGCCAAATAATGCACGGCCCAGTAATCCATGTACATTGGACGTGGATTACTGGCCGGACATTCTCATAGCCGTACAATATAGGGACTCTTTGGCGCGAGTTTAAGGGCCTAGTGCGGGGCGTCGCGGTCACGGTTCCTTGCGCGGTAGAGCGGTGTCAGTGCGCGCAGAGACGGAACCGCGAGGAGCATAGAGGGAACCATTAGTGCAGGTTGCACCAATTTACGATTACAGACCGACCAAAGTTAAATGTGGCGTCGGCAGCTGTCATTCCATAGAAACTTGACAAACTTTCCATACTATCGGATTTTACTTTAATAAATAAAAAAATAAAAAACGTTTATTTCAGACCTAGTGATTGTTCCATAGTGGGTTAGTAACAATATTACCTTATATACTATGTTAATTTATATTTATTTATAGATTATAGTTTCATTGTTAGGGACAGCAATATAAGTCTATCAACACTAATAATGAACACCGCTTACGATTAAAGACGGTTTGGTGCAACCCACCCTTAATGTCTGCCTATTTTGCCTAGCCGGTAATGACACTGCCTACGAAGCTGGAGGTTCCGGGTTCGAATTCCGATAAGGGCATTTGTTTATGAGGTTGGCATAATCATTTTTTCATGAGACTTGGATGTTTTCAATTCTATAATGCCGCATGTACACTCTCGGCGAGACCCACGTGACGTCCCTTTCTTACCTGCATCGTTTGAAGAGTACAGCATGCAAATCCCGCTGTGTCTCGCCGAGAGTGTATAGGCGACAACAAATAAGTCTCTCCTAGGATTGCCGGTTGGATAATAAGACTTTCTTTTACTTTAGGGTTTAATACTGTACAATTGTAAGGCTGGTAGGTACTCCACTTATCCAAGTTATATGTCTAACGTTTCATCGAAGTTAAAATACCAAAGACTACCCGCAGCTTGCCATGAGGAGTAGTATCGCAAAGATCCACCGAGCCGATTCGGAATTTTCTAAATGGTTAGACCGACGACTACCTTTCACTTTATAGCAAAACTGTGCGCTTGCCATACGCAAAATAAATAAATAATGTTATGCTTGTGACTTATCCAATTTATTCAATCAAAAATGCATATTGGACGTAGATATTGGTTATGTGGTATACCAGCCTGACATGGAGCTTGTGGCCCAGGCTCGGTGACGTCGCTGAGCAGCGGCGAGAGCGCGCCCGCCGACGAGCGCCTCACCGGGCACGACGCGCTGCCGGACGTGCAGGTACATACTATACACACATTATACATCACATTTACTGATTATTCATATTTTCGAACCTAATAGGATAGGGCACATTACGCAAAGCTCGGCGTAGAGGGCGCTACTAGCACACACAGTAAACAAACCGCCATACATGACGCATCACGTCATATCTATTCGTAACAAATAATCAGTGAAAACGTTTTAAAATATAATATTTATTATTATTTATGTTTAAAAAACCTGTGCTGAAAAAACAGCTTCGAGAACGTGGTGCGAGTTTAAAGGGGATAAAGTAGAATTAAGAGGAAAGGTATGTTAAAAAAGTTAATTCACTTACAAAAGCAAATAGAAACCTATTCAATTCAATTTTAATAAACGTAATTTTCCCTAATTTGTCTTGTTGTTTACACATTTTTGTCTGTCAGAAATGAATGATTCCCTCTATTCTTACATCCGAATATGCAGCACTGATGTATTATTGTATTAGAGTACTCTCTTCCCTACTTTAAACTCAAATTATTACATATTTCTGCAATCTTAATCCCGCTTTGAACGACTTGACACAAACTGCTTACGGTTTGCGCTAGTGCTGCACTCTGGTGGCAGACCATTGCAGTAATACTTCCTATTCCGGAATTTCAGCCACCAGCCGTGATTTATCGCGTTGGCACATAGTGTCTAGAGCAGACGTACGGACGATTTAGTACGAAAATCCATATGATCAGTTGAAGAGTGTGATCCCGATGTTGCGCTGTATTGAGAGTGAGGAGACTACTTTCGATATAATAAATACTTAAATCAATAAAAGGTCAGCAAGCGCTTGTGTCTCGCAAGCCTTCACGGGCTACGGTGTCTGCATACTACCAGGCAGGCCGCGTGAGGATTTGCCATCATCATGGTACTCATGGTATAAAAATGGGGAGATGTTACTATTAACTAACTAACCATGCTGGCAGGACAGTCCAAAATGTTCGCTCCGAGCTCACGCAGGTCCGCGACCACCAAACCCTTCGCCACACTCGGCCCGACCCACAGAACGCCGGCCGGTCGGTCAGCCCAAGTATGCTCTCTTCACCTGTCGACCTTCTCACATCCTCTCGAGATTATTGACAAAAATAATTACGTACACGTTACTAAGTCCCGTAGTTTACTCTAATGTTTTTACAATTCCACGCTGCCAGGAACCGCCTCAAAATACAACGGTGAGAACAATATTATAACAATATATTTCTGTTTTCAGATAAAAATTCCGAATATTTTCTATAAGTTACAGAGTAAGGTGTGCTTTCCAAACAGTCATTTAATTTATCATGTAGTTATTAAAATATAGTTGATTGGAATTAGGAATACCATCCGATTAACAAACTAGTACATTAGTAGCGTTTATAAATCATAGGAGTTTTTTAATTCATAGTTTTTTTTATTTGATATATAAACGGCGACGCCATGACGTGCATGACAATTTCTTGAACAGAATGAATGGAATATAATATCATTTATTGTACTGATCATACATTGTCAAGAACATATTATCTACATATATATAATAACTTAAAGTAAATTTACACTAGAAATTAGTTTGATATGTCATTTAATTATAGAATTGGGAATTCATTTTAGATCTACATCATTTAATATCAAATACAGTATTTTTATTTAGAAGTAGAAAAATTACTTAACAATAAACAGTTGCGAAAATGGAGCCCACTCAGCATGTGTCGGGTCTCAAAAGGTGTCCCGACACTGGTTTTCTGTGGGCCCCGATAAAAAATGAGTTACGCGACAGATTCACACAACTGCACAAACAGTGCATTTACATTTTAGACAGACTTTGTAATACATTTCAGACCTTGTTATACATTATAATTATTAGACTGAATTAACATAAAATAACCAACATTGGAGTTATATAGGTAATATGAAACACGGAAAGGCTAAATTGAATTTTGGATATAAAATAAATAAATTTTGTATTAAGCAGTACCGCTGCTAACGAAAATTCTAAATTTTTAATTAAGGGGAAAAATTGAAAAATGTTGGGCTCCGAACAGGATTCAACCTGCGACACTAACTGTACGCCTCCCTAAGGCGTTAGAAAAGGGAACTAGTGAAGGATTTCGTGCCTGAGCTTGGTTGTTCCGACAGCTCAGTGGCTAGAGCGATTGGCCGCGTATGCCAGATGTCGCAGGTTCGAATCCTGCTCGGAGCACTGAATTTTTCTCTTTAATTTAAAATTTATAAAATTAATGTTTTTTTTTAAGTTCAATTTTAAATTTAGAACGCGTGGTAATATTTAATAATCGGCGGTGTTATGTTATTCCAGCATTTCGTGGCAGTATACTTGAAACTGCCACGAAATGAGCCGTTTCGTGTCTGGGACAGATAAGCAGGGGAGCCAGTCTGACGTGCATTTTGGAAAATACTAATTTTTCAAAAAGAAGTGAGCCAAAATGCAATGTCCGACCTGCTTCCATTTTTAACAGACCGCCTTTATTTAGAAACAGAGTTACATGGGATCTCGCAGGAACGGACAGGGTAACAAAATCTGACACATGCATTCTGCACGCGCTGGACCAATTGTTTTGTACGAGATAACAAACATCCACCTATCACAGTATCAGCGTGGTTAAGCTTCGACAGAACTAATGTTTCACGTAACTTAATATTTTGTAATGAATATGTAAATATGTAGATCTAAAATTAATAAAATCTACTTAATGTCCAAAACAACATTCACGTAGTCACGAACCCGATACAGGACATTCAGAATTTAAAATTCGTTCACCCATCGTCTTTCCTCCAAGAAGTCTTTCACAGAATAATAGGCATTCGTCGTGCGATGGGCTTTTTAGTCTACGAGTAAAACAGTATTCCGTACCAGCGCTTCCAATTTGTTCACGTATTTTGCTGTAGATCTTAGGACCCACTACATCTAAGGATCTGCCTGTGTATGCGTGTGTGCGCTCGGTAGCTGTTATAATAAGAGCGGCCAGAGCGGGGGCGCGGTACCGTCCGCGCTGGCTGGTCCCGATGCGTGTGACCGTGTGTGTGCATGCGTATGCATAGCATACATACGCTGGGCGTTAGCAACCTCTAATCCGTCACCGACCTTAGTACATTAGTCTGCTAATCTAAAAGCCGGCGTTCATTGAGTCGAGTGACGTGTACGTGTCCGTGTGTGGGTGTAGGTGCGAGCGCCGGACCGGCAGGCGCTGGTGGAGCGCATCGTGGCGCTGCAGCGCGCGGCGGCGCGGCGCGCGGAGCGCTGCGAGTTCCTCGAGGAGCACGCCCGCCAACTCACCGACGAGCTGCGGGCCAAGGTACACATACATCAACTCCCGCCTATGTTCCCAAACGGGGTAGCCAGAGCACACTAATTTTTTTTTCTGCTCCAGTATATTAATCTGTCAATTAGATGACTAACAGAAGTATTGAAACAAAAAACTTTTTATAAAAATGCAAGTCTATACCATAGACAACTCATTATATGATTGGTGAGAGAATCAAAATGGATTTCCATACATTTTTATACAACGCCTTGGCTTACCCCTCCTCTTTCAACCCTCCACATAACATGGCCGTACCACCGTACACGATAAGCTCTGGATGCTACTTTCAGACTTCCTCTTATATGCTCGTTCGTTATCCGATCCATTCTTGTCACGCCACTCATCCATTTCAACATTCTCATCTCCGTAACATGCAATCTCTTTTCATCCGTCACCTTTGCGGCCCAACATTTCGATCAATAAAAATCAACAAGCTGGTTAAAATGATCCAATCTAGGAATGATCGCCCCGTGCTAGACACAGCTATAAACTGGATGTAACGTTGCAGTCGCGGCTCCTGCGGCACCTGCTGCCCAACCTGCCGGCGCAGGCGCTCGCCTCCACCGCCAGCGACTCCAACAAGGTAAGCCGTGCTCCACTAGCTTTATACAACGTCTACACAACTTTACTCAATAATAACTTTCTGTCGAAAATTTCATTTTTGATACAATCTTTTATTATTTTGCATCTCTGAAATAAATATCGGTGGGAAAATACACTTGCGATTTTGTTTCACAAGTATAAAAACCATGAATATTTTGACGTTTTAGGGTTATGTAATGTATATCAAAACTTAATTCCATTTTAGTCTTTTTTCCACATTTATGAGAAAAGCACTCTATTAGCTTCGGCTGGAATGTCAATTGCAGGCTTCGTATGAATTAAAAGGACGCCCAAGGTCGTTCGATTGAAACTAATACTCAACCTGCAATTGGCTCGTTATAGCAAATTAGTGCTTTCACGCTGTGATCGTTAATTTAGGCTCAAATCTGTAGTTTTACAGCCAACTCTTTTGCAATGCTGTACATCCAAGTATAAACAGATTATTAATATGACTACTAATATTAATGTTCATGTATCATGCATGTCCTTTGTACCATATATAATATTAAATATTCTGTCAATTCACGCTGCTATATTAATATTAGCCGAAAAGGAGACTAACGAAGGTAAGTTCAGAACAAATATATCAATGCATAAGGAAGTTATTTGTTGGATGAATTCAATTCTTATTAGTTACCTCTGATTATCCATGAAACGCGGAATCTGTAAAATCTCGCCTTATAGTCAATCCGCCGTTACTTGTTCGACCATAAATCACGACGAATTGGAATGACCGATCGGTCTGGATTCGTCCCGAACCCAGAAAAACCCTCGCTTCGCGTCACCTGAGCAGTGTTCAAAGGAGCGGGCAAAATCCCCTTCGACCGCTTACATAACTGCAGGTTCGTGACCAGTGGTGATCTAATATTTTTTCTGCCGAAACCAGTTGAGAACGAAGTATTTTGCTTCTTTATTGCGTTGATATTGCGGTCGCGGAACACTATTCAGGTAGGTTAGGTTCCGTTAGGCAGCTAAAAGCCCGAAGGGCCTAGGAATGTCACCGAATTATGAAAAAAAAAACGTAGCTGTTCATACTAAGGATCTTTGATCGCAGCTGGCTTCGTACGACGACAAAAAGTGTCCAATCGTAACTGGTTACGAACCTGCGGCTACGTACATACGTGGCCGGAGGGGCATAATCGGCCAACGTAAATTTTCTCGATCTCCAATTAGCGGGGTTGAACGCCGACCACGTTGCCGACGCCGACAACCGACGATAACAGACCGATCAACGTTAAATATGGCGCCGGCAGCTGTCATCCCGTAGACACTTGGCAAACTTTCCACAATGCGAACGAACACAGCTTACAATTACAAACCCACCGTGATCATTTTTCCGCTCACCGTAGACGTTAGACGCCAGACGAGACGCTTCAAGTAGATCGCTCACAGGCGCCCCGATGCTCTCGATTGCACCTGGATAATAAGTGGGACGTGCACGTTTCCAGAAAGAGATCGCGAAGCTGGGCGGCGGCGCCATGGCGGCGCTATGGGGCGGCGACCCGGGCGGCCTGACGCTCGAACTCTCGCTCGAGATGAACAAGCGCCTGCAGAGCGTGCTCGAGGACACGCTGCTCAAGAACATCACCCTCAAGGTATTTTAAACAGCTGATCATATATCATGGTGTCACAGACGAACCCTCAATGTTAAAACGAGATAGACCACTTTAAACTCATTCACGCCCGACTTCTTTGAAAGTGGAAATGTTTTTATTATAATACACGCTAAGAATATTAATCGATTTGTAAATGTTTATCAGAAGCTTTCCATTCCAGGAGAACATGGACACCCTGGGAGAGGAGATCGCGCGTCTAAAATCACAGAAGAACCTGCCCAACGCCAAGTAACTTACGAAATTATCCAAAAACTTAATCACTTTAGTCTTACACTATGTCAAGATTCCAGGCATATTAGATAACTACATGTGATGAAAGTTTGAAATTGACTAACCTTTGGTTTCAAGGTTTCAGCGACCAAGTCGAGTGCGACGAGTCCTGACTCGACAGGTTTCACTCGCACTGTGTAAATTAGAAAGAGAAGGACAATATTGTCTCGCGTCGCGTCGCGATGTCTGTTGCACTAGTCAAGACGCGTCTTGCAGTTTCACACTAGATGCGGGTTGCGTCCGCTTGGTGGAACACTGAGTTGCTTTCGCTAAGCCAACTTCGTTCGTTCGTGTACCTCTATCTCTACCGCTCTTGTCTATCCGAGCGACAGAAAGCCCTCTTTCATTCCCTAAATATGCAAACTTCAAGTGTCGGTTTTCGCGGCAGCGTCGCTGAACACATCTAGTGTGAAAGATCCTTGAATGAAACCTGGTTATCTGCCATGGAAAAAAATACAGTAAGAAATATTATTGTAAAATTAGTAGTTGTAGTTAGGAGTGTATCAACTATTCAAATTGTTAGACTGGGTCCAGACGCGACGAGAAAAGTCGGTGCAGCTAGTTGCGCAACGAAACTTGCGCCGTCCTCACGGCACTGGCACAGTTGCGCAAGGGAGTGGGTCGCATGAAAAAAATCTGACACTAACACTCTTACATACGTCGTTGCGCCTGGAGTCACACTTAGTAAAAAAAAGTATAACGTAAGAAATTATTGAAAATATTAATACCGTGTCGTAGTCATGTCGACAAATTAACCGATTCTTATTTACTCTGTGACTGCGACAAGGTACTAACTAATATGCTCAGCTACTTTTGAGTTCTAGTTATCCTAAAACTTCGGTACTTACTTTAATTTATTTTATTTAACTAACGAAAGCAGTGGGCAGAGCTCGCCAAATTAAAAACTGAAGACGGTAGAATAGTTTCATCCAAACCCGAGCTTCTGAAAGAGATAGAATGCTTTTATGGACAGCTATACACGTCAACTAGCAGACCCGAAGTTGGTCTGGCGGAAGACCGAAGAGCTAGATTAACCCGGCACTATACCGAAGATATCCCGGACATCAGCCTGTACGAGATTAGAATGGCTCTTAAACAGCTTAATAACAATAAGGCACCCGGTGAAGACGGAATTACAGCGGAACTCCTGAAGGCGGGTGGAAAACCGGTCCTTAGGGCCCTTCAGAAGTTGTTCAATTCCGTCTTACTGGAAGGGAAAACTCCAAAGGCATGGAACAGAGGTGTGGTGGTCCTGTTCTTCAAAAAGGGTGACAACTCCTTACTGAATAACTACCGACCCATCTCACTTCTGAGCCATGTCTATAAGCTGTTTTCAAGAGTCATTACGAACCGTCTCGCACGCATTCTAGATGACTTCCAGCCCCCCGAACAAGCCGGTTTCCGAAAAGGCTTTAGCACCGTAGACCACATCCATACGCTCCGTCAGGTTATACAGAAGACTGAGGAGTATAACCTGCCACTCTGTTTAGCGTTCGTGGACTACGAGAAAGCCTTCGATTCGATCGAAACCTGGGCTGTACTACCATCTCTCCAGCGGTGCCAAGTGGACTACCGCTATATCGAAGTGCTGAAGTGTTTGTACGAGAACGCCACTATGCCAGTCCGACTCCAGGACCAGAACTCGAAACCTATTCCGCTGCAGCAGCGGGGAGTCTGGCAAGGAGATGTTATTTCTCCTAAACTGTTTTCCGCTGCACTGCAGGACGTGTTCAAGTTCAACATAAATGGCGAGTAAATCACTCACCTTCGGTTTGCTGACGATATAGTAGTCTTGGCTGAGACCATGGAGGATTTAAGTACAATGCTCAATGACCACAGTAAAGCCTCCGAGCGAGTTGGTCTAAGGATGAACATGGACAAGACGAAGATCATGTCAAATGCCCATGTCGCACCAACTCCCGTAACAATCGGACACTTTACGCTCGAAGTTGTAGACGATTACATATACCTAGGACAGACTGTCCAGTTAGGTAAGTCCAACTTCGAGAAAGAGGTTAATCGTCGAATCCGACTCGGCTGGGCAGCGTTCGGGAAGCTACGGCACATCTTTTCGTCCAATATCCCGCAGTGTCTCAAGACGAAAGTCTTTGACCAGTGTGTGTTGCCAGGTACAGGTACATATGGTACTGAAACGTGGTCGCTTACTATGGGCCTCATAAGAAGGCTCAAAGTTACCCAAAGAGCAATGGAGAGGGCTATGCTGGGAGTTTCTCTGCGTGATCGCATCAGAAATGAGGCCATCCGCAGCAGAACCAAAGTGACCGATATAGCCCTTCGAATCGCTAAACTTAAGTGGCAGTGGGCGGGGCACATAGCACGCAGCAACCGATGGCCGTTGGGGCGGGAAGGTTCTCGAGTGGCGACCACGTACCGGAAGGCGTAGTGTGGGCAGGCCCCCTACACAGTGGACTGATGACCTGGTAAGGGTCGCGGGTGTCCGCTGGATGCGGGTGGCGCAGGACCGGTCATTGTGGAAGTCTTTGGGGGAGGCCTATGTCCAGCAGTGGACGTCATTCGGCTGAAATGATGATGATGGTGACGAACTAACGAATATTAGAAGAGAACAATGTTGCTTAGCTTGTGATCTCTAATGCCCTTTTTGTGGAAATGTGGCACGAGGTGGTGGTTTGAACTCTAGAAAAGAAACAATTTCCTTCCAGTCGGGGAGTCGTTCCGGACGTCAAGTACTTAGTGAATTTGTTACCTATATTGATAATTCCCAAATCTCCAAACAAATTCCCCGACTCCGAGTAACTCGCTTGCATTTTATTATATTCACATGTTAACTACTTTCCGCCTTAAGATTTTACTTAGTATAAAGAGAACATTCGGACAAAATTACGTTATTAGTAAGGATACGAAGTATTTATTTTTTATTTACTATATGATTCCTGGCTGGCTCAACTGGTCTCGGCTGGAAAGAGCTGGAAGAAGCCGCACAAGATCGAGACAAATGGAGAACTCATCTGCGAGCCCTATGTCCCTAATGAGGGATAACAGGAACACATTATCATCATATGATTCCTTTTGACATAGAGTGCAAATGTTCGTGTCATGTAAAACAGTATTCTTTGCTAATTTGTATATTAGTTGTTCTGTTTAGGGGTGTGTGTGACAGAGCTCAGTGTGTCAGTAGTCAGTACTACATACATCCATACAACAGAAGTGTTCTAGACTCTAAACTTTCCGTCCGGTCTACAGAAGATCGCGGCCAATCGAATACCCAGTACATACTAGTGGTTGAAGCCTATGATGGCTATCTATGATCAACGTAGTGTCGTATGATGTAAGTGTGTATGTAGTGCCGTAAGATGTCGATCAAAAACAAGTTGCTGCTATACGAGACATCCCACGCATGCCCGATCTTCGCCTTCGTAGTAGGTCAATTCCGCCTCGAACGCCTCCAAGCAAGTCGAAGTTCTTCTGGCGCGGCGCGACCTAAGGGCTCTTTCAAAGTCAATCAAAGTCGAAGTTCTCCACCACGATTCCCAACGCCCCGCGATACATCACTTCTTCCAGCAATATTCCAGGCACGTCTTCGACAGTGACAGCGCCATCAGTGACCTCGGTGACTCTCATTACGCCTCTGGCTGGTGGGTTGAAGTCAACCCACACAAGACCGCGGCCATAATCTTCCAACAAACAAAAATCATTATATAGTACCTATATATATATATATATAGTACATATATATATATATATATATATATATATATATATATATATATATATAACTACCATTAATTTGTCGGCTTTGTTCGTTTCTTTGTTCTAGTTTTGTCTCGCACCTACTATATTAATTCTCTGTTTGCCCTGAAGGTTGACTGGTAGAGAATGCCTTATGGCATTAAGTTCGCCTTTTGTATCCGTAACTTGTTACTGTGCAATAAAGTTTAAATAAAAATATATATATATATATATATATATATATATCATCTATCACCCTGCACATCACTTCCATCCCGGATTCCCGCCTCTTCTGTACTTAATTACAAAAGATCGAGGCAAATATTTATTTGTTTATTTGTAGCCATAACATCATAGTAACAGAGAAAGCAAACAAACGAATCTTAAAATCGTTTACACCACACCTTGTCAAAAAGCGCGTTTTTCCGCACACTGCGCGTCCGGAAAAACCCACTTTTTGGCCAAGCGGTGACGTAAATTTGTGTACAAAACACGAGTCGTAAAACAGAAAGCCCTCTCTCGCATATTTATGACCCTCACCTGCGGCTCGGGCCTCAAACATCTGCGATATCGGCCTTTCTTTGTTTTACAACCCTTGTATCCTAAATAGCTATTACAGTACATATGGTGCTACTTTACCGCACGAGTGCGATAATCAGCAGATTACGTGCATATGTCGAAACATTAAAGAGCCATATGTACTGTAAAACGTTGTACGATACACGTGCGAACAGGTAATTCGCAACTCGTGTAGATTTAAAACACTCCCTTCGGTCGTGTTTCAATTTATCACCACTCGTTGCGAATTTCCTGTTCTCTGTATCGTAATATACTATTATAAAACTAGGTTCTTATTCATTAACAGCAGCTCATAGGTAAGTAATCATGTTGGCCATGGGTGCCAACCTCAGCATATGCTGGGCTAATGCCCAGCGCTGATTTTCAGGCTGGACCGTTTTTGTTTAGGAATCATCAATTTGAAACATAATTTAAAGGGTACTATTACTTATGCGCTGTGCTGTGTTGTGGTTGAATAAACTAAAGTTATACAAATATAATATATCCAATATTCTGGACAGATTGGATCCCGTTCACTCCAGAGAGCCGCCGGCTCTATACTGGGATTAATCCAAAGATAGACGGAAAGTGTGTCCGTTAATTACGACATATATTAGTTTCATAATTTTGTTGAATTCTTTCTGTTGCGTCCTAGTTTTACACGACCTCTACTCGATACGTAAGTTTGATTAGAATTATGGACGCTCCGATTGTATGAATGTATCTGACACTTACTGATATTCGTTATACCAATTATTTATATTTTAATGCTTCTGTATTATTATTAGATGTATATCTGTTTATTATAATATAATACTATTTTTTTAAAGTTATACCGAAGCATTAAATATGTATAATTATAGTACATTACGATACAAGTGCAGGGAACAGGAAATTCGCAACGAGTGGTGATAAATTAAAACACGACCGAAGGGAGTGTTTTAAATCGACACGAGTTGCGAATTACCTATTCGCACGTGTATCGTACAACGTTTTACAGTACATATGGTGCTACTTTACCGCACGAGTGCGGTAATCAGCAGATTACGTGCATATGTCGAAACTTTAAAGAGCCATATGTACTGTAAAACGTTGTACGATACACGTGCGAACAGGTAATTCACTACTCGTGTCGATTTAAAACACTCCCTTCGGTCGTGTTTCAATTTATCACCACTCGTTGCGAATTTCCTATGCTCTGCACTTGTATCGTTATGTACTATTACAGAATATATGGCTCTTTAAAGTTCGACATATGCACGTAATCTGCTGATTACCGCACTCGTGCGGTAAAGTAGCCCCATATGTACTGTAGAATAAATTAATGATTCGGGCGCCACGCCATTGTAACATGTTTCTGAGATGTAATTATGCTTTAACTGTAATTTATATTTAAATGTGTATATGTATATAATAATGAATAAGTTACGTGAAAACATTCCTAATCGAATTATTATGGTAAACTTAACCACTAAAGATTGTTAATGGTTTAGGACCTAGATTAAAAATGAAATCGTTTGTTGTCAAACCTTACTATAGGATCAATTTAATGTCAATCCCTTCATTGATTTGTAATAAGAGGCACTATTATACAGGGTGATTTTGGGGTCGTGATCCGGAATGATTGTACATGGTCAAGAATTCAAAGTAGACAACATCACAGTTGGTATGACGGCTTATAACACAAATAATTCTCTTTTTCTTCAAATTCTAATGGGAAATAATACTTTTTCATACAACTTGGTCACCCTACCCCACTGTCAACTCTCCATACTATCCGTCAAAGAGAGAAAGGTAACCATGTTTTTTTGGGATTTTGTATTTTTGTCAACAAAATAAATAAAATAAGAAATACGTTTGTTTCGTGTCACTACAACTTTTTTGAAAAGGCTAACCGATACCAAGTCGTAAAACTTATTCTTGATCCACGACCCCGAAATCACCCTGTATACCATATATTAATAGATTAGCTGGTAATATTGAGACTTTCGGCAAAGTTAATATTTGACACGCCGCATTAAGTTTCAGTGTTTAGATTTTCGTTCCTGGGAAAGTTACTTGTAAGAGTTGTTTTCATTGGTGCTCTTCTTTACTTACCTCATTATATTATACGAAATTATAACTATATCAATTATAAATAGGTCTTTAATTATACTATCTAGGAGTATATGTAGGATCAGTTGGAATGGAGATAGATACGGAATCATAACATAATCAAGCGAAATTGTGTATTGTGGCTACGTAAAGTCCTAATGACTCGCGCCGCGTGTATCTCACCTCTACTGTAATGTATTCAGAATGTATCTTGTAAATAACTACAACTAGATAGTTTATATGTAATCAATGAAAGTGAAAAAGACTTAGTTACGAGCCAGTGTTTATTGCGTTGAAATAAAGTTTCTAATCGACTGGCTCGTGATAACTGCGATGCAAACGGATGTTTTTACGCAGTGGGCACGGCAGCTATTAAACCAGTTAGAATTATGGACAGGCTAAGCGGTGCATGTCGAAGAGGCACTTGTCGTTGGTATTTGAAGGCCGCATTATTATATACATCAATTGTTGCCCGAATTCGGGCTATACCAGATACAATTAGCAGCAATACAACTGCGCGAGTGAAGTTACTAAAATGATCTAAACAAGCTCTTATAATAAAAACGTGTGTAGATAATTTTGACCTGGCAGCTAATTCTGCTGCTAATTGTAAATCCCAGGCTGTTATTTATTTTGTTCTTAACTCGTTGGCTGCCCACCATACTTCAGTGTTTTTCCCACGCCCCATACAAATTTAGTGATTCATTTGAACCCACCGGTGATGCTTATGGCCACAAGGAAATGATTACGTGATCCCACCGGTGATGTTCATGGCCACACAGAGAACATTACGTAATCCCACCGGTGATGCTCATGGCAGCTAACGTGTTAAACGAGCGGGCAACCTACATAAAAGATCTCTTCCTCAATGGAGCCTATATCGACCTTTTTTCTGGGTTACTATAAAAAAACCCGTGTTTGTATGTTGTTGTACCTAACATTGTACCCAGTGGACAACGAGTGTTATTGTATAGTGTGGAATTTTAACGACGTGGTTATATTATGTGAAATATATTTTGAGCATTCAAATTTAATTTAATTTCTTTTTATTACTACTCACCTAGTTTCATTGAGCAACACTCCGGCCGTGAAAGAGAGCGAGTTCCTGGGGTGAACTTGGCTGGACACAGTGGACACGCCCTGTCTAAATGAGATGCCGAGCGATTACGGTATATGTTTATAATATAAATATCATCATCATCATAAATTTAAGAGCCTTGCCTTCTTCTTGTCGGTGGAGTAACCGCCAATCCGTTCTTCTCTGTGCTACATCTTTGAGTTCCTGATACGACACAACATTAACTTTCTCCTTAGCCTGATCCATAAACGCACGTCTCGATCTTCCCCTGCCTCTTCTTCCCTCTATTTTGCCCTCTATTATAGTTTTGATGTAATTGTCATGTCGTATCAGGTGCCCCAGCATATCCCTCTTTTATTTTTTTTTATCATCTTTAGCAAGAATCTTTTCTCTCCTATTAATACTTCTTCGTTTGTTTTTCTTTCCGTCCAACTTATACCTTCCATCCTCCTCCAACACCACATTTCAAACGCACTCAGTCTATCTCTATCTCTTTTAGTTAAAGTCCACGTCTCGGTTCCATACAATTGTATGTAATATAAATAAGGAGTGTATAAATATTTAAAGGGTCGGCAACGCGCATGTGACACCCCTGGCGTTACAGGCGTCCATACGCTTGTTTGCCACCATCGTGGTCTAAAATAATATGCACAATATATATATAAATATTAGGGGGACAATTTTTTTAGACAAATCTAACTAGTCCCATAGTAAGCTCAATAAGGCTTGTGTTATGTTATGGGTACTAGACGACGATATATGTAATAGATATATACAATACATTAATACATAGAAAAAATCTAAGTCTCAAGAACAAATGTATCTGCTCACCACAGAAAGAAATGCACTTACTAGTATTCGAACCCGGGACCTCTAGCTTCGGAGGCAGTGTCACTACCAACTAGGCTAAACAGGCCGACTATACTTCTTCGAGAGAAGAATACTTCGCGTGATTTAGAAGTGATGTATGTAAGTACTTCATCGTATAATAAATAACATGTCAAAGTATGTGCAAAGTCGAACTTACACTACTACAACAAACTTTGACGTCCTTTAACTGATTAAAAAAGTACCCTGTCGACGTGGCACAGAAAATATAATCAAAATTAAATAATTATAAATTGTGCAAGTTAGGTACGATTCACTCCAACCGGCTGCAGTCGGCGCGCACCTTGAGAGTCAAGGAATTTGAACCTTCTATACAGAAGTTAGATTTCGTATTTAAATGGAGGAGCTGTGGTCGTAAGCAGCTAGCTACTGCTGCTGCCGTAGAAAAACAAAGTAACTTCTGTATAGGTTCTAATTTTTTTACCACGTCAGTGGCAAACAAGCTGACGGCCCGCCTGATGGTATTCCGTTGACTCTAGTATTGGTGTGAATCTTACTTTATAGATCAGTAAAAAAAAGCATAATTATTAAAATTAACTTTTATTATTACTAAAGTTATAAAAATACTTATCATACTAGTCTCACAGCTTCAGGTACCTACGTCTGCACTATATACAGATGGAGTGGATTTTAGGTAACATTTCAGTTTTATGACTCAACACACTACGAGTATACTAGCAATGGAAAGATACAATCAACAAGAGAAAAAGAAACGAAACAGATCACACGCATCCTGACTAACATATTCCTATTATTATTGGTAAACGGGACTTAATCGCGTACAACTGAAATATATTCACCCGTTTTGAGGTTTGTCCGACGTTTCGAATGTATCACAACATCCATGCTCACGAGCTGACTGGCTTGAGCGGGTATCAACATCTTGTAGCCGCACGGGTTAACCACACTACCCGACACACAACACTAACAATGTCCATTAATGTAATGGTCGACGTATTTTGACGCTTCCACTTACAAATAACTGGATTCCACGAAGATGAAATCTTAAAACCGTTATCCCGGTTGTGAGGGTTTTAAGATTTCATCTAGAAATGTTGATATTGTCGATCAAGCCAGTCAGCTCGTGAGCACGGATGTTGTGATACATTCGATACGTCGGGAAAACCTCAAAACGGGTGAATAAATTTCAGTTGTACGCGATTAAGTCCCGTTTACCAATAATAATGTGTAAAAATCATGCAAGTTTAAATCAATATAACATATTCCTAGTTTCACTTTTCAATCATATTGTTACACAATGTGTTTATCACATGCTAAACTATCTGCTGTGATCGCGACAGCTCGTGACCTCAGACGTCGTTTACGTTTAAGGGTGAATTATCTATCAGAGCTGTGCGAAGACATGTTCGTGGCCTCAGGCTAAATGCAGTCTGTTAATAAATCGGCAAACAGGATGCTAGGAACGGAACGCTCATAGTAACAAGTTCAAGTTGTGTCACTACCGCTTCAGCACCATCATCGGCTTGTCGATGTTAAACGCCTTTATTAGCTCCTGCAACAAACGCACAACTTTAGACAATGGATGCAAAAATATTAGTTTCTTTTTTTCATGGTAGAATCAATGTTTAGAGATGATGGAATGTCGGATGGCATCTATTACAATTGGGCATTTGCCACATGTTCAATTTTATAAAATGGTGTCAATGTATGTATAAAAACCATCAAAATATCACAATAAATTGTATTTTTTTTACCAAAATCATAAAAAGATTGGTTCATCATAAAATTCGCAGTTACGAGGCTTGCACTGAAAGTGGCGGGAATCGAATACTTATTAATTTATTTTTAACATGTATTATACCTTTTTATAATCTCTGAAGTTTCCTTATCTCAACACACTGGCCACTTAGAAAAAAAAAAGTATGGTTCGGTTTCAATTGTTTATTGAAGTCGTCGAGTCACTGCTTAAAATGGAATTGTGCCGTGAAAATTTCAGAGCTATGATTTATTATGACTTTAAAAGTGGACTAACACAAAAACAATGTGAAGAGCGGATGGTTGCTGCTTTTAATATTGAAGCTCCTTCAAAGACTACAATATACAGGTGGTATTCAGAATTTCAACGTGGCCGTGTATCCCTCACCGACGAAGTGCGTGAAGGTCGACCAAAATCGGCAGTCACGCAAGAAAACGTCGATGTTGTGCGTCGTCTGATAAATGAAGACCGACATGTGACATATCGGGAAATTCAAGAGCACCTGGGTATTGGAATGAGTCAAATACAAATTATTTTAAAAGAAGAATTAGGCGTGAAAAAGTTATTTTCCCGTTGGATACCTCACCTATTGTCTGACGAGCAGAAAATAGTCCGTGTCAATTGGTGCCGCAAAACTTTGAAAAGATTTAACAAGGGACGCTCAAATGCTGTTTTTAGCATAGTATCAGGTGACGAGTCGTGGATATACGCTTATGAGCCTGAAACTAAAAACCAATCCCGAGTATGGGTCTTCGAAGACGAGCTCAAACCCACAAAAGTTGTTCGTTCTCGCAGTACGGCTAAGAAGATGGTGGCTACGTTTATCTCTAAATCTGGTCACGTAGCTACTGTGGCTCTTGAGGATCGTAGAACAGTCAATGCTGATTGGTACACCACTATTTGTTTGCCGAACGTCTTTGCTGAACTCCGAAAAACAAACCCTAGTCGTCGCATCATCCTTCACCACGACAACGCCAGCCCACACACCGCTCGGACAACAACTGAGTACCTGGACGGTGAAAAAGTCGAAATATTGGACCACCCTCCATATAGCCCTGACTTAAGTCCCAACGACTTTTTTACATTCCCCAGAATCAAGGACAAACTGCGTGGTCAGCGGTTTCAGACGCCAGAAGAAGCAGTGGAGGCCTATAAAATAGCCATTTTGTCGACCCCTACTTCAGAGTTCAAAAAGTGCTTTATGGACTGGTTTGAACGCATGCATAAGTGCATGAAATACAAAGGAGAATATTTTGAAAAACAATAAAAATAAATAAACTCACTTATACTGCATATTTTCTTCTATTCCCGAAACTTTCAGTTTTACCCTCGTATGTTCTTTATCGTCCAAAAGTCAAATGAACGATACCAAAACACCCATGATAGAAGCCTTATTATCCCACGCGGTATTTCATGACCAAAACAGCAATTTACTTATTTTCCCATACAATGGTCGGTTTGATAATTTGCGCGTGACGTCATAAGTAACTGTCAATTTGAAGGAGCCTTTTCGGGGTCCGCTATCGAGTTGTTTGTCCCTCATTTTTAGCCGTTAATGTGTTTTAAGTGTAGTTGGTCATATAGACATTTACTCGTATTTAAAAACTGGTTCGAATGGCACCGTAAAAAATGACAAATACAGCATTAGGGCACAACAAAAACAAAAAGCGGCCAAGTGCATGTCGAATCACGCACAATGAAGGGTTCCGAACCTACTACAACTGGTCTTATTTAAAGTCAAACAAAATGTCGTATTAGAAATTATCGGAGACTTCACGCTACACTAGCGCCTCTAGCGGCCTAAGAATTAGAACCAACCAGCCCTCATTATGTGGTAATGAAGCCCACTAGTGGCGTCCCATGGTCCGTACCTGCCAGCGCTGCATGTCGAGCGACACGATGAACTGGTGCTCGTCGGACAGCGAGCCGGTCGCGCCGCGAGCCTCCGTCACCGGCGTTATGAACGGCAGCCCATACTCTTCATCTACAACAGAACGGCACTAATTTAATGAGGCCATCAAGGGCTATATCTATACCAAATTTCAGTCATTGCAAACGGGCAGACACCGAGTCATCGCACAAGTCAGCCGTTGGTGCAATTTTGGTGCCGAACACTAAAAATACAAAGAGGGTTTTTCCCGTGAATATAACGCGAGTCACGAGTTCATTGCTTGTTGTTGTTTATATATACGAGTATGTATAGTGATAAAAAAACTCTGCCTAGAGACAGATCAACACTTACATTTCACATCATGAGTAAAAAGTAGATGCAAGAAAATTGTGACACACGTTACTCTTGTCGTGTAATGAGCCAAGATCCGAGATTCCGCTGTGCTATGTAGTTTGGATAGTTACCGACGTGGCAGGAGATGGCGCCCTCGCGCACCAGGAACGACAGGTGGTACACGTTCTCCACGGAGCGCGAGAAGCTGCCCGGGTCCAGCGCCGCGTGGAAGTAGCTGAGCGGCGCGCCCGTCGTCTGCCACGTCTTCGTCACGAAGCGCTTCACGCGGGCCACCATCTCGGCGCCCTCCTCCGTCTTGTCCAGCCTGGAAACAGTTGACAAAACTGTTTACTATCATATAAGGACTCGCTAGTCGAGTTCCCTGCTCGTAACCAGTTTTCGTTATAAATTAGAAAACCCAACCACAGTTATCTTGGCTACATGCGCACTGCATTCATTACAACACCGAGTCCCTGGGGCCCTTTTAGAATTATTTTATTGTTTAGCTAACACCAGACAGTAAAGACTTGCGTTTCTATCTTAATTACTATCAAAACCGGAGTCATTATGAAAAAAGAACTCCAGTTCACTTACAAACCACTAAACATAGACATGTCCCAAGAGTAGCATGACGCATCACAGTTGCGCACTTGATGCGACCAGTCGCTTCCCGTCCGTCTAGACGTCGTTTCGTCATCTGGTCCACACACACAAGCCGAGACGCGATCTCCACTCCAGAGCACACTAGCGCGCCAGCGAGGCTAGCACAACTGACGCCACAACACAACATGGGATGGAAAATATACTCTTCTCTTTCTAGAATATACGTAGCTCGTGTGAGACAGCCGTCGTTGAATAGCGCGCGACCCGACCTGGTAGGAAGCTATAGCATAGTAGGTGCTACGATAGATATGACCAGTGGCCAGGTGACCGTGTGTATGCTCCTAGAGGTGGCAGCACTCACTTGTCCACGTTGGCCGGAGCCTTCTTCTCCGCGAGCGCCTGCCGCTCGACGCGGCGGCGCTCGGCGCGCGGGCGCTCGGGCGGCGGAACGCCCTCGAAGGCCCCGAACAGCGACGAGAGCGCGGGAGCCTCGCGCGGGAACGGAACGTTCCAGAAATTGGGGTGCTCTTTCTGGGGAACAGAATGGGGTAATGACATTATATGTTACACTGGGGGTCAAAGTTGCACCACGTCCGTAGGGAGTACCCACCGTAACACGTGAACCCTGGGTGCGCACGCGCGACGCCAGGTAGTGACTGTGTCGTCGGGTGTAGTATCATGTACTCACCACGTGTCTCGCGAGCTCGCGGCGGTCGTAGGTGTTGACGGCGCCGGTGACGCCGGCGGCGCACGCGGCCGCCATGTGGCCCGCGGCGCGGAGCACGCGCGACGCCAGGTAGTTCTCCACTGCAACACGTGTCAGCTGTATTGGCAACAAGGGGGCCACAAGCAACTCACGAAAACCACGTATAAGTGGTGTGAAGTAAAAGTCTGATATGAAAAAGAGCCCTTGATGCCTACTTGCAGTATAAATAGTTCTAATACCTGGGTTCTTAACCCTTTCCTCCATCGAGCCCTGCTGCAGCAGCTCGTCGGCCTCCGTCACCACGTTGGATGTGTACTCCATCTTTTCCTCCATGGTGGCATCCTCGTCTTCTGCAAATACAAGCACAAATAATCAGACAATAAGGTATACAACAGCATCACATATCCAGCCTTCTACTTATTAGAAAGTATTAGAATAAATCGTCAGCGGGTAGCGGACCCCAGGCATCCTTCAGGATGCAGCTGTGCTGGGAATAACGCTAGGTGGATGATGATGATTAGAATAAATCGTCAGGTAACAACAAAAACTCACTAAGCAACACAGACCTGCTTAAAAAGAAGCTGGTATCTCACCATCACCTCAGTACTGCAATACAAGGTTTCTTAGGGAGGTATTCCACTCATCCAATATCTTTGTCCAATATACATTTGATCAAAGAAATTGGATGATTTTATCCAACTTGGATGGGTATGTCCTTAAACTACGACCAAGACCACCTGGGGATGGGCAGCAGCATCCCTGGAATGCGGTGGAGATACTGCGATCGCCAACCCGCATGCCAAGCGCGGCGATTATGGCATTTACCCTCCCATGAAAGTGGGGGAGGCCTATGTCCAGCAGTGGACGTCTATGGGCTGATATGGTGGTGGTGGTGGATGGGACCCAGACATTTGATCAAAGATTCTGATGACATTTAAATCAATATGAATAATATACTCAAGAAAAAAAAAACTTGGACAAAGATATTGTATAAGTGGAATGGGCCTCCGTCAAAGAAATTTTATTATTATATCATTTTAGACAGGCAGCTCGCGCTGGTAAGTCTAAATCATAGTTCACTAAGCACTAATATAAGGTTTTTGCCGATATTTGTATTATATCTTATTGTTGTTAGTTTATAATTGTGTCCTCTTGTGCGCGTGTTTAGATGTCGAGTGAACAAGTCGGTCAGTTCTGGACAGTCGTAATAGCCGTTTAGAATTTTAAAAGTCTCAATCATGTCTCCACATTGGCGCCTCGTTTGCAGTGTTGTTAGGCCTAGCTTTTTTAGTCTATCCTCATATGATAGCATCTTTAGCTGTGCGGGAATTTTGGTGAATATGCGCTGTACTCATTCAATAATTTGACATTTCTATGTCTTTTTTGAAGTATGGATTCCATATTGGAAAGCCATATTCGAGTATAGGTTGTATATATGTTTTGTAGATCTTTAGCATTGTTTCAGGAGGGAGTAGTGATGCGAAAGGCTCTTCTAATTATGTAGATGATGGAGTTTGCTTTTTTTACCATTTGCGAAATGTGGGGTTCCCACTTAAGGTCATCGGATATAAGGACTCCCAGACCTTGTTAAGTGGTAACTGCCAACTGTGTTATTTAAAATGTATGACAACTTTGGGTCCTTTCAAAATTTTAATCAAAGATTTGACAAAGATATTGGACGAGTGGAATACCACCCTTAGAGTAATGACAGATTTTATAGTGACTTTTGGTTGGCACAAAACAAACTTATTGTGGCATACAAGAGGCTATAAGTTGTCCTTTTGGAGTACAGAATGCCCGCAATTCAAATTAATTTATGTAGGCCCTATGGGCATTGCATGTAACCACACTAAGAACAATTGTTTATGGTGCAACTATGGGACATTCTGCCAACATCATACACATTCACTCTTAATGTTTTGAGCGCCAAAGATGGCAAACCACAGGATCGGAAACTTGTGCCACTAATTCCACCGACGTCAATTGACGTCCATTCAAGAACTATGAAATACCAGTCCTAGAACCTTTATGTTTTGTTTATTACTTAGCTTAACTTTATTTTATAGCTCTGGCGCAAGGGGCACGGCATATTACTTTGCCACCTGGCACCCCAAAAATTCATTTTTTTTTGTTCTGTGTAAAATTAAAGTGAAAGATGAAACATGCAAAAGTTAGATATGATCTAAAAGATATTAAAACACATGTGATTTTTTAGGCTTGCTGAAGTGTACTAAGTTTTCATTGGCTGCAAATCATTGTTTCATGTTGTTACAATAAAGTTTAAATGATTTGTTACACGCTTTCGCTCTGAGTTTTCAGTGACTCCCACTCGGTATTAAAATGCCTCTTGCTGCAAACTTTTTTTCTGAGCCCTTTTTCGTGCCTCTAAATCGAGTAGCAGGCTGATAGGAGAAGGCTCAGGACAAGAGAAAAACAGTTGCACGTTTAAAGTAACTCACTCACCGAGTTTGGAGAACCCTTCGAGGAAAGTTCGGTACTGCATCTTTCGATCCATGCTTCTTCTCGTCATCATCGATGTAGTCGGGGCGGGAGCCGCCATCTTATCCTTTCTCTTGCTCATCGAGATACTTCACTATAATATCTATTTCAATTTTCCAACCTGGATAACTTGTTTGATTCACAATTTCACAATATCAATAACACAATCCACAGCGCAGCGCCCGCCCTTTGCTAAAAATCTAAATGTTGTATTTTTTGACAGAACTGTGTTGCCAGCCCGTTTAGTCCCTACATCCAAGTTATTCATTTTTATTTTATTTTATTTAAAATGGAATTGCTCTTGGCCAGCATCTAGCCAGGGGTCAAAGATAAGGCCGACGATGAAGTGAGCTCACCCAGAAGATGCCTATTCATTCATGGTAATTAGGGCTAGCGTTTTTGTGCTCACCAGTTGGCGCCACTGTCGAGTAAGGTCCTCATATCAAAGATTGTTAGTTAGATGTTACGTGCGTGAAAACAAAGTTTACATTAAAAACCTTAAATCAAACCGTACCATAAAAATATAGAGCATACCGCAACACTGTGAGTCCCGTTTTGTTCGTATGCCAGCCTGTGGTTGGTGGTTTAAGTTAACGTGGTCGCTTTCTTCAACCAAATCTTGACTGGCAAAATTTGATGTTTTTTTGCTTGTCAAGTAAAGTTTAACAGAATAGCTAATTCAGACCGAATCTATTTGGAAACAAATTAGTTGCTAATCTTAAGAAATTTTACTCCGTAGGATAGGTTTCATCTCAAATGCCTGCGTGGCATTATAAGCATCTCCTGGTCGGACCATGTCAGGAATACGGAAATTCTACGTCGTGCTAATGTCAACGGCATTGAAGCCTATCTAATGCGTAGGCAGCTGCGATTGTGTGGTCATGTTTCTCGCATGTCTAAAGACAGAGTTGTTAAGCGCATCTTTTATTCAGAACTAGGCGATACAAAACAATATGGGTCGCCATGTGATGAAGCTGCGAACAATTGGCAATCCTCTCAATTTCGTCATGCTCTCTTGCAATCTCGTCAGGCTACCGTGGTGTAGAGTCCTGACGAGCCGCCTCCCAAGTCCTTTTCACGATGTGTCCTCGTCTCCCGTCTTATGCCGCTCCCGTTTTTCATGCACATTACAAGAACAAAAAAACACCATCCCAACTGACGCGGATAGTGTTCTTTCAAAAAATTGGAGCGAACTTTTTCGTATCTATGGATGCAGGATGGCAAGCGGAAACAGGGCGGCCAACTTCTGCGCTATAAAGATGTACTAAAGCGGAGATGTGATTTTGATTCATCACGCTGGGAGTTTTTGGCTCAGGATCGGTCTAAATGGAGGCATACCGTGAAGGTTAAAGTGCAAGCCTTCGAAGAACGAAGGCGAAGTAAACTCGACGCTAAGTGCGAGGAATTAAAGGCACAACCTCCTGCGGCCATTCATTATAATTATGGCGGAGGGGTGCTGACATGTGGGGACTGTGCTCGCACATTCACTGCAAAGATAGGATATGTCAGTCACCTGAGAGCTCACCAGCGACGCTCTCAATAGCCAGTTTCTTCTTCTACTTCCCTAATGATGATGATGATTGATGAAGTGTCTCAATCTTTGTTTCAAGTGTTAATAAGTGTTTAGCTTTGCCAGCTTCATGCTGAGCTTTGGCCCTTGTCTTACAGTGTTCGTCCTATTTTAGTAAACTTCTATGTATTATCTGTGTTTGTCATAAATAAATGTTTTTTCTTCTTCTTTCTTTTTTATTTTTCCTGTAAACAATTTGACACTTCTAGCCGTATCATAGATGAACCCACGTGGGCACGGGAAATTCACTTTATCTTAGCCCCCATCCAGGAGGATTAATAAATACTAATGGTCTACGCTGAAGACCCTCTTTACTGTTAACTGAACTTCTGTCTGACAATTTGATTCTTGATCTGGCACACCAGTGATCCCGCGGCCTTGCCCTTGCGTCCGCCAGAGTGATGGGATATGACACCGAAGTTGCCTTGAGTCTGCAATGGCGATGTGATTTGATACCAGCAATTTTGTGGCTGTTGAACCACGGAAGGTCCACGGCCGTTGGGCCAAGGACCGCTGCCCTTGTGGCCTCTGGAGTTCAGTAGTAGGGCCGCGCTCATAATTGCCCAGGGTGGTCGACCTGCCCATCTTCGTAAGGAAGACAGCCTTAATATATCGGCGGCCAGGACTAAGGCTTCGGTATATTTGCGTAGACAGCTTAAGGGACATGAGGGAAAAAGTTGACTTACAGACAAACTTTACCACGTTAGATTCATATGGTTAGCGTCCCCTTGATGTGACTGTGGTTCCGGCCTACTAACCCTCTAGAGACATTTCGTGGCTATAGTATGGTCCTTTGATTGAGGCTATTGAAAGCACAATGCAATGTGGAGATTCATGGTTGCTCGGCCGATAGGCGAGAACATGAGAGACTAATTTGAAGTACATCTATAGCATGTGATTTATGAGGTGGCGTTATGTAGTTTGAACTCATATGTACTAAGTTCTAAGGCTTGGTGACCCCAGTGGAGTTATATTATGGAGTTATAGTGGGGCAAGCCGGACTTAGCTGTGGAAGCGAAGCAGATTTCGTGGACTGCGTTGGATGATTGAAGGTAGAGTTTAAAATATTCCTGATTGTATTTAACCTTCGTGGCACCGTCGACCTTATTGCTGTCTAAATGTATTTATACATACTCATGTCATGTCTATTAATTACTATTCCATAGAATGTGTAACAATACCCTATGTAGAGGGCGTCGCGACACGAATTATCGCAATGCAGGCGATACTTTTCAATCTGCTCTTTTGTACGCACGGTCCATATTACTTTATTATTTAATGTTATGGTATGTTACTACAATCATAACTTAATGCACCCTATAAGTACGAGAAAATGGTCAATACATGTCGTACATAAATGAAATATTGGTTATGCAGTCCTGCGCACTTTTAGCGACCAGACAACGGCCGAACCACATCCAATTTAAGATTACCCAAATATAATGTTCCTAGAAATAATTATTGAAAAAAATACCTAGACTTGTTTCGGAATGTTTAATGTGCGTGACTTGACTTAGCTGGATTTTTAGGGTTTCTTAGCCAGAACCATTATAGGTAGTCTCGTTGTGTAACACATCGTCTGTCTGTCTGTCTGACGGAAGTGCCGTAAGTTTCCTGTGAAGATATTATCTTTTTTAATTTACAATATAGTTGACTGAGCGAGCAAAGCGTCTCCATTTGAACTTTCGACAAAAATTCTTTCGTACGCCTGTCTGTCCGCATGTTTTCCGCTACAGGTCGCATTTCTTAACCGATTCTCTTGAAACTTTGTGAGCACGTTCGTTAATTATATTTTTTTTGTCTAGGCAGTTTTAGGAAATGTCGAAATTCGAAAAAAATTTTTTTTGAGGTCTACAGCGCACAGATCCACTAGTATACGTAGTGGTTTTAAAAAATAATTAGTAGTATTAGGCGCAGAACTCTTCATTGTACGAGGTTCAATACGCACTAGGCGCTTTTTAAGATTACTAAGAGAAATATTTCGTGAAGAAAAAAAATGACCCATTAATTAAGGGATTTCATATAAGGCTGGCAACTTCAAAAAAAAGAGATGACATTTCTGGGGCGTTTTTCCTGCTTAAGGCTACGACTTCTACGCAGATTACGCAGCAGAAACAGAAACATTTGATGATAAATGTAGGCAGAATGCCCTAAATCCAGGGTCATCATTATATGAAAAAAAGAGGTACGCGGTATAAAGACAATGCGTTTGTGATTATAGCCGTAAAACGAATTTATTTGTAGAATAATATATAATTTTATACAATTGTAAATATAATAATGTACAAATTAATCACAAAAATTGCGGTATACATGAAAGTGTGGTAAACAGTGTTTTTATTTTTCGTGTCCGTGACAGTTGTGTGCAAGGTTATATTTTAAGAATTTAATGAGATAGGTACGCTACATTGCAATTATAATGGATTCGGCGCCAGCCCAGGAAGTCACGGAACTGCTGAAACAATGGGAGGAGCAGCATACGACGCCAAACTACGATCCTATACCCACACTGACGAGGTAAGACGTCTTCTGACACAAATGTCAGATTGGCACATTGTAAACTGAAATGGACATGAGGATTTGTTATTTTTGGTCCCAGAATGTCCACCCTGCATCGATAGGCCACATGTTTGCCAAATTTCTTAAAATTAATGCCATATGTTCTATAGTCCTTACCACAACCAGCTAAGTGCTGTGCTCTCAGCTATATCATTCTATCATTTTTCTAGTAGTAAATATATATTATGTTTTGTAAGTTTACAAGTCTCAACTTGTAGATGAGATTACATTATCACACCATAACGTGTAATTAAAGCATGGTAAAATCTAGAGTGGCAATTTATTTAAACAAATTGTGCACCATATGTTCCCAAAAAATTCAACATATTTCTGATGTTATATTTTGTGGTGGTGCTTCTGTATAACTTTATAAAGAAACTATTTAACTAATGCAGAGTTTTTAATACTTATAACTCCACATACCCCTAATGTAGATTATGACTTAAATCAAAATCAAAAAAATCAAAATATTTTATTTGTGAATCATAGGTATACAGGATGTTGAAAATACATTGATAATGTTCAGCTATGTTCTACCTTACGGCGTACAAAGGGTTTCTTTTTTATACATTAAATTTAGCCGTCAAATATAGTAGTCATGTTAAATTCGAAATTAATATTACAAACTCATAATTATTTTTAAAATCTATTCATATTTTTATGTCAATAAGTCATGCATATATATAATACAATTACTTACAACCTAATATAAAGTGTCACCAAGAAACTCTGGCAACGAATAATAACATTTTGAAATTAATAATTTATTCAAATCATTTTTAAACAAGGGCAATGGCTTCTTCCTTAGAGCTATTGGAATTTTGTTAAAAATCTTGCTAGCCAGACAGAATACACTTTTCCGCATTAGTGCAGTACGAGAAAATACTGTACAAAGGTTGTCGGCACGGTACGTATTTCTGTTAAATATTTGTGACACTTGTTTAAATAAATTCAAGTTTGTTTTTACAAATACAGCAGTTTCTAATATGAAGAGACAAGGTAGAGTCAACAGATTAAATTTTTTAAAATATGGAATACAGCTATCCAATTGATGCAGACCGCACATTGATCTTATGCACCGTTTTTGTGCTTTGAAAACGATCTCCCTGTTGGTAGAATTCCCCCAATATATAAGACCATAGCGGAGGGTTGACCCAACATAACCATGGTATGCGGCAATTACTGCTTCAATGCTTACCAGCTTCGATAATCTGTAAAGCGCGTATGCATATTTACTTAGCTTTGTACAAATTTCTTCCGTGTGTGGTTTCCAAGACAACTTGCTTAAAAGTGCCATTGCAGCCTACTTACAGAATAAAGTTCATTTACCTATTTCAATTATTAAATTTACCAAGTAACTGTGACACTCTTCATCAAAAAACTTCTTCACAAGTTGGCCGGTCTGCCACCTGGTGTTTGATGAAATTGATGAATCTTGTCTTGTATGTACTGTTCATGATCACTAGCAAACATTATAGGGTCTGTACCCCAGTTTGAGAAACCCTGAACTAATGCAGAATAGAGTTCATTACAAGCCATATGTCTGTCCCATCAGCCATGTGAATATATGTCATGTGTTTAGGTGATGATTTTCAGGATCTAAAATTATCCTTTGTTTTAGCCCATGTTGTGAACTTTCTCCACACCAATTTTTATATAAACTTATTCAGCCATTTTTTGTATGATACAGTAACAAACATCCATAATGTTCAATTTTATAATATTGAGTGAAATGGTTTCATTCAATATTAGTCTTCATGGTTTAAATACAGAGTGTAAATGTTAAGTGTAACCAGGTGAGTATTTCGTAATTATAATAGATATCAAAAAACATCTTAAGGCAAAATATCACAGGTATGTTACCCAATGAGTAAAATCACATCAATAACTTTTTATACAAAACTAGAAATATTCATACATACAAATAATCATGCCTGTTTCCCAGAGGGGTAGGCAGAGATCACGGAAATACATTTGCTACAATCCTGACATACAACTTTTCCTTCATGAACTCTCATAACATTATAAATAAATAAATGAACTTTATTCTTTAGGCTGCAATGGCACTTTTACAAGTCAAAATCGACTAGCGTTTCTGCAAAAGAAGACCACTGCCGAGAAGAAATGCCGAAAGAAACTCGACAGTGTCTCATTTTTTCCCAAAACTATGCTTATTACTATGATAATACTTAACCTACTTAATATAAATAAATCTGAGATTAGAAACAAAAGAGGAAAAATATTTACAATGTATTCAAGAAGACATAGAGGTTGAACAGGATGTGGAAATGGATGAAATGGGACCAGAAATTATAAGAGAGGAATTTGATATGGCCCTAAAAACAATATGAGACGGAAAGGCTGCTGGAGATGATGATATCTGTATAGAAATGATAAAATACGCTAACAACCCAGTCTTAATAGACGTAATTTTTATATTTAGTTGCCAGTATGTACTCCAAAGGAAAGGTACCCAGGAACTTTACAACAACGAAAACAGTAATGTTGCCAAAGAAAGCAAATACCTTTAAGTGTGAGGAACATAGAACGCTTAGTTTAATATCACAGGCCTCAAAAATTCTATTGAAGATAATACAACATCGTATCAGAGAAAAAATAGAAGAAAACTTGGGTGAAGACCAATACGGGTTTAGAAGGTAAAAAGGTACAAGAGAAGCAATACTGGCATTGAGATTAACCTTGGACAGACGTTTAGATATAGACCTTAATACGTGTGTGGGATTCATAGACCTGGAAAAGGCTTTTGATAAAGTAAATTGGAAACGGATGATGAACAGACTCAAAGAAATAGGACTAGACTACAGAGACAGAAAGATAATAAGTATATGAATTATACAGGCAACAAGAAACGATTATAGAAATAGGAAACGAAAAAGGAATGGCCAAAATAAAACAAGGAGTAAGACAGGGATGCTCACTGTTGCAGCCATTTTGAAGGTATTGGATGAAGTAAAGGAAGGCATTAAAATTAATGGAAAGAGGGTAGTATTTGTCATGTTCGCTGATGAAATAGCAGTCTTAGCCAACAACAGCACAGAATTGGTCAACCCCCAAAGGTTGTCTGGTAGAGATCGCTTAAAGCGATAAGACCGCCTGTTGTCACCGTTGTTAATACTGACAAATCTTTCCACATTTTACTCTTGTATTTGTGGTGCAATAAAGAATATTATTATTATTATTATTATTAATTGGAACAAATTATGAATAAAATAGACACCATAATTAGAGAATTTGGACTTAGAATAAATAACAACAAAACTAAATTCATGATAGTATCAAAGGAAGGTAACATAAAAAAGTGAGATAAATTTAGATGGAAGAAACGTAGAACAAGTCCTGAGCTTCAAATATTTGGGAAATATTGTAACTGAAAAGTCAAGATGTACCCCCGATATAAAGGCAAGAATTGCAATGGCCAAACAGACTTTCTATAAAAAAAAGGCACTACTAAGATCGCGAATATCATTAAATATATGTAAAAAATCTATAAAGACATATATATGGTCTATTGCCTTATACGGATGTGAGACATGGACGTTAACACAAAGAGACGAGGAATATTTGCAGGCATTTGAAATGTGGTGTTGGCGAAGGACGGAGGGGATAAGACGGACAGAACGAGTAACCAACGAAGCCGTCCTCAACAGAGTGAAGGAAAAGAGAAGCTTACTGACCACAATTAAAACCAGAAGACAAAAAATGATCGGTCACCTGCTACGACACGACCGCTTCATCAGGAACATTATAGAAGGGAAAATAAATGGGAAAAGAGGAAGAGGAAGGCCGAGGAAAAGTTATATGAACCAGATAAAGGAGGATGTGGAGGTCGTGTCGTACCAGGACGTCAAGAAACTAGTCTTGGACCGACAGAAATGGCGAAAACTGCATCACGCTGCACCGACAAGAGCCCAGCTCTTAAGTGAATGATGATGCAAGAAGACAACATGTGTTTACTAATTTACTAGATGTGGTACAATGAAAATATACATAATATATGAATATTAATGCTATTTAGGTCTCTGGTTTGGGCCATGCATTTCTGTCAGTTAGATAGTCTTCGACCCTGTAATAAGCCTTTGACATCAACAATTTTTTCAAGTAATTCTTCATACATGCACGCCAATTTAGGGTACTATTGACCTGTCCTTTCTGCAGAATGTCACAGATTTGGTCGGAGCATGTTGGCCGTGGTCTTCCCCTGCCAGTTTTTCCATCCACTTGTTTTGTCAATCTTCTTTCATCCATCCTCTCTGCATGTCCAAACCATCTTAACATACCTTTTTTAATTTTCGTCACTATGTCTTCATTCACTCCACACAGTGGACACACAATGCATTTAGTAATTTAGTATGACATTCATTAAAAGAGAAGAAATTGGTTTATGGCTCAAGCAAAAGCTGTAAAATGTTAATCCCCATATCCACTTGAGCAGCCTCAGGCCGAGCAGCAAACTGAGGCTGCTCACTCTGAGGCGTAGGGTCGAGTCACGTTGTGGATCCGCGATATTCCTCTGAGACTCGAGGGCCTACGGCGAACCGAAAAGTCGGCCTATTCTGCCTTTGTCAGACTTGCATATTCAATCGACAGGGAGATAGTTCGGTTCGCGGTTCGCGGTACTCCCTCAGTTTAAAGCAAAAACGCGATGGCACCGTATATTTAAAAAAAGAGACCATCCATTGCGACCACCTCTTTTTCCACTAAGTGCACGACTCTGACTGAGGCTCCTTTGAGCGCGCCAAAAAAACCGACAAATTATGGCTCGGCCGCGGCGACGAATTAGCCTCATGGCGCGGCGTAACTCAGGTTGATGCAGCGTCTCCATTTGCGCAGCCTCGGGTTCTCCCTCCCCCGTCCTCAATAATTGAACTAACTAGTAGTTAGTTGCACATTGTAGTTACGAAAAAAAAGTAAAAAAAAATGAAAATAAAATCTTAAAATACAATTTTAATATTAATTTTTTTTGTTTTTTTAATCACAATTGTTTTTTTACATCTTCACATAACATATTACAAAATATTTAGGAATAACTAAAAACAACAAACAACACTAAAAAGTGCCCCACTCAGCATAATGCCACGGCAAACAGCGCTGGTTTTCAGTGGGGTTCTTCTCATTCTTCTTATTGGTTTTAACCCTCATCACCCTCATGTTCTGTATTAATTGTTATTGTAATTCTTAAAATATTTCATTCTCTAAATTTTTCATTTAAAACAATTTTCAATTCCGACTCAGAATTAATTTTGTATAGTTTCAAGGGAGTTCCATCACTGGTTATACTTATTATAGTATATAAACTAGTCTGTAAACACTGTCTCTCTGTAGTCTGTATACATTTTCTGTAAACACTGTTGAACTTCTTAAATAAATAATGTTTTAGCCTTACTCTAGTGTGCCACATCCACAGTGGAAGTGCAGTATATTAATAGCGGCTTATGCCTGCATGTTACCAGGATAGCAGAAATAATAGAAGCCGAGACAGAAAACTTTATGAAGAAGGACCCAGACCCGTTTGACGAGCGGCACCCGTCGCGGACCGACCCCGAGTGCGCGCTCGGGCACGCGCTCAAGGTCATGTTCAAGAAGGACAGTTTCATGACCAAGGTATGTTGGACTAGGGCAGCAGGAGTAATATCCAGAGATGCGAATTTCATATTAAAGGCAAACTTTATACGTATGATTGTAAAGTTTTGTGTTTTGTGTCTCTTACTGACTGAACAATCAGTACAATCATTTCAATCAATTTTCATTAGCAGGTATTAAGTACTGCTTAATACAAAATTCATTTGGATATGCAACCTCTGTGAAAATGACTGCAGAGTTTCTAGACACGTGCAATTTCCGAGTTGCATCAATAATACACTCAGGAGCAATTAAAACGGATTAGTTTCTATAAAAATTCGATACAAAGTGTGCTCATTTTATTTGCTCTTGTTGTACCTTTGACAGTCCTTGCTCCTCCAGGAACAAAATACTACATACTGAGTGTGTGCGGTTTGTTGTGTAAAGAAGAAATACGATTGCTTATACCGTCACATTTTATGGCCAAAATGTACTAAAACGTGACGGTATAAGCTATCGTGCGAGCTAGGCAAATATAGTGTACTATGGTCAGCTTAGTTGAAATGAGTAAGTTTGTGTTGCAGCTAGTGAACGACTATGTCCGGGACACGTACTATTCGCGGCAGAACATCACGGGGCGCGACGTGCACAAGCTGAATGTGGCGGCGTGCCGGCTCACGCTCGACCTCATGCCGGGCCTAGAGATGAGCGTCGTCTTCCAGGTAATGTACAGAACATCACGGGGCGCGACGTGCACAAGCTGAACATGGCGGCGTGCCGGATCACGCTCGTCCTCATCCCGGGCCTAGAGATGAGCGTCGTCTTCCAGGTAATGTACAGAACATCACGGGGCGCGACGTGCACAAGCTGAACATGGCGGCGTGCCGGCTCACGCTCGTCCTCATGCCGGGCCTAGAGATGAGCGTCGTCTTCCAGGTAATGTACAGAACATCACGGGGCGCGACGTGCACAAGCTGAACGTGGCGGCGTGCCGGCTCACGCTCGACCTCATGCCGGGCCTAGAGATGAGCGTCGTCTTCCAGGTAATGTACAGAACATCACGGGGCGCGACGTGCACAAGCTGAACGTGGCGGCGTGCCGGCTCACGCTCGTCCTCATGCCGGGCCTAGAGATGAGCGTCGTCTTCCAGGTAATGTACAGAACATCACGGGGCGCGACGTGCACAAGCTGAACGTGGCGGCGTGCCGGCTCACGCTCGTCCTCATGCCGGGCCTAGAGATGAGCGTCGTCTTCCAGGTAATGTACAGAATATCACGGGGCGCGACGTGCACAAGCTGAACGTGGCGGCGTGCCGGCTCACGCTCGACCTCATGCCGGGCCTAGAGATGAGCGTCGTCTTCCAGGTAATGTACAGAACATCACGGGGCGCGACGTGCACAAGCTGAACGTGGCGGCGTGCCGGCTCACGCTCGTCCTCATGCCGGGCCTAGAGATGAGCGTCGTCTTCCAGGTAATGTACAGAACATCACGGGGCGCGACGTGCACAAGCTGAACATGGCGGCGTGCCGGCTCACGCTCGTCCTCGTTTAAAGCGTGCTGTTTCATATGTCTACGTTTTATAAAGGCATGCAAGAAGCAGCAGCCACTACCAAGCTACCTAACTGATACAGAGCTACAGGATGCGACAACGGTACTCGTTAGGTTCTCTCAACAAGATTAATTCCCAGAGTACCAGTTATTGCTCACTGGCAAATCACTACCCAAAAATAACCATTTGCTAAAATTTAATGTATTTTTGGACGACAAAGGGTTGTTACGTGTCGGAGGTCGCTTCGTTTACGTAACTCTGAGTTTCCCTATGAGACAAAAACACCCGGTTCTAATACATTCCACACACCGGTTCACACAGTTACTCTTTCACCACGAGCACAAAAAACGGATGCATGCTCCGCCAAAATTATTGCTCACAGCTATTAGGGACACCTATTGGCCCATACGAGGCAACAATTTAGCTAAACACTGCTTCCAGCAATGCGTGCTCTGCACCCGCTTTAGGGGTCAAATAGTGAAACCTATTATGGGCAATTTGCCAAAGGCTCGTCTATCACCAAGCTTCGTATTTGATAATGTAGGAGTCGATTATGCTGGCCCTCTAAACGCAGCTAGCCGTCAAGGGCGCGGTAGCAAACTGGTAAAAGTGTACATTGCGATTTTCATATGCTTTACGACAAAGGCCATCCACTGGGAATTGGTTGGGGATCTGACAAGTAACTGTTTCTTATCAGCACTCAAGACGTTTTGTATCTCGTAGGGGAAAACCGAGCAACATATACTCTGACAACGGTACCTCATTCGTTGGTGCGTGCAACGACCTATCCAAATTTCTCAAGAGTAATTGTAGTTCATTGGCTGAGAGCGCAGCTAACGAGGAAATAAATTTTCATTTTATTCCCTCCTACTCACCTCATTTTGGAGGTCTTTGGGAAGCTGGGGTCAAATCATGCAAATACCATCTACAAAGAGTGCTGGGATATTGTCATTTAAATTACGAGGAATTCATTACTGTACTTGCGCAAATAGAAGCGATTCTAAACTCTCGACCTCTCACACCACTTTCTACAAGTCCAGAAGATTTAATGCCCGTGACTCCTGGTCATTTTCTTATCGGCCGTCCTCTGAAGTCGTTGCCAGGACCAGCAGATTTAACAGATAAATCCTATCCACATCTAACGCGCTATCAACGCATCGAGCAACTCCGTCAACATTTTTGGACCAGATGGAGCAAAGAATTTGTGTCTGAGCTTCAAGTCAGAACAAAGTGGCGCAAATCAGAAGGCAGCTTAAAAATGAATTCCCTAGTCCTGCTTAAGGAAGACCATCTGCCCCCAATGAAATGGAGACTCGGCCGAATCATCGCCAGCCATCCTGGTTCCGACGGCATCTCCAGAGTTGCAGATGTGAAGGCCACTGGTGGCACCGTTCGACGGTCATTCAGCAGAATCTGTCTACTCCCGGAATCCTATAATGTCGGTTGAAATCAATGCTTTCAACACCCGGGGGCATGTTCAAGCGCCTACATATTTGCACGAGCAATCACTCCAGCCCCGCGTGTATCGTCACATATTCGATTAGGGACTTATTTTTTACTCAATTTATGCATGTCATGTGTGTTCACTTCAACTCTCGTTACTCTAAACGATTACACGTTTTTTATTAGAAATTCTGGTCTTTCCGTTGTTTATCCCGCCGAAACCTGAACACATGCGCGTTACCGAACCTTAAAAACTGTGTATTTACACTCCATTCTTGAAAAACCCCATACTGTAGTCCCACGCGAAAACCTCTGCAGCTCATTCCACAGTCGGAGCGCCAAGGGAGGAAATTCCTCCAGAACCGTACCGTACGCGACCATTTAGGTTCTAAGGTGTGAGGATGAATGCCGTTCCGACGGCGAGCGGTGCGACATTTGCTTGCACCAAGGCAGTTATCAGTCCTGCCAACGTTTCATTTCAAACGTATGCGAATATCGCATTGAAGTTTGCAATAACGGGCTAATCAACTGATAATGACAGGTCAACTAATAAAAGATACGAGGGTGGTTAGATAAGTAACTTGTTTCGGATACCGATAGATGGCGTTAGTGTAATCTATGTAACTATTCACAAAGATTATTTAATCAAGATAATTTATCTGTGGCCAAATGTCATTTTTGGCGGGAATTTTAGATTTGACAGTAGTTTAAACAAAAGTGATCGGAGTAGCGCGGCAAAATGGAGAAAATAGGAATTCGTGGTGTAATTCAGTTCTTTTTTTTGGAAGGTAAAACTGCAAAAGAAATCCATGAAAGGATTTTACCTACATTGAGTAGCTCGTGTCCTTCCTATGAGACAGTTCGACTTTGGGTGAATGAGTTCAAGCGAGGCAGGACAAGCATTGATGATGCACCTCGTCCTGGAGCCCCAAAAACGGCGGTTGTACCCGAAATAGTCGATAAAATCCATGATTTGGTTTTAACCGACAGAAGATTGAAGGTACGCGAATTAGCTGAAGCCACAAACATCTCTTCTGAGCGGGTGCATTTTATTTTGCACAACGAACTGCACATGAAAAAGCTGTGTGCAAGGTGGGTGCCGCGGCTGCTCACTCCAGAACAAATGCGTGTTCGTATGCGAACATCTGCGGATAATCTCCAGGTCTTTGAAAGAAATCCAACAGACTTTATTCGCCGTTTTGTGACAATGGATGAAACCTGGATTCATCACTATATTCCGGAGACGAAACAACAGTCCAGACAATGGGTTGGTCGTGGTGAGCCAACTCCAAAGAAAGCCAAGGTCATTCCATCAGCTGGAAAAGTGATGGCATCCGTTTTTTGGGATGCAAAGGGGATTCTCTTAATTGATTACCTTGCGAAGGGAAAAACCATTACTGGGGCATACTATGCATCACTGTTGGACCAATTGCATGCGGCGATAGCCGAGAAACGGCCAGGTTTGGCAAGAAAGAAAGTAATGTTTCACCATGACAACGCACCGGTGCATTCAAGTCGTGTCGCTGCACAAAAATTGTCGGAATTACGGTTTGAACTCCTTCCTCACCCCGCTTATTCCCCGGATTTGGCCCCGTCGGACTATCACCTATTCCCCAAACTCAAAATCTTTTTATCGGGGAAAAAGTTTAACTCCAACGAAGATGTGATACAGGAGGTAAACGCGTATTTCGAGGACCTCGAAGAAACGCATTTTCGTGAAGGCATCGAGAAGTTGCAGAAACGTTGGGGCAAGTGCGTCGAGCTTCGAGGGGACTATGTCGAAAAATAAAATATATACAATCGTTCAAAATTTTTTTTTTCATATCAAACCAAGTTACTTCTCAAACCACCCTCGTATTTTGCTAATCTTAAAGCCAGCTTCATGATCTAAAATAATTGCAGTTTTTTCATGTATATTTAAATTCCTCGTCATGATATTCTGGGGTAATTTAGGCGCGCATTTGACGGCCTCGATGGTAGAGTAATGCATGCTCGAGAATCGCAGGTCCTACGTTTTAAAGCCTGACTAGCCATGTGACCCAGGGATAGTGGCGCTACAAACCAAACGCCAATTTAGTACCACAAAAATTTCGCAACATGTCAGTGATTGTAAAGCAACTTGATGGGCTATGCTACCCATGCTCCATGTCATGTTACTATATTACGTTTTATAATTATTATTTTTCATCTATTTGAATTTTATTTTTGTTATTTTACCTACTTAACGGCAAATTGCACAGCGCATCCTTGAATGTACTTATACTTAACAATTACACCTCCAAAAAAAGGGCCAAACTGAATGTCAGCGCCGGGCAAACCGTCGGGCCGTCCAGCAAATGCTGAGGTTGGTACCTTTGGCCAACATGATTTCAATATCTGTAGATAATAATACCTTCTTACTGTATACTTTAAGTTTAGATTAGTAAACCTAAGATAATTATCTGCAAATTATTGTTATTCATTGTTATGTTACACCATTCATGTTTTGGCAATAAAGTTTATTATTATAATTATAAATGATAGCATATGGTTTGCAGGATAACGACGCGCTGATCCACCGGCTGGTGGGGTGGGCCACGAACTCGGCGGAGCCGCTGCAGTGCTACGCCACGGGGCTGCTCGCCGCCGCCATGGAGGTGCAGGAGATCGCCACCAACTTCAGGTACACACATATAGATGCAATCACACCTGCTACCTGGGACTGCTAGTGGTGGGAACCACAAACTCAACAATGTCAATGGGATCAAATGCAATGTGTGTGGAGTGAGTGAGAACATGTGGGAATAAAGGCCGAAATCATAGATTTACACTTATTACGATCGTGGTAGTTTTTACACGAAGGTATGTTTATCGATTTAGAAATAGAGCAAGTTTACGGTAAGCAACTGTCGCCTGCGGTATTTCCGGACCGATTCGACCTTCAATCCTTCAAGAAAAGAGCGTACTCCCATCTTAAAGGCCGGCAACGCACTTACAACCCCTCTGGTGTTGCGAGTGTCCATGGGCGGCGCTAATCGCTTACCATCAGGCGATTCGTCTGCTCGTTTGCCACCATTGTCATAAAAAAAAGTTATGTTTACTCGTGTAAATCAAGGAACTCAAGGAAATCCCCCCCTTGCCTTGCTCTTCTCATCGCCGGCTCGCTTTTCTTGAAACGTCAAATGTGGGCTACGCGGGTTATTTCTAATTGGAATAATATGGTGAGTATTTTGCGATAACTGATAGGTTAATTAGGCAATTATTAATTATGGGTCACAATTTGTGTGGAGCTAGACCATGGTCAACAGTGGCGCCAACTGGTGGGCACAAAGACACTGCTAAAAGGTATCCTTTTGCTTGAGTGTGATGCATTTATGAAGAACACAGTTAACCGTTAACAGTAATGTGTTGATACGAATCAAACTGTTAACATGTGGTTTTCAGGAAGACAGGATGAGGTTCGGCGGTCTCTCCAATGTTATGCCCATAGAGCTCGATGGTGTAACGCTACCGGTCTGCTCTGATTTCCGATACCTCGGGTCCCTCATACAGTGTAATGGCGATATTGACCGTGATATCAAAAACCGAATCAGCGCAGGATGGATGAAATGGCGACAGATTGGTGAAGGGCAAAATCTATCCATATAAGTCCATTGTAAGACCTGTCGTCATGTATGGAATGTTGGGCCGCAAAGGTGACGGATGAAAAGAATTGCATGTTACGGAGATGATAATGTTGAGATGGATGAGTGGCGTGACAAGAATGGATCAGATAAGGAATGAGTATATAAGAGGAAGCCTGAAAGTAGCACCCATAGATGATAAGTAAATCGTCTAAAAAATAATAAGTAAAGCTAATCGTCTACGGTGGTATGGGCATGTTATGCAAAGGGATGAAAGTCGTGTGCCAAGAAAGGTATTAGGCATGAATGTGGCAGGATGTAAGAGGAGGGGTAGGCCAAGGAAAAGGTGGATGGATTGCATGAGAGACGATAAGAAGAGGAAGGATGTGATGTGAGTGACGGGCGATAGAGAGATTTGGAAGAAAAAAACATCTGCGCCGACCCCAAGTAACTGGGAAAAGGGCACGCGAATGATGATGAGGAATCAAACTATTAAGTACTAGATTCTCACCAGCAGTTTTATTTCAGAATACAACAAATCCAGTTTTAGAACTTGCGCGTGGTCTTATTGCTCACTTTTTAATGGTCCCATAGTTGGTTCATGTTTACCCGACTGGGGCAGGAGGGTCATGTTTTTCTCTACTATTACTTCGGGCGTATGTCGTACCAGCGTGCCGGTGAGCTTCGGCCCATCCCTCGTGAAGCGCCCTCCGCTACCGCTTTCAAAATTGAAAAGTACTCGAGGGTCGAATATGCCGGAAATCGCTGCAAGCTGAGGCGCTGCCGCCGTGAAGGCACACAACATTAGGAATGTTGCGAAGTGTTTCATGGTTAGGTACCTTCTATCTTGGCTCTTGAAAACTAACTTTGTATTTAATTAAAGTGTTCTGAGAAACGTTGATTTGTTTTCGGAGACTGGTTGGGTTTGCAAAAGGGCTCTCAAATGCTTTTAAATATATCATTATCGCATAATTGAATATGTTTGTTTTAATAGCGTGAAATTACTAAGTTATGGATATTGTAACTATTATAACTTCATAAAATAAGCATTAAAAAAAATTGTTTCAATGTTGTGTAATACCTATCGTTAGTTTTTCTTGTGCTGTTGGAAATAGGCGTAAAGAGAAATAATCGGCCGGAGCCAATATTTGCAATTGTGTAAATAATAGGTACCTCGTTCAACATATTTATAAGGGGTTTTGCTCGTTCTTTGGGTACTCATTTTTGCAAAAGCGATAGGCATCTGACCTTCTCACCGACATGGGTCATCCCACGACAAAAGCAACGAGAGTCACGATATTATTGCATGATCTTTTTATTCATGATCCAAATTTAAGTGTTATATATATATCAGTGGAGGAGCTCCCATACAACACGATTCCCACCGGCTTACCTAAAATTTCTTGCTGCGTGTACCATACTTATAATGTCATAATAAATCAACAATATATATACAGACTACCCTGAATTTGACAATACGATTTACTAAATCGCGTTACGTCAAAATATTTCAACAAATCACTATCAGTGCCGCCGAGCGCGCAATGCCGATGAAGATCGACTTGTCTTCGCGCGTGTAGTACAGCGCGCACACATTGATACCGCGCTTCCAAGACTCGCAGCGAAAATACCGCCTTCTACGCGTCTTTGCAAGCCGCTTTGTAGCGGCTTATTTCGGTATTATCTCACTGGAATTTATACCTTAAACGTAGTGAAATAAAGTTTATATTAAAATGACTTGTTTCGCCAAATATTAAAATTATACTAAAACGTGTCTTGAGCGAATGGGCAAAAGATTATCAAACATCGATTTTATAATTATCAAATATTGTATACACCTTTAAAACACAAAAATTGTATTAAAATATGGATGTCTAGTGTAGTTTCCAACTTTAGTAGTTTACTCTTATTTTAATTATCCATGAAGGATTGCGCTACACTACACGGTACTTTGTTATTTGGTGAATAATGTATAAAATATGAAAGCAACGCATATATTTACAAATGCTTATTGTTATTGTAGTCTTTAATGAGAAACCAACTTAATATACTAGTGAAATTTAGATTTACGATATAGGTACCAGTGTTTTGTGTATGATTATGTCAATTATATGTCGTGTTTAGTTGCGATCGAGGCGTATTTCAGGTTATTTGATGTTGGGAATAGGTACATTCTTTAAGTAAAAAGTACAGTCGGTAGTAAACTCATGTACTTACAAGAAAACGACCTTATTGATAGGTAGGTCCTTAGTTTTGCTCCGGGTTGCCCAGAATAAAATCTCAGATATATATATATATAGTCCTCCTCGCCGTATCCGACGACAGCGACTCTTTCAACTGTCCCTACATGGGAATATGGAACGCCATGATGTGGCTCGCAAATCCAAACTTCGTCTTGAAGATGTGTTTACACGGTACACAATGCAGCTGGCCAGCTAAGTTGTAGGTATAAGTATACGAGGGCTTCGGCCGAGCCTTGCGGATACGGCGCTTAGCATCCAGGTCTTCTAAGCGCCGCTGTTCATACTCGTAAGTTAAGTGTAATATATATGTCTAGACAAGTGTTACTTGCATCATAATAAAATAATAAAACACGCATTAAAATCGTGGCTCTCGTTACATTTACGATCCCAGATAGGAAACTACGCTTTTACTGGGGTTACACTTTGTCAAGTCCAATGTAATAATTGACAAAGATTAACCAAAATTCGCTTGATACCGCATAATCGCATGTACCGTAGGCACTTGTTTGTATTGTCTCCTGAGATTGAATTGTGCAAATACTTTTTATGTATGTATTATACTTATAACTGTCCTGACTTCTTAATATAATAAGTTTCTGAAAAAAAGTCTTTTATTGCCGACAGTAATGTTTTTGTTCCAATGAGCCCAAACACGACGATTTTATCTTGTGTAGTTAAGGAGTTCCTATGGCCACCTTCTGTCTCCAGCATCAGATCCGTTCGGTGGGACTATAAGATAAGACCAATATACTAGACCTATACCACTAAGACCAATTGTAACTCACAAAGCACAAATAAAATGAAATGAAATATTGCATTGTCATCGTGCTTACAATAACTAGCCTAATTTCATCTCAATCTTATACCGGCAATTGGCTGAAAAAGGGTTGTTTTTTTCTTATAAAAAATGGGTTTGCTCTTGGCCATTATCTAGCCAGGGGGCAAATATGAGGCCGACGGTGAAGGGAGCTCACCCAGAATGCCTATTCACATGTTTGAACATTTTGTTGACAACTTACACACAAGATGACACAAGCAAGAAGAGTGCAAGCTAAATGAAAGCTAGTAAAAAGTAAGATGACAGTCATAACATTGGCATGCCGTGTAAAAAACCTAAGATAGTGTAACATAGTTATCAAGCAGGATTAGTGATATAGTATGATTTACCATCATAATGTTATCCTGTTTGCATCTGGAGGCAACGTGGGATCCGCTTGCTACCTAATTCCATTATACAGCCAGCATAGGCACTAGTTTTTATTGTCTCCTGCAGTGTATTCAAGTGCATTGTGTGATGTTGCAGAGATATAAACGCGATGTTGGTGCCGCTGATGCTGCGGCGACTGCACGTGCTAAGGAATAAGAACTTAGAAGAAAAGGTTGGTTTCCATCCTCGTCTTAAGCCTTATTTTGTTTACCTTATTTTCGAGACTCGTGTGCGAGTTTCAATACAATGCGCGGTTTGAGAGATCGAATTGAAATGTTGTATCACAGTAACCCGCAATGTAATGATACTCCCATGGGAGTCTCGTATGTGTGTACAGAAGCCTCGCAACACGACGGTACGGACGCGTCCTTCCGGAGCCCAGCAGGCCCCTAAAAACTCTCCAACCGAACAATAGAACCACATGTCCCGCCGCCGAGTTCCTTTATCGCGCATTAATCTTCCAACGGATAAACCAAACTTCGCGCGATCCTATAACTAAAATAATGCCGATGCCGGTTTATATTTCACTAACAACGTAATGAAACAGCCAGGTCTACCCAGGCACTATGCTGTTGCACTAAGTGAGTTTCTTTGATAAATTTTCGTCACTACAACATAATTATTTACTAAAAGCTGAATATCTCGTTTAAACTTTTAAATGTTTGTGGTTTAGTGTTTTCTAAGTATTTCACCAGCTACACTTTTTTTTTTCAGGCTAGCAACCAAAACACGACGCCGCCGAACCAGACGCGGCACTTCGCGCGCTTCGACAAGAAGCGGCAAAGCGACGTCAAGAGCAACGGGCCCGCCTGCGACAAGCCTACTAAAAAAGGTAAATTATGCATGTGTTTGCAGCCCTCACCTTCGGCTCGTGCGATAAGTAGTTGCGTTATGTGTGGTAATTTTCTCTTAGCAAGATTTTATAAAAATAATGGATGGTGAAATTATGGATTTATATTTTACTAGCTGTGGCCCGCGACTTCGACCGCGTCTTCGCTCCTATTGGTCGCAGCGTGATGGTATATAGCCTTAAGCCTTTCTCGATAAATAGACTATCCAACACAACAAGATTTTTCGAACCAGTAGTTACTGAGATTAGCGCATTCAAACAAACAAACTCTTCAGCTTTATAATATTAGTATAAATAGTATAGTTTTTTTTTTTTTTTTTTATTCTTAATAGGTTTACATATAATGTGTACATATGTGCCACTATTGGAAACCTCGTGGGTTTATTTAATAGTTGGCGAGATCGCGCGGTTCGATCCGCGTTTAGGTATATACTATATTAAATATTAACTACTTAACAGAAGGCTAGGTACATAATTGGTATTTGGTTAATACTAAGGATGTGCAAGGTTAATTACTCGTACGTTGTAGGTAATGTTTTTTTAACAATTTTTTATGTGCCCTAGATTGATGGACGAATGCTTTTCCTGTGAAACATATTTGTAGAATTTATATTTATTTATCATTTACAGTTGAACTACCAAATTTGGCGGATATTGCAATCACAGGTTATTTGTCTTTTACGATTTTATTTTAAAATGAGTGTTTATAATTAGTTTAAGAGAGAAAGCAAGACTGATGCTTTCGTATAGTTTCACAAAAAATGTGTTTATGCAATGTAAATTAGCGGGTTTTATTGATTTGGATGACATACCTTCACTAAGTCTCATAAGAGACGAGAGCGAGCACGGGTCGGTTCGTCGCTTGCAAAAGATCATTAATATTACCAAAACTATGGCTAAATCCACCATAGAAAGTTTGGAAAAAGTTTTAAAAAAGTATCTGGAGCCAATTGAAACTAAAATTACGTGTGTAATAAACAAGATAAAGAATCTAGAAGAAAAAATATCTAAATTGGAATATACGAAACAGTGTCTTAAGTGCAGTGATAATGGCGCCTGTGCTGTGCCACACGAATCTAACCCGAACGGATCATTGAACGCGACCACAGCGGTTGATAATCCCGTGACATCGCTGGCTGACAATTTGCGGACGACCGCCAAACCTCATCCACAAGGCGTTAAAAATATACAAAGATTATCTTACGGATCTTCCGGCAGATATCACCAGGGTCCAACAACGTCGAATTTTCCCAGTAAAGTGACGAAAAACGTAAGTAACAAGACTAATAAAAACTCAACGGTACCTATAGCCGAAGTGGTGAATCAAACACAAGATCATTTACCTCCACCCAAACCTGAAAACGTATCCCCAGTACAAAATTATTATTCGAACGAACAGCAGATCACAGATATTTATGATGACGACACACCATATCAAGTAGTCACATATAACAAAGGCAACCGGCGTCGTCGTCAGCAGCGGAAACAACAAGATAGTGTCATCACAGGGACTGGACCAGCAGACGGCGAGTTACAGACTACTGAACGGCCTAAGAAAATACACGCGTGTTTCTTCAAATCTAATACCTCCGTCGAAGCAATAAAATCGTATATGCTTAGAAGAAATAATAGCGGCGCTTATGACGTAAAGAAGCTGCAATTAAGACATGAACACTACGCTTCGTTCGCGATCACGGTGTCAGCAAATAGTTTTGAGTCCTACATGCGTCCTGAAAATTGGCCTATAGGCACGAAGGTTAGTGAGTGGTTTCGGGGGGGCATCGGGCGCGGAGTCGCGCCCGCCGGAGTCCCGGACAGCGCCCGCGACGCCGGCGGCGCAGCGCTCGCACCGCGTCACCGCGGAGCTGCGACACACACGGGCGCCGCCATCAACGGATCAATTACTCCGAATATGTCATCAGAACGTTAGGTGCCTTAATAATAAGACGAAAAAGTTAGAAGTACTTTTATCGAACGAATTAAAATGTGACGTACTTGTACTCACAGAACATTGGCTTCGTGATAGTGAAATAGTATCTGTGACATTACATAATTTTGACCTTATGTCGTATTATTGTCGACCATCTATTTCACATGGAGGAAGTTGCATTTTTGTAAGGTCCGGCCTAAAAGCTGTTAATAGGCCAGACATAACCAGTATGTCTGTGCAACAAGTCTTTGATGTATGTGCAATACACCTAATCGACCAGAATATTTTAGTAGTAGGAATATATCATTCTAATTGCACCAATGACTCTCAGTATTTAAATCTATTTGACAACTTATTATCGAAAATAAATTCGGAAGGGTTGAATGCCATTATAATGGGTGATATAAACATCGATTTCCTTGTGAATTCGTCCAATAAAAGGCGAGTGTTAGATATTTTATCATGCCAAAATTTTACCCAACATATTGATTTTCCCACACGAATACAGAACGGCAGTTCAACTTTATTAGATCATGCATACTTAAACGTTTGTACTGACCGTGTGTGCCGCTTGCATAACCACCCATTTGAGCGATCACTCAGCGCAAAAGATAACACTCGTAAACAAGTCGCCCTCACAATATGTACCTATACCTAGGCGTATTATGAATAACAACAAGAAAACATGTTTCTTTGCCGCTTTAGAATCGATTAATTGGTCGGAGGTAGTTGCTATGAGCCGCGGAGATTGCCAATTGTTATCAAGCAAATTATTAAACTTACTCGTTTATAATTTTAAATATGCTTCCCTAAAAAGGCACCCAATCAAGGTGTAAACAAATGTCCTTGGGTTGACGCAGAAATATTGAACCTCAAACTCCTCATTCACGATATATCAGACTTAAAAGTGAAATTTCCTCTAGACACAAGTATTACCGATTGGCTGTGCAGCTTAACAGCGAAATATAGCATAATGTTAAAACGCAAGCGTACCGAATATTATAGCGAACTTATAAAGAACGCCCCGAATAAATGTAAAAGTATGTGGGGAGTGATTAACAAGGAGCTGGGCCGAAGGAATCGGGAACGTGTGGACTACACGGAAACCTTGAGGGACGATCACGGCTTACTGTTTGCCTCAAAGCAACTTGCAGTCGACGCATTAAATACGGAATTTATAACAGGGGCTACTAAGTGCGGTGCGCCTGCCCCGGACACAGACCAGTCGATGTCTGCAATCTCGACTAATATCATCGAATGTGATCGCTCCTTAAGATTCAAATATTTCTCACCTAGTGAAGTGGAATCCATACTCCGCATACACATCGCTCCCAAAAATAGCACTGACATCTATGACATATCTGCCAGCATCCTTCGGTACGTGGGTCCAGCATTGTCGTATGTACTTACGGAGTTATATAATACTTGCATACGTCAAGCCATAATGTCATGTCCTCTATTTATTACTTTTTCTATATTTCACTGTTAATCTATGCATGTTGTGTCCTTCTGTAATTAATAAGATGCTTAGCATTCATTTTGTGTAGGCTAGACTATAATTATGTAATGGTGTTCTTATTGTTGAAGGTCCTAAATAAATAAATAAAAAAATAAATAATCCCGGAAAATCTTAAAAAGGTAAAAGTTACTCCATTATATAAAGGTAAAGGCTCCAAAGCAGCCCTGAACTCGTATCGCCCCATATCGCTGGTACCCGCCATTAGTAAACTACTAGAAGTCGGACTGAACAACAGATTGCTATCTTTTTGGATACCACAACTTACCCTTTCTGAAAAGCAATATGCATACCGGCACGGGCGCTCGACGACTGACTTAGTGCGCGAAGTAGTATGGCAGGTGCTGGGCGCGCGGGAGGCCGGGCTACAGGTGGCGGTGGTATGCTGCGACCTCTCGCGTGCCTTTGATACCGCCAACCATCGCCTGATTGCTCACAAATTAACACATTACGGCGTTCGCGGTCCGGCGCTGGCGTTACTGATGTCTTTTATGTCAGATAGATGCCAAGTGGTCGTAGGTGATAGTGGCCGGGTGAGATCCGAGGAGATGAGGTGTTTACTTGGGGTACCTCAAGGCTCATGCCTCTCAAATACCCTTTTCAGCATCCTCTTGAATGACCTTCCACAGGTCATAAAAGGTTGCAGCATTTATATGTATGCTGACGACGTGACAGCCGTTGTCAGCGGCACATCTCATCAACAACTGGAAGTAAACGTCAACAGTGCACTTCGCCAACTGAGCCAGTGGTTCAATGCTAACGGTCTATCCCTCAACAAAAGTAAGACTTCTTATATGAAATTCAACCTAAATGGCCACCCGTCTCGGGCACTCGAGGTGTGCGGCGGTGATGACGCTGTCAAGCAAGTGACCGAAACGAAGCTCCTAGGTTTCTTGATTGATAGTGGTCTGCGGTGGGACGCGCACATAGACCAGTTGTGTGCAAGGCTGGGCAGCGCGTGCTATGCTTTGAGGCGTCTCGCTAGTACTGCGACAAGGGACGTCGTTAGGAGCTGCTACTTTGCCACAGTGCACGCTCTTATCTCGTATGGCACCGAGCTCTGGGCTAAAGCGGCGGACTGGCACCGGGTATTTGTGATGCAGAAGCGGGCCGTTCGAGCAATAGCAGGTGTTTCTGACGACGTCTCTGCTCGCGAGTACTTTAGTCAGTATAATATACTCACGCTGCCATCATTGCTGATCCAACAAGTAGCTGTTTTTACACACATAAACAGCAAAGAGTTCGCGACAAAACAGGCGAACACGAAATACTGTCTGCGTAGCAATATGAACGCGGGTCACTTCGCCCCCGTTCCGCACAAACTAGCGAAATCTAAACGATCCGCCTACGTTCTCGGTCCTCTAGTATATAGCCGGTTACCGGACTCTATCAGGGATGCACCTTCCTCACAAATATTTAAAAATAGGCTTAAAAAATGGCTGTTACAGTCACAATTTTATGATATAAGAGAATTAATTATTCAATAATAAATTATAAATAATGTTATCATAAAATAAATATAAATACCTAATGAATGTAATTCAATGACCTGTAACGATGTTACTAATAAAATTTTACTTTTACTTTTTTTACTTTTACTAATCGATTTTTGCTTACTAACATTTGGCAAACCCGACGAAGGCTAAGAGATTTGAAGGTTGAACTAAATGGTTCAACTTATTTACCACGACAACTAAGCGAAGTAGTAACCTAGTTAACTACAAATATTATGTGAGGCATTATCGTTGGCAACACCGTGTATTGTTTCCCAGACCGCGAGAAAGACTCGGGGGGCGGGGACGTGGAGATGGAGCCGCTGTCGCCGGCCGCCACGCGAGACCCCGAGACCCCCGTCAAGCACTGCAATTGTGAGTATTGAACATGTTCCATCTTTTTTCTGTTTGTATTGTGATAGATTCCTACCGACTTTAGCATAGTTTTAAATATCAACAAAGCAACAAGTGGCGGATCCGGGAGTTTATTCTGGCAGGGGACCTCACTGTTTAATGTAAAGATGGGCCGACATTACGCGAGCCGGGACGCTCGACCGCGGCAAACCGGCGAAATTGGCTTGCGAGCCGATTTTAGGCACGATTCTGGCTACAGCGCGCGCGTTGAAGCCATCCCGAGCACAGTTGATGTGTGACAGCCATGGATTGCACTATAATAGCTATTTACAGTACATATGGTGCTATATTACCGCACAAGTGTGGTAATCAGCAGATTACGTGCATATGTCGAAACTTTAAAGAGCCATATGTACTGTAAACAAAGTTTGTCATTTTGTACGAGTCTCGAGGTGTCTTGGCTCGAGCCGTAGGGCGAGGGTCAAGACACGAGACGAGTGAAAATGACACTTCCACACGTATATCGAACGACGTTTTTTAATAAATTTGCGAAAAAATAAGAATGTAATAAAAATAAAACAGAAATAAAAAGAGACAAACTTATTTACTTGACTGGTAGTGTCCCTATTATCCCGGCGGCGGTCTCTTATATTTTTGTTATACTTAATCAACCAACTTTATTAAAATTAAACTAGTGATTCTCTTTTTAGATAACCCTGTATATTGTCAAATATTAAATTTTAATATATTAAAATGTCTAGTTTCAATGCCAAACAATGTAATAAAAAAATAATAAGTGATTGAACTAGGTTGGAAAATTGGAAGAGTAAAAAGCAGTAGTGCAAGAATCCAACTTTCCGCACGATATATAGCTACAAAAAGTACCACTTTTTGAGCAACTGTATTAAAATGTTATTTTATGCATGTATTCGTAAAATATTGCTTTTTATTCCACAGTATTTCGTTTTCACCATATAATTAAAATTTAATTTAATTAAAAGATGACACTTGTTGTCCGTCATTGCCGCGCCAGACAATTCGCACACATCCACCCACAGTGCGTGCGAGCCGAGCACTGACTGGCCAGTGCCGCGTGTGCCGCGTGTGCCGCGTGTGCTGCGTGTGCCGCGCGGCCAAAAACCGACCAAGCCGGCGCGGGCCGCGCCACGCCCGAGTGCGGCGATGCTCGACCGCGCCGCGCGGGCCGCCGCGTTTTCATTCATTTCATTCAGCAGCTTAAGAGGCTGACAATGATCGCCAATGATCTTGGCTACGTATGTCTGCGTCTAGTTGCGCCGGAGTGTAAGATACCTGCTATACAAGCAGATAATTGGCGCAATGGAATTGTCTGTAAAGTCATATAAATATTGTTTGTTTAAATAAAATAATCAGCAATTTTATCATAAAATTAAATATATTCACCACATGTGTAATATAAATCGTCTATGCTTTAAGTTTGAGTATGTTGGAACTGTGTTTTTAATTAAAGATGTTTCCGTTGAAAAAAACGACATTATGATTATTTTAAGACGTAGCTTTGCGACTTTTTCGGTTTAGCCGATTTTTAAAAATTTGCACACCGTTTGAAATATAATAAATATTAACGTGTATTTTTATTTTTTTACTAAAACAAATGGTTTTAGTGGAATCACGGTTTAAAAAATGGCAATTTAGCTGTATTCAGCGTCTTAAGATTAGCCGTCGTATGGCGTATATGTTCGTTCCAGCCAACGCGAGCTCGCCGGCGCACTGGGGCATGATGTCGCCGCCGCCGCGCCCGCCGCCGCCCGCGCCGCCGCTCGAGACCGAGTCCAACTCCAGCTGGGCCGAGATGGAGACTTACGTTATAGGTACGGTACCGGTACGGTAATGGAATCAATCTTTACACGTATACATATAAAGAATGCCTAAACCATACTTACTAAATAAATTATTTCTGGACAATCTCACACAATTCCACGTAGTCCCAAGCTAAGCAAAGCTTGTATGTACTATGGGTCTAGACGACGATACACATACTTATATAAATATATAAATACATACTCAAATATATATAGAAAACGACTAAGGAACGAATATTCGTGTTCATCAGTTTCATCACACAAATAAATTCCCTGACCGGGGTTCGAACCTGGAACCAACAGATTCGTAGGCAGGGACCCTGCCAACTAGGCTAATGTGGGGTTTGATGGTGGTAGAGGACTAAGACAAGAAAGGATGGTAGTGGATTCATCCATCTAACTCCTGTATAAATACTGAACGAGTCCTCATGTACCTTTATATGTACGTTTAACGAACATTATGCATTTGCAGGAAATATCCAAATCCACCCACCGACGGACGCCACCAAACAAATGCTCATCCTGCGATACCTCACGCCCATGGGCGAGTACCAGGAGGTAAGATCATCGACGTGAACACTCGTAAGTCATTTGAGCACTGAAGTAACAGGATCAGTGATGGAGTGATAGGGAGTTACATAGAGAAATGAATTCTTAAGACGGTCGGAGTAATAATGTTTATTGTCTTAGAAAGCGGCGGTTTTTATAGGAAAATCATTCCTTTGTTTGCATGCATCAGTTCATAGTACAAGGTTAAAGAAAATAGGTTGTTATTGTCGGCTTCGTCAAGTGTATCATATTACATTGAGAAAATGAACAATTTATTTATTAAATCGACGTGGGTGGTCTTAGCTAGGTGGTCTAAGGTATGAGTCATTCTATACTACACGACCTTCCTTTTTTTTTGAGACAAAAATAGATGAAGACTGTTTTTGTCGTTATAATATTACTATTAGTTTACTTAAGTTTATCCTTTTTTTTTTAGATGAATGTTTATACAAATGTGTAATATATAATTTAAAAAAAAACTGAACATTATTTGCTATTCTTAATTTCTAAGTTTACATAAGGAAAAAAAATATATCTGTTGCTTGCTTATATCTATAGGTTATACATTGAAACAATTGATTATACGTAGTACTAAAGTTATGTCTTATACATTTGTTTTTCGAAATTATGCTTAGGTTTTAATTTAATTATTTCCATTGGGTCACGTAAATGTGTAATATTTATATATTTTATTCTTTTTTTTTATTTATTTTACTCTAAATATAATCTTAAATTATGCATATACATTTATTTCGCTAAAGTAATGTGCTCTGTCTTATTTGAATGTTTAAAACAGACATCTATTTATTTACTATAATATAAACTTATGTAATGCTAAAAATAACTGCGTACTGTTGTCGTCACACCATGCATATGGTATGCTATTCACAATATATCTTGGTTCGCCTGTTCAATTCATTTACTGCAACTTGATACTGGCTTGCTCTGTGTCTACGTTTAATCATAGGTCAGACTTACACTGGTTCTCTCAAAGTGCATGATGTTTCCTGGTAGCGCATTGAAAAACTGTCCTTATCTAGTTGCATTAAGGCTCATGAACTGCTTAGTTAACTGTGTTGGTGATGGCACTTTTACTTATGAGATATAAATAATATTCTTAACTATTAAACATTAATACTAATAATACATATGTGTCTATACATATGTGATCTTACTTATTACCCTATATTGTAGGCTTTTAAATTTAGTTTTTATTATGTTTTTTTTTTCTAATTGCTTATATAAATTGGAATTCTAGGGTTTTTTTTTTTATATATTTTTGTTTTACATTACTTTTAGATTTTTGTTATGGGGTTCGTTGATATTTTAATGTATGTTTTATACTGCGTGGTGTCCTTTTATTTGCAGTGATGTTTATCTTACGTATTCTATTTGCGGTTGGTATGTAATGTATGTATTGTATATAAGTCATATTGTGTTTGTCTTAATGTGTACTCTTACGCCTTTTGGGTCTGGAATATAGTATTTCTCTGAACTGCATCCCGGTGTTATGTTACAATTAAGTAGGTCGCAGTGATGGCTTGGATTTTATTTATTCATTTAGTTGCAATGAGCGATTTGACGCTCCGGTTGTGAAGTTTTGGGACTGTATACACGTATTATTATTATTTGTTGATTTAATTTGACTTTTTGTGATATAAAATTATATACAATGTGACGTGATAAATAAATGTTTAAAAAAAATGTGAAAAGTGTTAGTTAATGTGTTGTACGCGTGGTATCGACGCTGTTCGGTGAGTTTTTTAATAAATTAGTTATAGTTTCCCATTTGTTTTTCATTTTGAATTGTATATTTTTTATTTTTTATTGTTTCATTTATTTTTTAATAAGTATTTTTCATTGCGTTGTTTTGTTTGGTACTTTATACGTTTCTTTACCGGGAATTTAATAATTAAAAAAAAGGTTGCTTGTGTACTTTTTAGTGGAGACGTTTCTGGGCTTGTTTTTAAGTTTTGATTTTATACTCAGTGTATGGTGTTTTAATTTGATTATTTTAGATTCGTAGGTGCATAAAAAAAATGTTTTTTAATGATTTTGTGTTCCGCGTTTGTTTTATTAAAGGACCCCTTTTTATTTTAGGAAAATTTTATATGAATCCCATATGTTTTTTTTTATATGATTTTATAATAGTTCGTGTAAGCATATGTTTTTGTTATGGTGAAGTTTTAATTTTTGATTATACTTTTTTAATTTTGAGTTTTCATTTTATAGTTTAATTTTTTCGATGATTACGGTTTTGGATCAACGTGGTGTATTTATTATTATTATTTGTTTATTTTAAATTAAAATTTGACACTGGTATGCCCTTTTAAGTGCTTTGATTTTGAATGATTTTGTGATTTCCTTTTGAATTTTAATTTAGGTTTTTATTTTATTCGTTTGCATTGTTTTATATGAACTGGTTTTTTTTTAACTATTTATTAACTTAGTAAACTAGTATGCTCGCTTTGATGACAACGCTTTTTTTTAAGGGTTCTGAAATTATTATATTTGCGTATATTTATATATATATATTTTTTTTTTATTAGATTGAAGTTTTATTTACGATGTAAGTATATTTTATTTTCGTGGTTTAGGCCATTTTGTTTTTACGTTATTAATTATGGTGAAATATTATTTAGTGTTTATTTTTTTTTTTTCTTCCACGGGTTTTGTACGTACTTTATATTTGTTTTATCTTTATTTGGTTTTCTTTTTATGAGCTCATATTTCTTGTGACTGTTAAGTCTACGTATTATTCTGATTAGCCATTTTGACGTCCGTTAACATATTTTTGTGCTTGTCACTTAACATTTTACTTGTGACATTGTAATGTGCATTTTATTTAGTATTATTTGAAGAAAATTGGTACTTGGCATGCAATAACTTTTTGGCCGGCCGACCCTTTTTATTACTGGGATATAAGGATTTAATAAAATAGGCGCGCAAATATACCTCTTATTAGGCATTTGACCTTGGTAGATAGCTTACGAGTACATACATTATTATGACCAATTGCCCTCATGATTGATGCTCGATCGAATCCTGATTGGGTGCCATGGCTTCAGTATCTACCTTGGGTGGGTATATACCTCCAGACAGTAGCTTTAAACCCTAGCATAAGACTGGGTGTCCAAAACGCTTTTGAATGGTACTTTTTATTTAAAAAAAAATACCTACGCTAAGGAGATCTGTCTGCCTTATTCCCGTAGTACCTTGTTATTTTACGCTCAATGGTTCCACTCGGGTTTTCCGTTGATAGCGTATTTTTTTTTTTTGCACATATTTGTATAGGACATAGTCATTTTATTCACTCAACGGCAACTTTCGGGTTACCGGAGATTATGGTATCACTTATTTTTATTTTGTACTTGTATGTAGTACGTATTCATTTATAGGTAAGTGGTACCTTCAGACAGCTGTTTTAACACCTGACATTCTTGGTGTCCAAGGCGCTTTGGAATGGTACTTTTTGTATAGAAACAATATACCTGCGCTAAGGATTTACTGACGGTCTTGTTTATCGCTTGATTTTAAATTTATCATTTTTTGTGTGTTTTGGCTAATTTTTCGATAGTTTTATTATATTATTCGTTTTATTTATTTGTTTGCAAACTTTACTGTATTATTATTTTTATATTATGTTTATTTTTTTGTTTAATTTGTTTATATTAAAATAAGCCTCTATTTTTAGCTTATTATTGAAATTAAAATCTACGTTTAATATGCTAAGTTACTACATTATTATTATTAGCTTAAGTAAAAAAAAATTATAGATACAGAAATGTCTTAATTTTGTACCTTCTCTCCTTGATTTTTCTTGTAATCTTGCGTGCGGCGCTTGGTAGTTGTGCTCGTGCGAGGGCTGCTGCGCGGCTGTCGGAGCGGTGGCCATTGCTTCAGGTCAGCTGGGTTGTGGGGGTTGCTGCTGCTGTTGGCTGCTGGGTCTTCGTATTTGGACTGGCCATTCTTCAAGTTGAATTGCTTATGTGCGGTGCCTGATAAAATTGTTTCAACCATTCTAGCGACGGGTGAGAGCGGCGGTGGTGGGTACAGTCGTTGTTGCGGCTGTCGGAGTGGTTGTTGTTGTGTCAACTGGTTGGTTCTCGCAGTGGCGCTGGCTGGTCGGCGTCGTGGAGCTGATTGGTCTGCGGGCAGGATCATCTGGCGTGCTTATAGTTCGTTTCTAGGGCTGCCGGACGGCAGCCCGACTGGCAGGGTCGCCATGAAGTAACAGGATCAGTGATGGAGTGATAGGGAGTTACATAGAGAAATGAATTCTTAAGACGGTCGGAGTAATAATGTTTATTGTCTTAGAAAGCGGCGGTTTTTATAGGAAAATCATTCCTTTGTTTGCATGCATCAGTTCATAGTACAAGGTTAAAGAAAATAGGTTGTTATTGTCGGCTTCGTCAAGTGTATCATATTACATTGAGAAAATGAACAATTTATTTATTAAATCGACGTGGGTGGTCTTAGCTAGGTGGTCTAAGGTATGAGTCATTCTATACTACAGCACAACGTTTTAAAAGATTCACTCAATTTTGACGAAGTTTGAGTTCATATATTGACTTTTTATTTACGGTGTTAATATCGTGCTAGTACAAACGCCAAAGGTAAAACCTTGCTATTGATTAAGTACATGAACCTATTTGGTATTGTTCAATCTTCATGTTGGCATGCTTTGGAAATAAATTGAGAGCGGGGACGAGATTGTTGCCTAATAAACATTTCTATTTTCCAAACAAAAGCTGAAAGAGGTATTTCCATATTGAATAAAAACAATGTGTATGTTTGTATGTGTGTCCGCAGTTCCTATCGCACGTGTTCGCTCAGAACGCGCTCGGGCTTATCCTCGGCTACCTCAACGTGCGCGAGTCGCGGGACTCGCGGCTGGCCTTCGAGGCGCTCAAGTACCTGGCGGCGCTGCTGTGCCACAAGAAGTTCTCCATCGACTTCATACACATGGGCGGCCTGCAGGTGAGAGAGGGACACACAATCGAAAGACTGCTACGTCTTAGGCCCGACAGGTCCCCGTAGATCGCGCGCGCCATCTATATGACGTGTTGATCAGTTCCAGTCGAACTTGTAGTCGGTGCGAACACACCACAAATACTACTAGCATTTAAATAATGCTCATCCATAAATATACTAATATCTATAAAAATCTAATATTCCCGATATTTGGAGGGGTGCACTACGAGGGCGAACTCGGGAGTCGAGCCGCCAGCGGGGAGCGGAAGACTCCTACTTCCTAGTCGGTAACCAGTCCGGCCAGAGGAGTCAGGGTAAGCGGGGGGAGGGCGGAGCGAAGCTGACGCGGGGCCGCGTGTGTGAGCCGCGGGGCAGTGCCCCTCTCCCCTGCAGAAAATGTATAGCACGGTGTTACAATACGTATAGTAACTATCTAAATATCGCAATAACTTGCAGATTCTTCAAATATATCAAAATCATATATAGACGTCAGTCTTAAAAGTTATTTTTTTATCCGCCTAATGAGATTAAAATAGGTCAAAAGAATACTTAAGAGAAAAATAAAAAAAATATTGTATGACACTGTACCTAAACGCAGTATTTCACGACCATACGACCGTGGGTTCTAATAATACAATATGACGTCACAATATAATATTCTTTTTTAGGAACCGTTTGCGAGCCCGCTGGCGGCGAACTAGGCTTGTCCCAAATTTGTGGCTTTTGTTGTGCTCTTATTATATTTATATATATTGGTCCCATATAGACTTTTTCTGATGGCACGGAGCGGAAACGATTCAGTTCTTCCTGTATTTCATGATACCTCGCTGAAATAAATTCCACGTTTTTAACTAGCCCAGAACCCGACTTTTAGGTCTAGGTTTTTTCGAATTCTTTCAAAGCTAGTTGTTGGTGGCTTTATCAGATTATAAACACAACTGCCACGCGTCTTCAGTAATCAGTTTCTCGGTCATTTGACCATTTATATCTGGAAAAGCGACTCCCGCCTGCCTCAAACCGACTCATATTTCATAGTATATTGACATCAGTGAATATTCGCATTTTGTTAATAAGTTCGTGTTTTTTTTTTTCTAGAAATTTCTCGAAGTCCCCCGGCCGTCGGTGGCCGCGACGGGCGTGTCCATCTGCCTGTACTACCTGGCGTACTGCGAGGACGCCATGGAGCGCGTGTGCCTGCTGCCGCGGGCCACGCTGGCCGAGCTGGTCAAGTGAGTGTGTTCTAGAAGGTTTTACAAGTGTCCTTTTCATTTACCAGTTTACCCCTGTGCACTAGATTCATCCATCAAACTCCAGTGTTAAATAAGTGTATAGGTATATCAAAGGGGGTCATTGAGATTACCATCGCACATCGTTTTTTTTAGACATTCTGCAGAAAGGCCAGGTCAAGAGTACCCTAAATCGGCGCGCATGCATGGAGAATGTTATGTTGGAGACAAAGGCAGGTCCACTGTCAACACAATTTATTTCAGGGAGTTCTCACTGCTACATATTTACTGGTACTTCGCCAGTTACTGCAAATATGAGTGAGATAATGTTCCGCTGTGCTTTTCCTCTCTATATTTGATTTTTTATTTATTTATCGTACGGTAATTATTTCGAACCGTGGGGTCTTCGAGAAGATTGTACGGTTGCACTTTTAGCACCACCCAGGGGTCACGTGTAGGGTAACGGTGGGTACTCCCTACGGACGTGGTGCAACTTCGACCCCCTTTGTCATGTGAGTGGGCAACTTGACTGTTAGAAGTTCCCAAGCCGCCCGAAGGCCCCTAACTTGGCTTACGTGCCTTCCAAAGCGCTCAGCCAGTAACCACTCAAAGCGGTCACCCATTCAAGAGCTGACCTGGGCCGACGTCGCGTAACTTCGCATACCGCCGCCGCTGGCTGGGCTAGGAGCGCTCCCTCTATAAGTACTCGATGTTTGTTGCAGGTACGCGCTGTGGCTGCTGGAGTGCTCGCACGACTCGGGTCGCTGCCACGCCACCATGTTCTTCGGCCTCTCCTTCCAGTTCCGCGTCATCCTCGAGGAGTTCGACCACCAGGTAACCCACCGGCAATACTTGGGACGGAACGAGGTGCTCACTATTGGGAATTTCCATGTTATTCGCGAGAAAATTAAACAACTAAAAAGTTCTGTTGAAGTTACGTTATTAAATTTATTGAGCGAGCGAAGCGAAGCTCATTCTTAGGCGTTTGATGTATTTCTTTTGAGTTTGTACTCCTAGACGCTTCAACCGATCACGCTCACATTTTGCATGTCGAGAGTTACATCATGACGATGGACCGTCATGATTTAAAAAAAAATGGGACATACCACGGAGGGATAATCACCTATAAACTGAATTTCCATATATTTCAATGCTAATCGGGTATCGGGTGTAACCGTCAGGGAGTTTGAGACCGGGTAGATGCGCTCAGCTCAACATTTGCAACCAGCAAACTGCATTGCATACCTAGTACTTCCGTGCTCGTAGACCCGCGCCCGCGGGCGACGAGCACAGAGGTATAAATTTGATAACATAACTTAAATTATATTCATTATTTGTAAAATTTCATTCTCTACTTCATATCGACCTTTGCCTGATTGTCTCGGATAAAATGGCTTGTTTTATGCACTTGTTGTACAATGTATTCACCGACGCTCGTGCTACACAAGCCACCTCATGTTGCAGGACGGGCTGCGCAAGTTGTACAACGTGATCTCGACGCTGCCGATCCTGGGGTCGGACGAGGAGGAGTCGCGCGTGTCGGAGGACGAGACGTGCGCCGCGCGCCAGATCGTGCGCCACGTGTGCGTCGCGCTCAGGAGGTAATGTTCAACCCTTCATCGACGACCACTTTGGCCTTGTTGGCAGGGACCCTGCCTCCGAAGCCGGAGGTCCCGGGTTGGAATCCTGGTCAGGGCATTAGTTGTGCATTTATTACGAATATTGTTCCTGGGTCTTGAATGTTTTCTATGTATTTAAGTATGTATTTATCTATATAAGTATGACGTATATAATGTGTACTTTATACACTTGTGGTAGGATGTTGAAGTGGTGAAATAAAACTATATTGAGTTGCTCTGAAAAGAGAACGGTTTCTTATTATTTATGAATACTTAGGTGTAGGTAGCACACAATATTTCTTATGGAATAAAATTACAAAACCATCTTACCTGAAAAGAGAAACAACATTAAAGCTATTATTCCACTTATTCTTCTTATTCAATCTTAATTGTACAATTCTTTCATTACTTGCACTTTTACATGCCGGTAAAACCTTTGACCTGTCAACTCTCACTTGTCATAGACTGCCAACAGACCACAGATATTTCCAAACCGACATATAGAGGTTTATGCGCAGCAATACTGCCATTATGAATGAAGTCAAACAGACTTCATTTACATCTCCCCCCTCGATCTGTGTGGTTAATTAAATATTTAATATATAACTTCACACAAGTTTCAGTAAAGGGACAAGTTTTGTAATGTGAAACAAATTTGATTCAGATTTCTTATGTCCTGTATCTATTCTATAAATCGAGTTTGATATTTTCTCTAATACTTTATATGGACCAATTTTTAATTCGTGTAATTTTTTTCTGTTTAGGCGATTTCCATTTTCCACGTAAACTAATTCTCCTACTTTGATCTCGCACTCTTTCCTGTTTTTATCAAACCGTTTTTTATTACTATTGTGTGACTTTATAGAGTTTTCTAACGCGATTTTTCGATCTTGTATTAACTCACTATATGTTTTTTCCTGTTTCAATTCATTTGGTAATATATCAGATGCTTTTCCTTCTAGCAAATATTTTGGAGAAAATCCTGTCACTGTGTGTTCTGTTTCATTATACTTTTGAGTGCACTCATGAGCAATGGTAGTCCAAGCCAATTTATCTTTCCTCTCATTTATTTTACACCTTATTTTGTTAACCAATGTTTGATTTAATCTCTCATTGAGACCATTGGAAAATGGAGCATTGACTGCAGTGAATATGATTGGTATATTCTCTTTATCTAGAAAGTTTTTAAAATCCCTCGAATTTATACCCGGATACTGATCCGAGAAAATCATACCAATTTTATTTCCCTTAATAGTCACGTTTTTTACAAGCTTTATAAAGTCATCAGAACTTTGAGTTTTAGAGGTCGAAATATAAGCATATCTAGTAAAGTGATCTACAAGTAAATGTAGATACGTTTTTGTAGAACGTGTACCTCCAAAACCTCCTATGGTATCTATAGACATTATCTCAAATGGGCAAGTTGCAGGACCTAGGTGTGACATTAAACCAAACTTATATTTTCCCCTTGATTTATTTTTAATGCAGATTTCACAGTTGTCACAGATCTTTTTAATGTTACTTGTTAAATTTTTCGCAGTATAGAATGGCTTAATTTTGCTTTCTATTTGTTGTGATCCTAAATGACAGTAATAATCGTGTATGTTTTTTATAAGTTTCTTACTAAACTCCTCCGAAATTACAATTTTTTCTTTTTTACCATTTTTTTTGTAATAAAGTGTATCTTTTAGCAGTAATTTATCCCTATTTTGGTTTATATCTTCGTTATTTTCCTGATCATTTTGTATATCATTGAGTGTAATTAAGTTCACACATTTTAGATTCTCTTCTTGGCTGTCACTCGGGTTTAATACAGGATTCCTACTTAAAGAGTCTGCCTCCACGTTATACTTTCCTGGAGAATAGATGACTTTAAAATTAAATTGAGATAAGTAGTATGCCAGGTCTCCTAATTCCTCATCTGTTCTAGCTTTTATATTCATTTTTTCTAACGGTTTGTGATCAGAGAAAACCGTAAATGTTTTACCTAGGAGCCAATATTGCCAATATTTAACGGCTTCTTTGATTGCCAAACACTCGAGATATATGGCCTTTTTCTTTTTTTGAGCATTATTTAATTTCCTTGAAAAGTAAGCACAAGGTTTCTCTTCGCCATTGTTCTGTGGCTGTTTCAAGATCGCGCCTATCCCTTGAATACTTGCGTCTGTATAAATGTGTATTGGTAGGTTCGGATCAAATATTGCCAAAATAGGTTTTAGACACAGTAGTTTTTTTGTCGTCTCAAATGACTCCTGGCATTTATCTGACCAATCAAATCTTTGTCCTTTCCTTAATAAGTTGTGTAAAGGATCTAATATTATCGAACTATTCGGGATATATTTTCCATAGAAATTTATTTTACCTAAGAACTGGCGGACATTTTTCTGTGTCTTTGGTACAGGGAATTCTTTTATAGCAATCAAGTTGTCTTTTAATGGAGTAATTGTGTTATTTCTTATGATGTGGCCCAAATATTTTACAGAGTCCTGAGCAAAGCTACATTTCGAGAACTTTAGTCTAAATCCCTCCTTTAAGATCGCTTCCAATAATAACGATAAATGTTTCATATGGTCTGCGAAAGTTTGCGAAAATACTAAAATATCGTCTATATAATTTACCGTAAAATCTGACAGTCCATGTTTTCTGATGATACCGCTTAATATCCTCTGAAAAATTGCAGGCGAGGTTTTTAGACCAAACGGTAAACAAGTCCACTGAAAGTGGCCCTCCTGAGTAACAAACGCTACCTTTTTCCTGTCTTCAATTTTTAGTGGGATCGACCAGAACGCAGAGTTTATGTCCAGTGTGGAAAAAAACCTACAATTTCTTGTTTTGACCATTAAATCCTCGATCAACGGGAACGGTTGTGATTGAGGGACTACAATTTTATTTAAATCTCGAAAATCGACACATAACCTTGATTTTTTTCCTTCCTCTTTCTTATATGCCAATGTTACCGGGGCTGCGAAAGGACTATAAGACTCTTCGATTAAGTTTTTCTGTAACAACATTGATATTTGTTGTTGTATTTCCCTTCTATCCTCAATAGTGCACCTATATGGTCTTTTACTGCAATATTTATCAACTATCAAATCAATATGAGCCTCATAGTCCTTTACCATGCCGACATCATACTTGTCCTTTGCAAAAAGTGATGAATATTTGCAAATCAGTTCATCTATTTTTGACTGTTGATATAGGTCCAGGTGATTTACAGATATGTCAAAGTTTTCAACTTCTAAGTGTTCATTAAAATTTATTTCACAGTTCTGTTTTGTTTTTTCCAAAATACCCTCATCCTTATTTTCATAAACTTTATTTTTTTCCATTTTGCTACCTGTGAAGCCAGGAATTAAATTAGCATTTTTAAGATTTGTCATTTTTTCTTTTACCTGTGTCGTCAGGATGGGAATATTTTGTGAAATCACCAATTTTTCATTTTGAATTAAGTAAAATTTTTCGATGCAATCTAATCCAATTAGGAAATCATAATCGAAATTTTCTTCATCTATTACAAACACACTCACATCTTTTTCCATTTCCAATATTTTTAGTTTTAGGTTTACCATCCCAATCGATTTTTTTACGCCATTAATCGTTTTCAGACCCGCTCTTTTTATTTTGTTATTGCTTGAGTTATTTGTCAAGGACAATAATCTCGAATTTATCAAAGATACATTAGATCCTGAATCGTAAACTCCTAATACTTGCAAGGTATCATTAATTAACAATTTAATCTTGATCAATGGCGGAATTACTAGTTTTTTTGGTCCATTTCATTTAATTCGGTCTCTAACTCGGAATTATTAACACTCCTTATTTGATCCCGTTTAAGTCTATCATTATTTTTATTTTTAAACCAGCATAGGGACTCGGGATGATACCGTTTGCCTTTATTTTCCTTTTCACAAATTCTACATGGCTGCTCCTTGACATTTTTCTCTTTTATTTTATTTTCAAACACTAGAGTCTTTTTTTCCCAAGTCTTTCCCTCCACTAAACATTCTAAGCCCCTAATGTGACTAAACAATTCTTCAGTTACTTGTAAAGTATCCCTCTCAATTTTATCTGTCACAAAATTTGGCAACCCCGTAGCGATCAAATCTATCAAAGTTTGTTTTATAATGTGTACTTTATACACTTATGGTAGGTAAGGTTGAAGTGGTGAAATAAAACTGTATTGAGTTGCTCTGAAAAGAGAACGGTTTTTTATTATCATGAATACTTAGGTTTAGCACACAATATTTGTTATGGAATAAAATTACAAAACCATCTTACCTGAAAAGAGAAACAACATTAAAGCTATTATTCCACTTATTCTTCTTATTCAATCTTAATTGTACAATTCTTTCATTACTTGCACTTTTACATGCCGGTAAAACCTTTGACCTGTCAACTCTCACTTGTCATAGACTGCCAACAGACCACAGATATTTCCAAACCGACATATAGAGGTTTATGCGCAGCAATACTGCCATTATGAATGAAGTCAAACAGACTTCATTTACACGTATATCATCGTCTAGTACCCATAGTACAAGTTTTGCTTAGTTTGTGACTAGGTCGATTTGTGTTATTCATTCAACAACTTGGAAAATTTAGATAACCCCTGACATTTTGGTTCTAAAATTCAATATCTCAAAAACGGCTGACACTATTTTGATTAAACATTTCTACGAATCATCGCTAGGAAACCTGATTACAAATACAAAAAATGGCATTCAAATTGATTCACCCGTTTAAGAGCTACGATATCAACAAACAGTAATGTTGGTGTTGTAATGAACCGCAGGTACCTTGAGGCGCATTTGAGGCTACGGGCAGCACAGGTGGCGCGAGCGCAGGGGGACAGCGTGCCCGAGCCGCCGCCGTACAAGGTGAGGAACTTACATGCAGGGGGCTCGATCCAATGAAAGGGGTTGAACAGAGGCTCTCGCTTGTAATAGTAGTTACAGGTCATTATAAAATAGGCCCCGGAACGAGCGGACATCAGATCGACTACATTCTCTTAGCCGCGCACGCTAGAACTTAGTTGCGTTACAACTCTAAAACTTGCGGCGAGCCGACATTGCGCGTCGCACGAAACGACGTCGGACTTGATAATATGCTAATGCAAGCGATATAAGCGATATCCACCGAATTATGAAGTTATTATTAAACCAGTGTACAAAACCCGTAATTAATGTGGGGCTCAAATTCGTACACGTCTCAAGTACAGCCAAGACCTTGTCCGGCCGCAAGGCGCGTGAGGCGCGTACGCATTTCAGCAAACAGGCGAGCGGTGCGTGCCTCAAATGCGTACGCACCTTTAGCCAAGCTAAGTTGAGAAGCATTAATATTTCGGAGTAATATTTTACAAACTGGCCGCTCGGTTTGGACACGTAAAATTGCTGAAAGGATAGAGGAGCTGCTTCCATAGGGTGGAGTCATCTTTGTTGTGTGTAATTTTACAGGCATCAAAATCGTCCCCCGAAGAGATCCAAGAACAAATAGAACTGCTACAGTCGGTGGCGTGGTCGCGGTGGGCGCCGGTCGACGAGCTCGTGGAGCTGGGCGGCATCTCGCTGCTGCTGCAGGTGGTCGGGCTCGCCTACGAGTGGAACTTCAACGGCAGGTACTCTTTATACCGGGACAACTCCCACTTTGTTATGTGCGCCTAGTAGTTGTGACAGTCACTCGGTTGTTCAATGCCAAGTCTCTGTTTACCCCTGCTTTAGCTGCTTTCCAACTTATCATATCATCATCAATGGCCTTTGAGTCTATTACAGACTATATAAGCAGTGTCAAGAAGGCAGACAACGTCTTTCGTGGCTGTGGCTGTGTTCCGAATCACGCTCACAGCGCTCTGAGCGCGCTCACGGTCGGACCGATTCACGCTCACATCGCTTACACGAGATTACGTGACGTCATTGATGACGTCATGGACGGCGCTCACGGTGCTCACACTCCCAGGCTGTGTTCCGAATCACGCTCACAGCGCTCACAACGCTTACAGTGCTGGCGGCCGGTCCGAATCAGTTAGCGCGCTCAAGGCCGCGTGAGCGGTGTTTTGTTTCGGACCGGTCATGAGCGTGTTTACTGTCAAACGTCAACTGAATTTGAATTTTGAGTTCGTCAATTAATCATAGTATGATATTCTGGGCTGGGTTTTTAATCTGTAGAAAATTGAAATACATCGCAATCTGCAACTAACTAATATAAAACTGACGACATGTTCCAGGACCAAATTGTAGAGCATAGGGAATAGTTCATCTTCACACCTTAAAACCTGAATGGTCGCGTACGGTACGGTTTCAGAGGAATTTTCTCCATTGGACGCTCTGACTGTGGAATGAACTCCCTGCCGAGGTTTTCCCGAAGGACTACAGTATCGGGTTCTTCAAGAAAGGAGTATATAAAATTTTAAAGAGTTGGTTATGCGCATGTGACACCCCTGGAGTTGCAGGCGTCCATAGGCTGCGATGACCACTTACCATCAGGCTGGCCGTACGCTTGTTTGCTACCGACAAAGTACAAAAAAAAAACTAATAAATAAACTAATATAACTGTAAAGTTTATTTTTCGCGCTTAAAATGAAATGTCAAACGTCAACTTGACGTTTGCGCTCAAGGCTGTGTTCCGAATCACGCTCACAGCGCTCTGAGCGCGCTCACGGTCGGACCGATTCACGCTCACAGCGCTTACACGAGATTACGTGACGTCATTGATGACGTCATGGACGGCGCTCACGGTGCTCACACTCCCAGCCGTAAGCACCTTGAGCGCAAACGTCAAGTTGACGTTTGACACGTTATGACATCTCATTGGCTATGTTCCGAATCACGCTCACAGCGCTCACAACGCTTACAGTGCTGGCGGCCGGTCCGAATCAGTTAGCGCGCTCAAGGCCGCGTGAGCGGTGTTTTGTTTCGGACCGGTCATGAGCGTGTTTACTGTCAACGTCAACTGAATTTGAATTTTGAGTTCGTCAATTAATCGTAGTATGAAATTCTGGGCTGGGTTTTTAATCTGTAAAAAATTTAAATTAATCGCAATCTGCAACTAACTAATATAAAACTGACGACATGTTCCAGGACCAAATTGTAGAGCATAGGGAATAGTTCATCTTCACACCTTAGAACCTGAATGGTTGCGTACGGTACGGTTTCAGAGGAATTTTCTCCATTGGACGCTCTGACTGTGGAATGAACTCCCTGCCGAGGTTTTCCCGAAGGACTACAGTATCGGGTTCTTCAAGAAAGGAGTATATAAAAATTTAAAGAGTTGGTTATGCGCATGTGACACCCCTGGAGTTGCAGGCGTCCATAGGCTGCGATGACCACTTACCATCAGGCGGGCCGTACGCTTGTTTGCTACCGACAAAGTACAAAAAAACTAATAAATAAACTAATATAACTGTAAAGTTTATTTTTCGCGCCTAAAATGAAATGTCAAACGTCAACTTGACGTTTGCGCTCACGGTGCTTACGGCTGGGAGTGTGAGCACCGTGAGCGCCGTCCATGACGTCATCAATGACGTCACGACATCTCGTGTAAACGCTGTGAGCGTGAATCGGTCCGACCGTGAGCGCGCTCACAGCGCTGTGAGCGTGATTCGGAACACAGCCATTATAGGCGCGAAAAAACAAAACTTCACAGGTTATATTAGTTTATTTATTACTATATAATAATAATAATAATAATCATTTATTTCACCATCTCATATGCTACGAGATCAATCTCAATTTGGTACTGGAACATGTCGTTCGGAAACTGCTGTCACAGGATTCCGGAATTGAACTAAAGAGAAAACATAGGCTGATAGTGTTGACCCTATCTGTTTATGCTTTCTACGCGTCTACGCAGACTTTGGTTTGCTAGGCGAAAACCGAGAAAAGGTGGAAAAGTCAGCACGAGAATGTTGGATCAAGAAGCAGCAAAAGTGGGGCTCAGGATTAATCATGGAAGACGGAATACCTCCACATGCGTTTCAGAAACAGTCGTGCCAAACGAGAAGTCCTACTTGTAGGGGAAAGAAACCTCTTACAAGGGAGTGTCCAACTTAATACCTCGGATGCATTGTCACTGATACGCATGCTAGAGAGAATGAAATTAACACCCGTATCCAAAACACCTTACGCTGCAGTGTTGCTCTGAACAGAGTGTTGGCGTCCAAGCTCCTCATTAATTTCAATTATCTACAAATCAGACTAATTAACGAACTCTACGATTAATTGACGAACTCAAAATTCAAATTTAGTTGACGTTGACATGAACATGACAGTGAACACGCTTATGACTGGTCCGAAACAAAACACCACTTACGCGGCCTTGAGCGCGCTAACTGATTCGGACCGGCCGTTAGCACTGTAAGCGTTGTGAGCGTTATAAGCGTGATTCGGAACACAGCCCAAGGTGCTTACGGCTGGGAGTGTGATCACCGTGAGCGCCGTCCATGACGTCATCAATGACGTCACGTAATCTCGTGTAAGCGCTGTGAGCGTGAATCGGTCTGACCGTGAGCGCGCTCACAGCTGTGAGCGTGATTCGGAACACAGCCCCAGCCGTAAGCACCTTGAGCGCAAACGTCAAGTTGACGTTTGACACGTTATGACATCTCATTATAGGCGCGAAAAAACAAAACTTCACAGGTTATATTAGTTTATTTATTACTATATAATAATAATAATAATAATCATTTATTTCACCATCTCATATGCTACGAGATCAATCTCAATTTGGTACTGGAACATGTCGTTCGGAAACTGCTGTCACAGGATTCCGGAATTGAACTAAACAGAAAACATAGGCTGATAGTGTTGACCCTATCAGTTTATGCTTTCTACGCGTCTACGTAGACTTTGGTTTGCTAGGCGAAAACCGAGAAAAGGTGGAAAAGTCAGCTCGAGAATGTTGGATCAAGAAGCAGCAAAAGTGGGGCTCAGGATTAATCATGGAAGACGGAATACCTCCACATGCGTTTCAGAAACAGTCGTGCCAAACGAGAAGTCCTACTTGTAGGGGAAAGAAACCTCTTACAAGGGAGTGTCCAACTTAATACCTCGGATGCATTGTCACTGATACGCATGCTAGAGAGAATGAAATTAACACCCGTATCCAGAACACCTTACGCTGCAGTGTTGCTCTGAACAGAGTGTTGGCGTCCAAGCTCCTCAGTAAACGATCTAAACCTCGGATATATAAGATCGCAATCCGCCCCATCTTAATGTATATGGGTGTGAGGCCTGGACGCTAACAGTTAGGGAGGAGCACAGCCTGTTAGGAGGAAAACGTATAAGGTGTTCCGAAAAATCCTGGGACCAGTGAAAAGAGACGATGGGAGTTGGATGATACGTTAAAATGCTGAAATAGAAGAGCTGGTGGCCGAACCAAATATTATGGGTGAAATCAAAGCGTTCGCTGGCTTGGTCACTTCGAGAGGATAGGAAAAGATCGACAGGTGAAGAGAGCATACTTGGGCCGACCGACCGGACGGCGTCCTGTGGATCGCCCCAAGTACCGCTGCAAGGATTTGGTGGACGAGGACCTGTGTGAGCTTGGAGCCGGTGCAAGCTGGCGAAAAATAGCGCAGGGCCGAGAAAAGTGGCGTGCTCTTGTCTCGGAAGCCAATACTCATTTTGGGTCGTCGTGTCAGCCTAGTTAGTTAGTTTTATATTAGTTAGTTGCAAATTGCGATTAATTTCAATTATCTACAAATCAAAAACCCAGCCCAGAATTTCCTACTACGATTAATTGACGAACTCAAAATTCAAATTCAGTTGACGTTGACATGAACATGACAGTGAACACGCTTATGACTGGTCCGAAACAAAACACCACTTACGCGGCCTTGAGCGTGCTAACTGATTCGGACCGGCCGCCAGCACTGTAAGCGTTGTGAGCGTTGTAAGCGTGATTCGGAACACAGCCTGTGTAAACCAATGCGGGAGCGGCATACCCGACCGCAAGTCTTGCAGGTGAAGTCTACCCGTGGCGAACAGGTGTTACGTCGATGTCTCTTGCCTCATCGTGGACTTATCTATATCATATACATACTTCTACTTAATACATATATTCTTCTCGACCTCTAATCATGATTAGAGGTGCGCCGAATATGGGTTTCCTGGATTACGAATGTTCGGTCCAACTTTTGCCTAACCGAAAAAATTGCCTTTATCAGCTGTTCAAAACAAACTAATTCAGTGATAAGATTTTTTTTCATTTTAAAGTAAGACCATGGCGGTAATGTTTGTTGAATGTCAATAATGATCCGTTAAGAATTATTATTAACTCTAACTAGTTCATGTGTTCAATATGATATATAGGTTGACCTGTGCTTCGAATTCATTCCTTATTAACCGACTTCAAGATTTCAAAAGAGGAGGTTATCAATTCGGTTGTAGGTTTTTTTTTATTGTTTCTTACTCCATAACTCCGTCATTTCTTAACCAATTTTGAAAATTATTTTTTTTGATTGTTAGTATACATATCCAAGTTGGTCCCGTTTTTATCAAAACGCAGTTCTGATGATGGGATCCATGAGGAATTGAGGGACCTCCTCAAATCTTAAAGGCAAACATATACTGATTTTTGTGCTTTTAGCAACAAATCGAGCATTTTCATACAAAAATGTGACATTTGATGAAGTGGAACTGCTAATGATGATCAGAGCAGAACTCTTCAACGACGAAAAGTTCACGTTTGGCGATTTGTCCTTCTAGCTGTGTTTAGTGTGTTTGTAAAGCAAGTTCTATTTTCACGATTATTTTTTGTCATGCTCGAGTTCTGATGATGGGATCCATTAGGATTCGAGGGAACTACTCAAATGTGAAAGGCAGACAAATAGTGATTTTAGTATTTTCATGAACTAATCAAGCATTTGCATTCAAAAAAGTGACATTTGATGAAGTGGAACTGCTGATGATGATCAGAACGTAACTCTTCAACGACGCGTAGTTCACGTTTGGCGATTTGTTCTCTTCGTTTTGATTGTCAAGCAAGCTAGGTTTTCAGGACACATTTCGTCAAGCTTGAGCTCTGATGGAGGATTCCAGGAATTGAGGGTACTTAGTCTTCTACCATTATAAACATACTTATAGCCATTTTTATTTTATTGTATGGAATCTAAGAGTGCACCATCTAAGTATAATAATCTTTCACCTGCCTCCCCCATTGAAGTCGGTTTTTTTTCTTAAAAATTATTCAGATACTTAGACTGTCATTTCGCCAATTAAAAATGAACATTGTATCAATCACCATACCCCGCCAACCAAATATGAACCTTATCTGTACGTGCTGTAGGTCGGAAACGGTCCGGTCGGCGCTGGACGTGATCTCGGTGTGCTGCGTGGCGCCGCGCGTGCAGCTGCTGCTCACGGAGAAGGTGGACATGCGCGACGCCGACATGACCACCGGCGTTAACATAGTCCTAGGTAACTCCCGCTTCACTTGTTGGTAGCCAGCGCCATTAGTCATCATTACATGTTCGCCAGAAGACGGGCTACCAGCCGAGGGTGTGCCGGCTACGTTCGCGCGCCCACGTGCACCTCAGCTCGTGTAGTGCGCGCCGCGGCCGCCGGAGACCGTCGCGTGTGCTGACTTCTGCCCGAAGGGTGTCGTGTTTCGGGGAAACCTAACGAATGCTATACCGCAGTTGACGACGTAACGGATTCATTCTGCTACGTCGTCTAAATAATATATAGCGTTTTTTAGTCTGTAAGGTGTTAGTATGGGCCTTTTGTTGCATTAAACAAATAAATAGTTAAATTATAATCATCATATCAGCCGAAGGACGTCCACTGTTGGACATAGACTTCCCTCAAAGAGTGCCACAATAACCGCTCCTGCGTCACCCGCATTCAGCGGACTCCCGCGACATTCACCTTATGGGGGGTGTACCCCGTGGTCGCCACTCGAGAACACTTGCGTCCCAACGGCCATCGATTCTACGTGTAATGTGCTCCGCTCACTGCATCTTGGTTCTGCTGCGGATGGGCTCATTTTTGATGCGATCACGCAAAGAAACTCCCAGCTTGCTCTCGATTGCTCTTCGGGTGACGGAGCCTTCTTTTGAGGCCCACAGGTAGATGGCACGTAAGTGGGACGTAATAAGTAGTGTTTGTTTAGCGCGATCTTGGATTTTGGGGACCCGGGTATGTCCTAAAACTACGACCAAGGCCACCGGGGGTTGGGCAGCAGCATCCCTGGAATGCGGTGGAGATACTGCGATCGCCAACCCGCATGCCAAGCGTGGCGATTATGGCATTTACCCCCCATGAAAGTGGGGGAGGCCTATGTCCTGCAGTGGACGTCTATGGGTTGATATGGTGGTGGTGGTGGTGGATCTTGGAAGGAGTGTTGTAACAGAGGTGTGGTGTGCAGGCGCGGCGGACGGCGAGATCGCGCCGGAGCCGGAGGTGCAGAAGGCGGCGCTCAGCGTGCTCGTCAACTGCGTGTGCGCGCCCGTGCACAGGGTGAGTGCTGTCCTACGTGTACTACCTACGAGTACTGCTTCACCTAATACACTACGCAACTCGCAGCAAGTTTTCGGGCTTGGTGGTTCGGCAGTCGTTGAAGTATGCGTTAGTCATGATCGTTCAATGACCCCTGTCTCGAAATACTCTTGGACAACGGAGCGCCAACACTGAAATTCTCAAAAAGTAATAACGATAAAATAACCTTCTCTTTGAATATTCTTGGCCGGTCCCTATTCAAAAACCCTACTCTTATATATTTGTTCCTATTTATACATCTAATGCAAATTCTCAATATACACCATTTTATTTCGCTCATTGCGCAAATTGATCAGCCTCTATTATTGAGCTCTTTTAATACCTAGAGTGTCAGACTCATCAGTCTCGTCACAACCGAGTAAAAACAAAATCCCTTAAATGATAACATTTATAACTACGACCGCAAAAGTAAAAACTAAACTATGCGCAAACCTATTTTGTCTTAGCACTCTTAGCCACGATAGGACTCAAATCCTTACTCTTATTATAAATGCGAAAGTATGTCTGTCTGTTACCTTTTAATGTCTCGGAACCGATTTCGATTAAATTTGTTATAGAGATTGTTTAAGTCCCGGGGAAGGACATAGGATGCTTTTTATCCCGGAAATCATCCCTTAAGAGGGTGGAAGTTTGTATGGAAGAGAGACGCTTTGTTATGGCAGGTATTGGTGCTGGTGACTGTACATCTGATCTTTTCTCACTAATGCACAATCAGTAAGTTTGAGAGAGACAGATGAGTCATATCTGACAGGTATTCACGTCAGTGTCTCCGTTTTCATAACTGCTAATTATTCTGAAATGACATTTGTGACGTTTTGGTTTATATGGGATTTGACATTTGGTGTCCTTCTATATGAAGACAATTTGTCAACTGTCGAAAATGATCGCATCTGTCCTGTTCTAACTCATCTTAGTTTACCATAAGGATTCAAAGAGACAACTATATGAAAAATCATCTTGCTGAATTAATACTACGGATCTGTTGGTATTATTAATCTAAGATATTGAAGCAAAGTACAAACAATTAGGAAAACCGCGATAATATTGACACCCCATCATAATTGTGATAAGATAATTTTTAATCGTGTAAAGTTCCCCATTTAAAAAAATAGAAAAGGACACACCATGCCTGTCATTCATGTAACCCTCAGAGTACCCCAGAGAAGACGACAAATAATAATAAAGAAAAAAAAAGAAAGAAAGATAGTCATAATATACTAAATTGAATGAGAGCGACAGAGGGGGATATGTATATCATTTGTTGCCCTGTCATAGTTCCGCTTTTCTTTATTTGCCTCATTGTCATCTTCTCGTCATGGCAAATAGCTTGAGGCAAATAAACGATTACCCGCACTAATTACAAGTATACGAGGGTAAAACTGAAAGTTTCGGGAATAGAAGAAAATATGCAGTATAAGTGAGTTTATTTATTTTTATTGTTTTTCAAAATATTCTCCTTTGTATTTCATGCACTTATGCATGCGTTCAAACCAGTCCATAAAGCACTTTTTGAACTCTGAAGTAGGGGTCGACAAAATGGCTATTTTATAGGCCTCCACTGCTTCTTCTGGCGTCTGAAACCGCTGACCACGCAGTTTGTCCTTGATTCTGGGGAATGTAAAAAAGTCGTTGGGACTTAAGTCAGGGCTATATGGAGGGTGGTCCAATATTTCGACTTTTTCACCGTCCAGGTACTCAGTTGTTGTCCGAGCGGTGTGTGGGCTGGCGTTGTCGTGGTGAAGGATGATGCGACGACTAGGGTTTGTTTTTCGGAGTTCAGCAAAGACGTTCGGCAAACAAATAGTGGTGTACCAATCAGCATTGACTGTTCTACGATCCTCAAGAGCCACAGTAGCTACGTGACCAGATTTAGAGATAAACGTAGCCACCATCTTCTTAGCCGTACTGCGAGAACGAACAACTTTTGTGGGTTTGAGCTCGTCTTCGAAGACCCATACTCGGGATTGGTTTTTAGTTTCAGGCTCATAAGCGTATATCCACGACTCGTCACCTGATACTATGCTAAAAACAGCATTTGAGCGTCCCTTGTTAAATCTTTTCAAAGTTTTGCGGCACCAATTGACACGGACTATTTTCTGCTCGTCAGACAATAGGTGAGGTATCCAACGGGAAAATAACTTTTTCACGCCTAATTCTTCTTTTAAAATAATTTGTATTTGACTCATTCCAATACCCAGGTGCTCTTGAATTTCCCGATATGTCACATGTCGGTCTTCATTTATCAGACGACGCACAACATCGACGTTTTCTTGCGTGACTGCCGATTTTGGTCGACCTTCACGCACTTCGTCGGTGAGGGATACACGGCCACGTTGAAATTCTGAATACCACCTATATATTGTAGTCTTCGAAGGAGCTTCAATATTAAAAGCAGCAACCATCCGCTCTTCACATTGTTTTTGTGTTAGTCCACTTTTAAAGTCATAATAAATCATAGCTCTGAAATTTTCACGGCACAATTCCATTTTAAGCAGTGACTCGACGACTTCAATAAACAATTGAAACCGAACCATACTTTTTTTTTTCTAAGTGGCCAGTGTGTTGAGATAAGGAAACTTCAGAGATTATAAAAAGGTATAATACATGTTAAAAATAAATTAATAAGTATTCGATTCCCGCCACTTTCAGTGCAAGCCTCGTAGAGGTAGTTTATGGTACGTGTAACCTGCCAGTCGATTACGACCAGTTCTCAATTTAGCTACGTAATAGCTTTTCTGTCGCCCTTGGTGGAACTCTTATAGGATCTCTACAGAAATCCTTTCTCTAAGATGTAAACATTGTATAGAGACCGTTTATTTGATTCGTTATTTTACTGGTACCTATTGCGGATACATAAAGCCTACTCAAAACTTATATTATATTTTCTTATCCTGCAGAACTTACTACAGGTTTAAGTTCTATCGTATTTTCTCAATTTATTCCAAAATTGTCCATCATAGATAACCCCCTCTAGATGGAGATTATAGGGCGACGTGCGGTCACCTCGCCTATGTACCACTAGTACATGTAAGCAGAAACGCCTCGCGCTCTCAGTCAGACTCGTCCATCGGAGATCGGGATCGGTTGTGTTATAATTATTCCTATGTTAAATCGAGTATGTATATCTAATGAAATAACAAATTAGTAACAGTATTACCACTAGGAAATAGATTTCCCTAGCAATTAGGACTAGTGTCACGTGGTGGACCCTATGCTGGACTTCGAAGAAGTATAAAGGATCTCGGAATCGGTTAGTGAAGGAGCCATTGCAATTGGGTTTTTCGAATCGTCTTGATGAGCAATTAGGACTGGTATCACGAGGTGGATCCTATGCTGGCATTCGAAGAAGTATAAAGGATCTCGGAATTGGTTAGAGATGGAGCCATTGCAATTGGGTTTTTCCGAATCGTCTTAGTGAGCAATGAGGGCTAGTGTCAACGAAGATTGCCAATGTAACTTATATTTGTGGTTTTACTGTACTTATTGATATAGATAAACAAATATTTAAATAGAAAACTTCCAAGACTCGGGAACAAATATTCGTGTTCGTTCATCACACAAATAAATGCTCTGGCCGGGATTCGAGCCCGGGACCTCCGCCTTCGTAGGCAGGGCCACTACCAACTAAGCCAAAGTGGTCGTCAAAATATTCTGCAATTTTTTAACGTTCACCAGTGCTTTAGCGGTACTACATTACACTATGTATTATTTTATTAACAGTAATTTGTGTCCCACTGCTGGGCAAAGGCCTCCCTCCTTTTCTTACACATATCCCTGTCCTGGGCAGTCTCCCACCAGTCTTGCTCAAAGACATCGATTTCATCTCGCCATCTCTGGCGAGGTCGGCCACGACGCAGTGTTCAATTTTGTGGGCCCACTTGGTGGTGATTTTAGCCCACAAGTCTTCCGGCATGCGGCAGACGTGCCCGGCCCAGGGGGTCTACTCCGAAATTCGAAATCCGAACTTCGTTTGGTGCCGTCCCTTTCACTCATATAGTGTATGACAGGAGAGTGAAAGGGATGGCACCATACGAAGTTCGGATTTCTAATTTCGGAGTAGACCACCAGTCCCATTTAAGTTTGGCGGCTGTGTGAGCTACATCAGCAATCTGGGTTTTGGAACGCACTGGGTTTATACATACATAGTGTTCCAAAACACTATGTATAAACATGCCTAAAATATTATTCTAGATACCAAGTTAATATATGAGCATATACGCTATGTAAAATTGTTAACCTAAAATAAATGGCATTACCGGTAAAAGCCGGTAGTATACAACGCGTCCCATCCCTACGCCGCGAGCGCCATGTTGAACTAAAGCGCGCGCTCTATGAAACAGCCAATGGCAGCGACGTTACCGACCTCCCCGCGACCCGCACATACCGCTTACTTTGGTGACTTTTGATTCGAACTAAATCGCCCATAGGGGCTATCTAGAGGGGGTTATCTATGTTGTCAATGAACCAATGAACTTGCGCATGCATGCGCATGTATTATTGCGTACCGTACGTCAAATGCCAAAGAATTGATAACAACGCCACTACTATACCCTTAAAATACCCTGCTATACCCTTAAAATGCCCTTCACAATCCTCAATCTTTACTGGTGAGGCTGTCGCAATTCTGGAAGCGGTAACATATTTGGAATCTCATAATATCTCTAAAAATCAATTATTTTTTCAGACAGTAAGAGTTGCTTACAAACTTTGGTTGGCAACCAATTTAAAATGCAAAATAAATCCCCTCTTATTCTAAAAATCAAAGATAAACTGTTAAAATGCGAGAATAGGGGCATTCACATTGTTCTTGGGTGGATCCCAAGTCATTGTGGCATCTCTGGCAACGAATGGGCAGACTCATGGGCAAAGCAGGCAATAGAGTCTGGGTCACAGCACCAAAATAAAGTGTATACTTCTGACCTACTGACTTGCGCTCAGTCAGACTTGTTCAACTCTTGGCAGGAACAGTGGGATATTTCCAGGATACAAACAGGACGCCATTACGGAGCTATTCAACCCCAGATCCCTCGTAAACCTTGGTTTTTTAAATTCCGTACTGCCCCCAAGTGGGCAACGTCAACCTTTTGCCGCCTCAGACTCGGTCATAATTGCACTCCAGTATTCCTTGCCAAAATCAGGGTGCGGGATAATTCATTATGTGAGTGCGGGCTCGATGAAGGTTCGTTGGACCACATCTTCTTTAACTGTTCGAGATTTAGTTATTCTTTATACGACGTACTGCCTAGGCACATCCCACGCCCTATAAACTTCTACTCGCTTCTCTTATCACTAGACTCTCCCTTAATTGCTACTCTTATGAAATATATCCAAGTTCATAATATTAAACTTTAACAATATCTTGCTAACCATATTTTTGTACATCTGTTCTATATACGCTCTTATACATTATATATATTTATACTCCGTATCTTCCGTCGTGTTGGCATGCCTAACACTCTGTCATCCGCTTTCCCACTCTTAACTCTTTTCTCATAACGTTTGTATAATATATGTCATGTGAATGTCTGTGATGTCCATAATTCTTATTTGTTTTAGATCTCCGGTCCGATCCCTCCTTAATATAATCAAAATTATACCGAACAATCTCCTCGTGTGTCAAGTCCATCAGAAAACCATGATATTGGCAAATCCTACTTGCTAAAACAACCGATGATGTTATAGTTATACGTTTAATTATTATACATAATAATTTTATTTCCTTGCGTTATTGGAGAAACGCACTGTATATGCCTCGGTGGAAATGGCAATTCGTGGACGCATATCTTCTCACGGGCTCGACTTCGCGTCATCCCTCAAAATCCACTTGTGTACGAATTGCTTTTTCCCGGCCTCTGCAATAATGTACTACTTCACCAGCTTCAACTCCACCGGACGTCATCTGTACAATGACAAGCGATTGACAATAATGTACTACTTCACCAGCTTCAACTCTACCGGACGTCATCTGTACAATGACAAGCTATTGCCAATAATGTACTACTTCACCAGCTTCAACTCCACCGGACGTCATCTGTACAATGACAAGCTATTGCCAATAATGTACTACTTCACCAGCTTCAACTCCACCGGACGTCATCTGTACAATGACAAGCTATTGCCAATAATGTACTACTTCACCAGCTTCAACTCCACCGGACGTCATCTGTACAATGACAAGCTATTGCCAATAATGTACTACTTCACCAGCTTCAACTCCACCGGACGTCATCTGTACAATGACAAGCGATTGCCAATAATGTACTACTTCACCAGCTTCAACTCTACCGGACGTCATCTGTACAATGACAAGCGATTGCCAATAATGTACTACTTCACCAGCTTCAACTCTACCGGACGTCATCTGTACAATGACAAGCGATTGCCAATAATGTACTACTTCACCAGCTTCAACTCTACCGGACGTCATCTGTACAATGACAAGCGATTGCCAATAATGTACTACTTCACCAGCTTCAACTCTACCGGACGTCATCTGTACAATGACAAGCTATTGCCAATAATGTACTACTTCACCAGCTTCAACTCCACCGGACGTTATCTGTACAATGACAAGCTATTGCCAATGACAAGTTGTTAAATACCATGATATTTACAACTATCTAGACGCGCCTCACCATACGTTTTTACATTACATTACATTTCGACCTCGAGATCCGTGACAACTATGTGCATTGTGCATAATCGGAAATCAGGCTTATACTGATTTTTTTAGAAGAGTTTTCCGTACGGCAGTAGGCATTGTGAACATCGACCACGTGCTCGGCATCAATCGTCTCCGCACAGCAATCCTCGCCGAAAAATCGGCTAACATACATATTCTGACAGCCCACGACATAAAGAATCTAAAAGAAAATTTTTGGACGTCGATAATTGGTTGTGGACCACATACATTATATCAATCGACCTCTCCATGCATGTTTTCGACTTATAATTATAACATATCAAATTCTGATCAATTTGTAAACAGCCGTGTTATTCGCAGGCAGGCACCTCGACGACGCGGTTCTCAATATCGGGCTCTAGTAAAAAGAAAACTGCGCTCAAATCGTACGAAGACGTCATACAGAAGGTGTGGGAGAGCGTACGCTCCAACAACGGCATCATGGTGAGTCACACATTACCTCCGTATTGCTATAAGCATAAGATTCAAATTGTGTCGCCTTGTGGCTACTCAATCAGAAGTGGGCTTGATTTTGTTGTAAGTAGTAAGTTGATGTTTGGTAAGGTCACCAAACTTATCTAAAGGCTTGAGGTAACGTAGCGAACTAGCGATGACGATGAGAGTTTCCAGAACTAGCCAGCAGACACGAAGAGAGCTTTAGAGCGTTTACTGACATGTTCTGTCCCATTTTTACTAAGCTACAAATATCAATTTCACAAAACTAAACGGAACATACAGCTCAAAAAGTCTCGTGGGTTTGGGTTCAACCGCATGACGTGTAGATGGGAGCCCTCATAGAGGTTTCGGAGGTTGAAGGAGCATGTAACCTTTTAGTAAATATGCCGACGGTGATGAGTGGTGTCGACGGCAGGTCCTGCTGTCGCTGATGATGGTGAAGCTGCCGATCACGGACGCGGACCGGCTGCGCGGGCTGGCGTGCCGCGCGCTGGCGGGGCTGGCGCGCTGCTCCACCGTGCGCCAGATCATCTCCAAGCTGCCGCTCTTCACCACCTCGCAGATACAAGGTGAGGCCGGGTGGAGGGGAGAGTAGCACATTTCTCAATCTGCTATGGGAAGCGGAGAGCGGGAGAGAGATATAAAGTCAGGCGTTGCACTCGTACGTCTTTCTTGGGAAATGGGGGATGGAGGGGGGAAGAGGCCGCGCTGTAATGGAACGCTTCAGACCATCGGCCCTACGCGGAGCTCGGCCTTCGGCCTCGCTAGACCTTACCACTGCCTTGTCGTTAGCTTGTAAGGAACTCAGGGATAATGAGTGTCTGCGTGGGCTCGCGTGGAAAGCGCGCTCTAATGGGATGCTTCGGGCCTTCGGCCCTACGCGGAACTCTGCCTACGGCCTCGCGTGCCTTCATCATCATATCAGTTGAAGAACGTCCACTGCTGGACATAGGCTTCTCCCAAAGAGCACCTCGATGACCGGTCCTGCACCATGTGAGAGCTACCTACGCTGCTCCGCGCGGCACGTGGTCGCCACCCGAGAGCCGCACCGCCCCAAATGAGCCACAAAATGTTCATAAACGTCAACCATCTTACCTTTTCGAAAGACTAACGATTTCCCGTAGACATGTAAGGCAAGCCCCTCGCCTTATCTGTCCACGACACAGGTCAGCTAGTTTCCGCGGCAGCTTCCGGTACGCAGCCACGCTGTGCTGGAACAACCTTCCTCCGCCAATCAGAAATGCCAGTTCGCTATCAATGTTTAAAAATAAACTAAAACTGCAGCTGCTAAAGGAACAAACGACTTCCACCTAGACGGCCTGTGTCAATCTGTATCTGTTTATCCCAATGCTGGAGACCTTATTTATTTATTTGTTTATTAAGTATTTATATCATTATTCATCACCTACCTATATTTTTAATCATGATTTTCGCAATAATTCAACGCACACTGTACATTCTGTTGTATCTCGCTTAGCGTAATTTATGTTTTTTATTGTTTTGTGTTTGTATTTTCGTGTCAATGGGTACACTGAAAATCAGCGTCGTAACACTTTGTGCTGCGAGACATGCTGAGTGTTATCCTGTTCCTAAACACTTGCAGCATTGTAACCTTTGTTTCCATATTTTGTAGTGTATGTTAATGTTGTTGTGTCTGTGTTTCGAATAAATGCTTCATTCATTCATTCATTCATCCAAACGAGTAAAATTCTCCCCCCCCCCCTTATTCATAAACGGGGTAAGAGTGGGAGTAAAGGTGGGGGTAGAGTTAGTTAATCTTATAGACTTAGTTTTAACGTTTTGCAGTGTTGATGCGCGACCCGATCCTGCAGGAGAAGCGGCAAGAGCACGTGATGTTTCAGAAGTACGCGCTGGAGCTGTTGGAGCGGGTCTCGGGGAAGAGCAAACACATGGGCGCGGAGTTCGAGACCTCACTAGCCAACATACACAGGGTGAGTTGTATGACCATGTACACATGTCTACTTCATATCATAATATAGTAGCGAAACACTACTTGCTGCTTAAGTATGTGGTGTTGTGCTGCGAAGATACCCTGTGTTGAGTTGAGAGTGAGGGACCTGCATATGTTTCTAGCTATCAACACTTCGAATCCTAAAGTTAATAAAATAATTCGGCCAAGAGCCAAAAATAAATATATTCGGCGAAAAATGTTACTTACTTAAGAGCATGTCCGGCCATGCTTAGTGTAGAGTTCCGTAGTTGCCAAATGAACTTGATTAAAAATATCAAATAATAGCAATCAAAAGGGAATACCTTCACAACATTTCACTAAGAACTACGTCTTTTACTAAGAAGGGAAGACTTTTTATGATAACTCAAAAACAGCTTAACTGATCATGTCCGCTCTATAGTTTTCGTTAAGTCTTTATTAATCTTTACTTTCATGTTTTTTATTTTTTGGACCCGTAGTTATTTTTTTTTTCATTTGGATAGATTATTTTCGAAAATACATATTCATTCTATCAAAAAAAAAAAATGAAGACTTCTATTCATATTGAAAGACCTATCCAACAACTCCCCACGCCATAGGATTGAAGCAAAAAAAAATTCATTCCCACTTTACGTTAGGGGAAGTACCCTTAAATTTTTTTTTTAGATTTTGTTTTACCACTTTGTCAGACTTATTGATTTACATATATATCCATGCCAAATTGCAGCTTTCTGGCACTAACAAACACAGAGCAAAACCTCGGACAGACAGACGGACATGGCGAAACTATAAGGGTTCCTAGTTGACTACGGAACCCTAATAAAAAAGGTCGGCAACGCGCCTGTCATTCTTCTGGAGTGGCAAGCGTCCAAAGGCGACGTACCATCCACCAGGCAGGCCTTAAGCTTGACGCCACCGTCGTATACAAAACCTTACCTGTGTGATTTCGTAAAAATTAAATTCGTATGAGATTATTCTGATGTTTGTGGTCGGATTTCTTTTTGTTATCAAATTGTCTCTTTTTGCTGCCGTCGTAGAGTTGACCAGTTTTTGTTTTTATATAAACTCATTCAAAACTATACTAATATTATAAAGCTGAAGAGTTTGTTTGTTTGAACGCGCTAATCTCAGGAACTACTGGTTCGAATTGAAAAAATATATTTGTGTTGGATAGTCCATTTATCGAGGAAGGCTTTGGGCTATATAACATCACGCTGCGACCAATAGGAGCGAAGACGCGGACGAAGTCGCGAGCAACAGCAAGTTTATTAATATTTTATCATCCGTGAACACCAGATTTACGATGGCTTTAGCATTCTGTTTCGTCGGTAGCGGAATCCGACGGTCGTCGGGCGGTTTTGAAATGTAAGCATACGACCGCGGTTATACGATCAAAGTACAACTGCATCACGTGCATGCCCATCAAAAGCTACGCATTCTTTTGAAGGTCATCCAATAAAAAAGAAACAGTTTCACACAAATGAATCAGATACAAACAGAAATGAAACAGCAACACGAAGATAGAGGCTCACAACAGGCAGTTTTATCGCTAAAGAGCGATGTCTTCCAGACAATGTTTGGGTTATCGACATTTTGTGGTGATCTGTACCAATATTGGTCCAACGGAACACATACGATCGCTCGGCTCGGCGTATGTTTTAACAGGCATTTTGTATGAAAGCTGAAATTTGGCATAGATTTAGCAATTGATGGCCTAATGCCATATCCACAGCCAAAAATGCGTGTGCAGTAGTTTTAAGGGGGCAGTTTTGCGGTTAATACAATATAATACAAATACTCTTATGCACATCTCACATAATAAATCATCATATACAATAAGAATTAACAAAGATATAGGAAGAGAGAGGATTATATAAGGGCTTAGTTCGTGTTTATAGGAAGACAGAAAAAGAGAGAGGTTTATATAAGGGCTTAGTTCGTGTTTATAGGAAGACAGAAAAAGAGAGAGGATTATATAAGGGCTTAGTTCGTGTTTATAGGAAGACAGAAAAAGAGAGAGGATTATATAAGGGCTTAGTTCGTGTTCGTAGGAAGACAGAAAAAGAGAGAGGTTTAGATAAGGGCTTAGTTCGTGTTTATAGGAAGACAGAAAAAGAGAGAGGATTATATAAGGGCTTAGTTAGTGTTCGTAGGAAGACAGAAAAAGAGCGAGGTTTATATAAGGGCTTAGTTCGTGTTTATAGGAAGACAGAAAAAGAGAGAGGTTTATATAAGGGCTTAGTTCGTGTTTATAGAAAGATAGAAAAAGAGAGAGGTTTATATAAGGGCTTAGTTCGTGTTTATAGGAAGATAGAAAAAGAGAGAGGTTTATATAAGGGCTTAGTTCGTGTTTATAGAAAGATAGAAAAAGAGAGAGGTTTATATAAGGGCTTAGTTCGTGTTTATAGGAAGATAGAAAAAGAGAGAGGTTTATATAAGGGCTTAGTTCGTGTTCATAGGAAGACAGAGGAAGAGAGAGGTTTATATAAGGGATTTGTTCGTGTTCATAGAAAGACAGAGGAAGAGAGAGGTTTATATAAGGGATTAGTTCGTGTTCATAGGAAGAGAGAGGTTTATATAAGAGGTTAGTTCGTGTTCATAGGAAGACAGAAAAACGGAGAGGTTTATATAAGGGGTTAGTTCGTGTTCGGTTCGTTAGCTCGTGATAACGGATGTCGTGATACATTCGAAACGTCGGGAAAACCTAAAATAGGTGAATGCATTTGAGATGTACGCGATTACCAATAATAATATATTTCGTCCTGCAGGCAAACGTGGTTGCGCAAACCCGCATCAACTACAACGAGCGTCAGCTGCTGCAGCTAGTGGCCGCGCACCTGGCCGCGCGCGGGCTGGCGGACAGCGCCGCCACGCTGCAGCGCGAGGCCGCGCTGCCCGCGCCCGCGCCGCCGCAGCACGCGCCGCCGCCGCCGCCCGTCTACACGCCCGCCGCGCCCAGCACGCCCGCCTCCGCTCCGCACAGGGTAACACTGACAGCTCCACACAGAGAGAGGCCGCGCTCTAACACTAAAACAGCATTGATTCATCACCAACTCGGCTATTGAACTAGACATTACACAGAGTGATTTAGGGGATGTGAGCAGCATCAACCCTACCCTAGCTTTAATTACCCACGTACATACGAGACTCGTATGCGAGTTTCACTACATTGCGCGGTTTGTCTTGTGTGCACAGAGAGAGGCCTTAAGCTAGTGATTCGTCCTACTATCAATGAGATTAACGTTGATATTACGTCAGAATTAAATTACTATTTCATAAGTGTAAAAAAGAAGTATCTCGTACCGCTTAACTACCTTTCAGCCGGTGGAAAGATTCCATAACCTGGTCCTTGTTGTGTACAGTCGCGGCTGTCGGCGGTGCGTGCGAGCGGCGGCGCGCTGCTGCGCGAGCACCACGACCTGTTCAACAGCAGCGCCGCCGAGGACAGCGCCGGGCCGCAGGTCATCAAGCTCAGGTACACTCTATGTCTACTCGGTACTGTCGGCGGCGCGAGCACCACGACCTGTTCAACAGCAGCGCCGCCGAGGACAGCGCCGGGCCGCAGGTCATCAAGCTCAGGTACACTCTATGTCTACTCGATACTGTCGGCGGCGCGAGCACCACGATCTGTTCAGCGAGTATACAATTACTAATAGACAAAACTTACGGAAATATTTGAAAACGTCCAACTTCAGCTTATTTATGTTATTTAAAAAACACATAAACTTGAAAAAATGACGCAGTATGATCTTACAAAATTGTGACGTCATTAATCAAATTACATCGTTCCGTAAAAATTTGTTGATTTGACTTAAAAAAATACCGTATTATCTTCAGGAAAGCGTTGTTTATTCCAGAAAAGTCCAAAGTCAATCCATGTCGCCCAGCACAGTGAGCACGGGCGTGGAGCACCGCCGCTCGCTCCAGAAGCAGCTCAGCGCGCTCGCCGGCGAGCCGGGCGTCTCCGCGCACCGCGTCACGCTGCACTCCATCATCACCGAGTACCTGTACAACCAGCACGCGCTGTGCAAGAACCCCGTCGTCACCTGTCCGCAGTTCAACCTGTTCGAGTGAGTACCGACTCCTACAGCTCGCTCCAGAAGCAGCTGATCGTGTGGCAGTTAGACAGCCTAAAAAATTGATCGGCCGAAGAAATGAAAAGTTCAAAACGGTAATTTATTTATTGTCATGACAGAATATCAGTTTAACACTGTGTATGTTCCCAGGCCGCACAAGTGCCCCGACCCGCGCGGCGCGTCCACGCTGATGTCGGCGCCCGCGCCCAACGTGTGCGCGCGCCTGCTGCGCCGCGAGCTCGGCGCGCCCTGCGCCGCCTCCCGCCGCGCCGACGCCAAGCTCGCGCACTCGCACTTTGCCGTGGCGCGGACGCTGCGCCTGCAGGACGACGACGCCTACTTCACGCACACCATCTTCCACGTGAGTGTTACTGTCCGTCCCACCCCCGCCTCCCGCCGCGCCCACGTGAAGTGACCATAGATGTCATCTCTGTTAATTTGTGTGACAGCGTGACTTGTGTGTTGCAGCCGACGCAGCAGCAGCTGCTGGCGGCGACGTCGTCGGGCGACATCCGCATCTTCAACCTATTTAGCGGCGCCGAGGAGAGCACCTACCAGGTGCACGAGTCCTACATCTACCACATGCAGGTACGGACATTAACATTCCTTCTATTTCAGCGTGTGTCCACCGTTGGACTCACGCCGATTTTTCTCTCTTCAGCCCGTTTCACGCAGATACAAGGAGAAACTCTTCATTGCTGCCTTGAAAAATCATTACACTATTTTGTTGGGCAGTTCAATGTTCGTGTAAAAAAAATACACTCCTTTTTTGGGCAGTCTTGTAAAAAACATTACACTATTTTCTGGGTAGTCGTTGAAAAAAACATTACACTCTTTTTTGGGCAGTCGTGTAAAAAACATCACACTCCTGTTTGGGCAGCCGTGTAAAAACATTACACTCTTTTTTGGGTAGTCGTTGAAAAAAACATTACTCCCTTTTTTTGGGCAGTCGTGTAAAAAACATTACACACCTTTTTTGGACAGTCGTGTAAAAAAAAATACAGTCCTGTTTTAGACACTCGTGTAAAAACATTACACTCCTTTTTGGGCAGTCGTGTAAAAAACATTACACTCCTTTTTTGGGCAGTCGCAGTGAACGAAAAAAGCATGGAACGCGAGCTTCCTACAAAAGTCCACTTTGAAACGGCGCATTTATTCGTAATACGCACGCGCGGTGTTGTACCAATAAGAATTGCCAAAAATGTCAGCCGATTTTCTATTACCCAAAACAAATAAACGTGATAGGTAAATTTCAAAATGACTGGCTGTGTTTGGTATCCTAGCGCTGACGTCTTATGTGTCAAAATGGCGGCGACAACGACAACGCTTAGCGGGTGGATGTTTGCAAGCAGCAAAAAGTCATCTTCATGCTCAAAACCGCCGTATTATTTAAATTTGAATTTAAGCTTTATTTTATTTTTAAATATCATAGGATAACCTTACGAAAATCTAACTAGACGCTAATTAAGCTGTACCAGACTTATACTATGCATATTGGACGACCATGTACATAATTTATAGCTTGCTAAACACTGTTAGACATAGAGAACAGCAACCACTCGTAATCGAAACTTTTACAGTATATTCAGACAACGCAAACATTTAACATACGTAAGTTAACTCATTTTTTACAAGCTTTTATTTAACTTGCCGTCTTTTTTGTTTGTGTGCGTCAAATCTTAGAAGCTAAATTAGACCCACTTCTCGATTTCCGATTGAGCTAATATTTGACGTTAGTACGCTCGGATGAACTCGATTCTCTATACAAACGTAGTTTCGTTCTCATTTTAAACCCCTTGCTGAAATAACATGAAACTTTGTATACACAATGGGAGCCGCCATATCTAGGTCGGAAATTAGTTTCTGTTGCAAGAAATTGTAATAGAAAAAAACACAGCGAGTTTTGATTTTTTTACGTCTTTTATGAAAACCTTAATAATCGCTGTATTTTTTCTCCATTATAATTTCAAGCAACAGAAACCAATTTCCGATCTAGATATTCCGGATTCCATTGAATATATACAAAGTTTCATGTTATTCTAGAATGGCATTTTAAAATAAGAGCTAAACTACGTTTGTATGGAGGACCGAGCTTGCTATGTAAATTCAGTGACAATGCAATATTATGATAATATTATTATCGAGCTGATCTGATGATGGAACTGAAAAGTAGTCACAGGAACTCTGTAATAAGTTAACACAATCATACCGAGTTTGGGCAGTTTAAATCCACTCTTTGAGTAGTTGATAATAATTGTATGTATAGCGTAGTTACACACTTATTCTTTTATTTTTATTTCGGTTTTAGTTCTTGTTAAAAATATATTTATTTCTCGCTTCCCTCATATAGTTATATAGTCTAATTAGAATCAATAGTCTAGTTGTAATTGTACTAAATGCCCCCTAATATTTATTTATTATGGAATTAGTTTACCTTTTTCGAACATTTTAATTTGTTGAGATACATGCTTTTATACACAAATTAGTTGTAAAGTGCATGAAAGCATGTTTAATAGGTATCTTAGGTACCTTTTCATTCACCTATTAACATTTTGATGATGTAAGGTGGCATAACACCATCCCTATACAAAATCGGTTCCGACTTAAAAAAATTAAACAAATATGTTTACCGCTTTACTTACATATAAAAAGTGATTCCGTCTTTTTTTATGTTTTCTAGAGTGATTAACGCACCACTTCACTGCACAAAAAGGCATATTTTTTATTTTTGAGATTTCAGTTAACAAAACTGTTACGTTGCGCCGCCATGTTCAAACTAGACAGCCGTTGGACACAATTTTGACGCCCCGCCTTAGGGGACACAAATTTGATGGTGTCATTTTGCGACACTGGTTGTGCTTCTATGTTTTTTTCATTCGCTGGGCAGTCGTATAAAAACATTACAGTGATATGATGGATTACGTGATGTCGACAGGCGAGCCGCGACGGGCTACTGCTGCTGGCGTCCGCCACCACGACGTGGCGGCCGCTGTCGGCGCTGTGGAACATGAAGGAGTTCGAGCAGATGTAAGTACGCTTCACCGGAACATTGATTACGTCATGTCGACAGGCGAGCCGCGACGGGCTGCTGCTGCTGGCGTCCGCCACCACGACGTGGCGGCCGCTGTCGGCGCTGTGGAACATGAAGGAGTTCGAGCAGATGTAAGTACGCTTCACCGGAACATTGATTACGTCATGTCGACAGGCGAGCCGCGACGGGCTGCTGCTGCTGGCGGCCGCTGTCGGCGCTGTGGAACATGAAGGAGTTCGAGCAGATGTAAGTACGCTTCACCGGAACATTGATTACGTCATGTCGACAGGCGAGCCGCGACGGGCTGCTGCTGCTGGCGGCCGCTGTCGGCGCTGTGGAACATGAAGGAGTTCGAGCAGATGTAAGTACGCTTCACCGGAACATTGATTACGTCATGTCGACAGGCGAGCCGCGACGGGCTGCTGCTGCTGGCGGCCGCTGTCGGCGCTGTGGAACATGAAGGAGTTCGAGCAGATGTAAGTACGCTTCACCGGAACATTGATTACGTCATGTCGACAGGCGAGCCGCGACGGGCTGCTGCTGCTGGCGGCCGCTGTCGGCGCTGTGGAACATGAAGGAGTTCGAGCAGATGTAAGTACGCTTCACCGGAACATTGATTACGTCATGTCGACAGGCGAGCCGCGACGGGCTGCTGCTGCTGGCGGCCGCTGTCGGCGCTGTGGAACATGAAGGAGTTCGAGCAGATGTAAGTACGCTTCACCGGAACATTGATTACGTCATGTCGACAGGCGAGCCGCGACGGGCTGCTGCTGCTGGCGGCCGCTGTCGGCGCTGTGGAACATGAAGGAGTTCGAGCAGATGTAAGTACGCTTCACCGGAACACTGCAACTATATGTAGATGGGATATAGTTTGAACCAGTGTTTTAAACATTGCTGCGATTGCTAACACTCTTGTGATTAAAGTAATGTGGAATTCGTACTTTTTGGTGGTTGTGGAAGGTGATGATTAAGGAAAGTTCGAATGTAGTTTGTATTGCTTTCGATCGGCGAACGAGTTGAAATAGAGCTGATCAGGAAATAGTGTTGGGTTACTCACTCGTGAGGCACCTCTTTTGTCATACTCATTTCATTGAATTGTCGCAACACTTCGCGTATCAAAAATGTCACACTTCATAACTCACGAGGTACCAACTCACTCGCTCGTCCATCAACTCACGCTTCATTTATCCTTCAAATCTCAATCACACCTCAATATGCCTCGCGCCTCGTGCCTAACTTCACATGTCCCACTACGACACTCCTACTCACACCTAACTTCATTTGTCCCACTGCCTATCACACCGAAAATGAGCGCGTGAATGAGGATGTTTACTCTAACATGACAACGAGTGCGATCCCCAAAATGTTCGGTGTGATGTGAGGTGGGACATGAAACACCTCAACCAATGCTCAATACGTTGACAAAAACGTCGTAAGCGCCGCAGGATTTCATACATTTTACGCGTTTACGTCAAACGGTCAAATTTTTGAAACTGACGGAACGTTTAGAAATCTTTTTACTTACTGTATTTGTGGATATGGATATGGAATGTGGTTCTTATACTTAATAAAATAGAATAGGATTAAAATCTCAACCATTATAAGAGTGAAATTCTAGGTAGTTGGATTGTTAAAAATAGAGTTTATTTTAATGTTGGTGTTGGTGCAGAGTTAATTTTTTTTTTTTTTAATTTTTTTTTAATTTATTCAGAACACAAACAGTCATATAAACATTTTAAATTCACAGTACATTAAATAAAAAAAATGTACTAAAACAAAAATAAACAACAGACCTGGAGGTTCATTATTTTAAATAGTGGGTGTTAACTATGTATATAATAATTGTGTAAACAGAGTGTTAATTTAAGTAAAGTACAATAAAAGTACAATAAAAAGTTAAAAGTTAATGGTGAAACGGCGGGACAAATTCTATCTACAAAAATCGAATCAGTTCTTGTTAGGTACTTAATGAATATCTTTAAGATGTTATTTGAAAATTGTTTTTATTTATTTATGATAGGTAATTACTAAGGAATGAAACAGTTTTCAAAATTGTAACGAAAGGGTGAGAAATTAAACGCAACTCAATTTTGACAGAAGTCAAACAAGATACCTATGACATTGACAATTAACCGACAAAGTTGATCACGTTGAGAATGGTGATAAGATGTTTGTTTGTTTATTTACTTTTACTTTGTATCCGGATTAGGTTAAAAACATCTTGCCGACACATGAATGTGCCTGGCTGCCTTGTGGTTGTGGTGTGGTTATTGTTTGCGTGTTAAACTGAAAAGCCAATACGCGGGAATAATTTATAAAACTTGCTTTTATTCAATACATATCTCATTATTGATAATGTCATTGGTAAGTTAATTATATTTGTGCCAGTCCAAATCTTCTTCTAGGAATCTTATTATGAGTTTAATTTACATACGTGAATTGCTTCTAAATACCCAAACAAACTATCAAGTTGGAATAATAAATAACTAGACTACACTGGTGTGCTTTTGAAGTACATGCTGACGAGTATTATGTTTATACACGTGACATTATACTCTGGTTCAGTTGTAAGCGTCAATATTAGATTGTCATACTATATGAAGTTTCAGGATGACAAAACTTCTGCTATGCTGTGGTCTAATTTATTGTTTTAATTCATCTGACTGTAACTGAGCATGCAAAATTGAAAACTGCCCGGTAATTCATTTTTTATATGAAGTGGAGGAAGATGAATATAAATAAGTATGAATATAGAACATGAAAGTACTCAGTGCTCGGTTATAACACTATGCTTAATTACAACCTTGTTTTTGCTGCCGAAAGATACTAAGTATATACTGTTACCTCACCTCATTTGAAGTAGGACATTGTACCACCTCATTTTTGGATATGAGGTACTCCCTCAAACTCATTTTAATTTCATGTCCTACCCAACACTATCAGGAAATACAGCTGAGAGCATGAAGATGCTTTTATAATTGTGTTGGAGATTTTTATATTGAAAACATTTTTTTTTTGTTTCCTGTACCGTCTCTACAGTACGAGTAATCTAATGATTCAATAGTAGTTGTGTGGATTTGCGATATTTTGCATAACACAACACTAAAATGCATTTTTTTTTGTTTTCAGGTTCCAATTAGACAACGAGGAGTACGTAGAATTCTCAAAGATGTCGGACGACCGCATCATCGGCACGAAGGGAGAGACGGCCACCATCTTCGACACGCGCACCGGCCGCGAGCTGCTCACCCTCAGCCCCTCCATCAGCAACCAGTACGCCAAGAACCGCGCCACCTTCAACCCCACGGACGAGCTCGTGCTCTCAGGTACAGCAGACAAACAGACGGACAGACAAACGCACCGGCACCACAACACCTACTGACTGAGACCGATCCTTTGCCCTGTACCGTGTCGCCACAGATGTTTATTGCGTATCCACAGATGTGGAAGTGAATGAATGTGTGGATATGGTGAGGTATTGTAACAAGGAAGGCTCCTCGCTGACGCGTGCGTTGTGTTCGCAGACGGCGTGCTGTGGGACGTGAACTCGGGCAAGGAGATCCACAAGTTCGACAAGCTCAACCAGACGCACAGCGGGGTCTTCCATCCCAACTCGCTAGAAGTAAGTCCCCGACTTGTTGAACACCGTCTACCAGTCGCTACACGTCCCTCGAGAATGTTGACGAAGACGCCGCATCGGCTGTACACGACAACATGATCCTTGTAGCAGTTACTTGCGTTCATTTGAAGGGAAATTAACATATCCTTAAAGTTTCGAAGCCAGTTTGCATCTTATGACATTATAAATGGGGTTCCTTTTTTTTAAAAAGTTAAATGGACTATAGATGTTTTTTCGTGTAATTTTTTTTTTATTTATTTATTTATTGTAAAGGGAAACAAACAGCTTAAAAATTATACATAATATAAACTCAATGAACTAATACACGAGCCAAAACAGTTTCCACTAATGGGATTACAACAAAAAATGCTCAAAGGGAACTATGAATAAAAATGCAAATGAGGAAAAACAAACATAAAAGTAAAATGAAGAAAATAAAAATAAAAATACTGAAGTTAAACAACAAAGGAACGACAAAAGAAAGTTGTACATACAATGTCAGTTTAGACTACCGCTAAACACCATAAATGAACCTAAAAACTATTATTTTTTATCGGATATTCAGTGACGAAACGAATTTACCAAATTTCGTATTGAATAAATCTAGGTCTAAATATTTAACATTATATGTCGAGCATGCTCTCACTAGGTATGAGTTTTTGACATATTTAGTTCTGCAAAATGGTATAGCAAATAAAGTATTTGATCTAGTTCTAAAAGTAGGGCATCTATATAAAATATTACTAATGAGATATTGCGACTCAATTAAATGATTAAGTAATTTAAACAAAAATATCATATCTTTTTGTTCTCTACGCAGCTGCAGACTCACGATGTTATCACTAGAAAAAGATTTAAATTTATCTACTATATAATATAAATAACATAAATTAAAATAAAGACTTGAAAGATTGATTAAAATATGGAAATATTTGTATGCCTAACGGCTAGACATTGCGGTACTTGTTTCTTAACTATAAGACCTATTATAAACCTATGTTTACAAATAAATATCTGATCTGATCTGATTTCCATGTACCCTTCATATACGATTTCGCCTTTGGCTGGCGATGGGAACTCAAAAAGCCTGCCTTTAGGACGCAGGTCGGAGCCTAAAGAAAACCATGTTATCATTTCATTTTAACTTAACTGAGTGACCTTTTTTACGTTTCCAGGTAATATCAAATACAGAAGTATGGGACTTGAGAACATTCCATCTACTTAGAACAGTGCCAACTTTAGACAAATCAGAGGTGAGACTGACCAATTATCTATCAAATATGTCGCAGGTACAGCTGAAGTTCCTGTCGAGTACAAACTTGTTCAAAAAATAAGCTGAAAGCATTTTTACTGCGGAAGTGTTTCTAGTATACATAACCTAGTGGAAATCAACATTTAATTTCCTAAGCACGTTGTAGTTCTGGTCTGTTTTTTTAATATGTTATATGTATCAGTTAGGGTAGTGTTCATCCAAATTTGCAACATCGAAAAACTTGGGCTCGCTGCGCAGTACGTGAAATTTTGGGACATTTTTCACTAAATGTTCTAAAAGTCATGAACTACTTATGCGTTTTTTGACAACAAAATGTGGAATGTATCTAAATTTAGTTAAATTTGCTACAATTTAAGCCTCACCGCAGCTTTATAAGCCCTCTAGGGACCAAGGTAAGGCTAAGGCCCTTTGAAGGTGGACCATTTTATGTTTCTTTTGGAGCAGTTAACTCTGAATATATTCGCTTATGAGAAACTTTAGATTCATTCCTTAAGACCTATCGGTTGATATCGCCACATGTTGAGATAATTCCAGTTACATCATGTTTTGTGATTAGCCTTTTTTAGTGCCGATTTCTACTGGGTTACGGTTAGGAATTTTGAACAAGTAATTAGATACTGTTAAAAAAAAATATTTTTATTATTTTATTTCTGCCTAATGAATTAGTCTTTTTTTTTATATATGTTTAAATGCATTTTTCCTGCTCTCATTATAATCTGTCAATTAGATGACTGACAGCGGTATTAAAGCAATAAACTTTTTATACAATTGCAAGTCTATATCAGACAAGTCATTAAGGCTAGACGCTGGCCAAGAGCAACCTCCCATTTATATAAAAAATGACTGGTGGGAGAATCGAAATTGATTTCCATACATTGTTGTACAGCATTTTTTTAAAAAGAAGCTCACGTCTATGCCCGTATTCTGCCATCATATCGATTTTTAATTTAAGACAAATTATTTAGCTGTCGTAAAAAAATTATTGTAGGCAACGTTACATCATTAGGTGTTAAAATTCTTGAATTTTTAATCGACTCTCGAATTCTAAGAACCCTTATTATGTAACTGTTGCATAAAAGTACATTACGATACAAGTGCGGAGAATAGGAAATTCGCAAGGAGTGGTGATAAATTAAAGCACGACCGAAGGGAGTGTTTTATATCGACATGAGTTGCGAATTACCTATTCGCACGTGTATCGTACAACGTTTTACAGTACATATGGCTCTTTAAAGTTTCGACATATGCACGTAATCTGCTGATTAAGCACCATATGTACTGTAAATACCATTTTGTGGCGCAATTATTTGAAATTAATATATACTTATTGTTTATTGAATAAATAACTATGAACTACGTTTAGTCGATGTGACAGCGGCGTCATCACAAGGTCACATGAGTGTGGAGTCTCCTATGGTGTGTTGAGAGTGTGTGTGTGTGCGCAGGTGATCTTCAACCCGACGGTGTCGGCGCTGTACGCCGTGTGCTCGGACCAGGACTCGGAGGAGCGCAGCCAGTTCGACACCAGCTTCAAGACGCTCGACCCCTTCGACTACTCCAGCATAGGTGCGTGTGCTGACCTCCATACTATACTATACAATACAATCATTTATCGATAACTCCGTGCTTACAAGTCACACCATCATCATCATCATCATCCTAGCGTTGTTCCAGTACAGTTGCATTCTGAAGGATGCCCGGGATCCGTTACCTAATCCCATGAATTGGCGCAGGCACTAGTTTTTATGGAAGAGACTGCCATCTTACCTTCCAACCCAAGGAGGAAACTACAACTTATTGGGATTCGTTATCTCAAGTGAATGGGTAACTTGACTGTTACAAGTTCTTAAGCCGCCCGGAGCCCTCTAAGTTGACTTAAGAGTCTCCCGTACGCTCGACCGAACTCGATTCTCCATACAAACTTAGTTTCGTTCTCGTTTTAAAACGCTATGATGAAATAACATGAAACTTTAACATACACAATGGGATCCGCCATATCTAGGTCGGAAATTATTTTCTTTTGCTAGAAATTGGTATTTTTGATGTTTTTAGGTCAATCAATCAGTATATTTATTTCTATGAATGCGGTACAATATGAGTTAGTTAAATATTTTTAGAACAGCACATTCTGCCGGTGTCGGCGTAGAAATTGGGACACTAATATTAATTTACAGTAACAGTTTATATAATAAAAAATACACAAACGGAATCACAAAAAAATGGTAATTAATTAATTTTATAAATAATAATCTATTTAAGAATAAGAGCGTTCGTGGGCCAGCGGCGCCCGCGTACCGCGTGCGGTATGCGAGGTTAAGCAATGTCGGGCGAGGTCAGTCCTTGGATGGGTGACCGCTTTGAGTGGTTACTAACTGAGCGCTCTCGTGCTTTGGAAGGCACGTTAAGCCGTTGGTCCCGGTTGCTGTCTCTGATAGCAGTCGTTAAGCCAAGTTAGAGGCCTCCGGGCGGCTTGAGAACTTCTAACAGTCAAGTTGCCCACTCACTTGACAAGCCTAATCCCAATAAGGTCTAGTTTTCCCCTCGGGTTGGAAGGTCAGATGGCAGTCGCTTCCGTAAAAATTACTGCCTACGCCAACTCTTGGGATTAGGTAGCGGACCCCAGACATCTTTCAGGATGCAACTGTACTGGGAATAACGCTAGGAGGATGATGATGATGATGAATCTATTTAAGAATAATTAAAGAACTATAATTGAAAAGTATGTCAACATATTATAAATTCCATAACAAAATAATTTATCAATCATGGGGCATCTAGGAAGTCCTTTATTGATTAATAACATTTTTCAATCAAATACGAAACGAATTGCAACATTTCATATATTTTCATACTTTTTATTGTCCGGCTCGAAAGAATGCAATTTAAGATACGTGTTTTTTTTTACTAAATACTGCGATCGCCAACCCGCATGCCAAGCGTGGCGATTATGGCATTTACCCCCCATGAAATTGGGGGAGGCCTATGTCCAGCAGTGGACGTCTTTCGGCTGATATGGTGGTGGTGGTGGTTTTTTTTTATATTTGCGTAAATCCTATATTTTATGCGATAATGGAAAAAAAAATGTTGTCAATTTGCTTCTTAAATTAGTGAATGTCATGATGTTTAATAGAGGATGGTATTTTGTTATATATTTTTGGTGCCATTCCAAAAAAACTATTACGCATTAATGCTGTTCTCATATTATAGGGTGAATATACAACTGTCCCTCATACTGAGGGCGAATGAAGAGTTTACGTCTATCTTATATATGAAAACCTCTTGTATGAAAACCTTTATAATCGCGGTATTTTAACTCCATTATAATATCGAGCAACAGAAACTCCAGAACACCGGATCCCCTTGTGTATACAAAGTTTCAAATTATTCCAGCATGCCATTTTAAAATGAGAGCGAAACTACGTTTGTATGGAGAACCGAGCTTACTGCGGACTCTGAATGTGCCCTTCCGAAGCACGGGGGCGCTCTGTAATCATTCAAAGCGTTCACCAATCCAAGGGTTGACTTCGACTGACGCTTAACCTCGCATACCGCGCCGCTGGGCCACGGGCGCTAGTTACAAGTCACATATTAACATTAATAGTATGAATGTACTATTTCACACTAATTGATAATTTTTATGTGCACGGTAATTTAAAAAAAAAACCTAGGTATTCCTCACAGCCTGGCCAGCCAGAGTTGAAACTCTAAGCGGGTTATGGGTGATTAGTACTGTTAGAACAAACCCTCTACAGGCGAATTCGGCAGTTGACAGCGCCATAATAAAAATACAGAGAGTATGATGTGAATTGCGACCGAACCTTCAATTTTAAGCTCAAAAAACTGTGCCATCGATATAGATAAGGAAAATAATAATAAAACCCACCACCCACACGGCGTTAAGTCCGCCTTTTGTATTCATATGTGCAATAAAGTTTAAATGAATAAAACCCAATGATTACCACTAATTCAAGTGAAGATGGCAAATTACTTACAGTGACAACTAATAACAGCTGGGATTTTTCGTGCCAGTGCTAACGCTAACTACTAGAGGGAAAATCTCCGCTGTTATAATAAATGGTAACAGATAGGAATAAAACTGCCCTTGAATATTCCTTGCTTTGGAATATTCCTTGTTTGTGTGTACCTTGTGTCATCGTAGTGTTAGTTAGTGATGTCGTGGTTCGTTATCCTCAGCAACGATCGACGTGAAGCGCAACATCTACGCGCTGTCGGTGAACCGCTGGGGCACGCAGATCAGCGTGGTGGAGAACATGGGCGACTTCGACCAGATGCAGGAGAGCGCCGTCAAGGTGTACGACGTCGGCCGCAAGCGCGACCACGACGACGACGCGGTCAGTGCCCTCGTCCCGCCCCACCTCCCTCCTCTCTGCACTCCACCTCATGCCGAGGCCGTTACAGCCGGGTACTCATCAGCCAACTGCAACCGAACGGATACTGTGTTGAACCTGTTTCTTCCTTCGCTGTACAGTCTCGAAATAGCATCTCACTTTCTTGACATCGAGTGATTTTAACTAGGCGCCCAGATGAACTCGTATGATGTAGGTGCCAAGAAGATCAACGAAAATTACGTTTTATTTCATTTATTCAGTTACATAATATGGGACTAGTTCGATCTGTGTAAAAACTTGTCCCTAATATTAATTTATTAAAAACACATAATAGGTAAACTTACAGTGCGGTCCCCAAGTCACAATTTATATCATCGATAAAAAAATGTTTAAATGAAGGAATACAAAGCGGTGACAAAAAATAATAAACAATATTAATTGATATAATATTAAAAATTAAAAAAAACGTTTACATATAAATATAATATAACATTTAAATATAATATAACATTAGCAACGCAGACGAGACGCGTCTTGCGTCTGCGAGGAGCGGGAAGTATACGGAAAGGGGTCTCCGTGTTGCACGGATGACGCCCCTCGTTCATCGCAGGCGTAGGATAGTGGAGCGTAGAGTTCGATTCATGCTTATTGAATATATGAAACCGATCGTTCTGTCGCGAGACAATAACGTCAGATTTCAATCTGGCTTGAGCTGTTAAGTTTGGTTAGTGAGAAATCAACCGAAAGCTAGATTGTTTGTACGTTCTAAAACTTATTCATAAAAGAAGAAATAACATCGTAGGTATATGTGGTCTTTTACGAAGTTAAAAATGTATATGTTACATTCAACATAAAATTACTTTTAATTTATTTATTCGGGACGGTAAGTCCGTTATACCCGTCCTCCCCGACAGGACTGAAAAGGCAAAAATAGCCGGAAAGTTTATTTATGTGTATAGGAAACTCCCCACGCGGGGTGCGCTCGCGCGGGCGGGCCAGCTGCTGCAGCGCGTGTTTTTGTTACTGAATAATTTTTGTTCATTAGGATTTTTCTTGTAATTAATAATATCAGGGGACTTTTTTTTAAACAAATCGAGTTAGTCCCTTAGTAAGCTCAATATGGCTTGTGTTATGGGTACTAGACGACGATATATTTAATAGATAAATACTTAAATACATAGAAAACAACCAAGTCTCAGGAACAAATGTCTCTTGCTCACCACAGAAACAAATGCCCTTACCGGGATTCGAATCCGGGACCTCTAGCTTCGGAGGCAGTGTCACTACCAACTAGGCTAAACGGGCCGTTAAATTTGTTCGCATTTTTTGAGAAACGCACTATACATGCCTCGTCTGGAACAACGATTGCTTGCCTTGTATTACTAGACACTCCGCGGGCAATTCCTTCCTTCCCGGCCTTTGCAGTAATGTACTATTGTACTATTGTGTGTGTGTGCAGGAGGAGGAGGACGAGGAGGAGATGGCGGGCGGCTCCGAGAACGACGACGCCTCCGACTCCGGCTCCGGCGACGACGACGGTGAGCCGCCCTACTAGCATTCATTCCGCTCTTATGTTCCCTCTCCGCACCGATGCTGGCAAACAGAGCACATTCCAAATCACCACAGTGTTAAAACAGACATCGTAAACATTACCTTTTTCTATGGTATATAGATATATAGAAAAATAATGTTGAGTTTTTTATCGTAGTTACACTGCACGTCGTACGACTGACTATTGAGTATTACAAATGTACGAATTGATTTAAAATCTACGAATTGTTGAAGAGCTGTGCATAAGTCCGTTAGCGATATAAAGGTTAGCTTAGAGCCAGGCCACAGTTGCGTTGCGTTTATGAATAGGTTCCCTGGGTGTCGTCATCCTGGTTATATTCATAAACACAACGCTACGCAACGGAGCAGTGTGGCCCGGCTCTTAACCGTGGAAGATTTGTCGGCAACAACCACGTCAAATTCAAAACGTTTATTCGTGACACACAAGATTCATAATAATGAACAGAAGGAAGGAAGCAAAGCAAACAAAAAAGGGTCGTGCCACGAAATGGACCTAACTCAGCATATTACTAGCTTTACAGCCTGGAAACGGTGGGTAACACAACATACAGTATACAAACAAACATAGAAGAACAATATAGAGTATAACAAAAAGAAACAAAAACCGAGACATGAAAAACAGCAGTATAGCTAACATTCATACTTATATAGAACATAATACGACTAATATATAACATCACAATTTTACAAACAAAAAAGCGTCGCGTCACGTGTGAATACGAGGCTTACATAAAGTGACATGAGTAACTAACACGGTTCATTAGCGGCGAGTTATATTAATACAGGTGTAGTGTCAAGCTTTTCCACGGGCTAGGTGAAATTCAATCTTATCTCAAAATCATAGGATATAACTTTGTTAGTTTATCTATACCATATGTTCCCAGCATCCAACTTGCTACGCAACGCGGTGATGGAGCTGGCGGGCGCCAGCTCCGGCGACAGCAGCCCCGAGGACCGCGAGCGCGAGCGCCCGCGCCGCCGCCGGCGCCGGAGACCCGTACGTACCCACCCCCTCTCCCTCCATCACTCTAGGCTATGTTCCGAATCACGCTCACAGCGCTCACAACGCTTACAGTGCTGGCGGCCGGTCCGAATCAGTTAGCGCGCTCAAGGCCGCGTGAGCGGTGTTTTGTTTCGGACCGGTCATGAGCGTGTTTACTGTCAACGTCAACTGAATTTGAATTTTGAGTTCGTCAATTAATCGTAGTATGAAATTCTGGGCTGGGTTTTTGATCTTTAAAAAATTTAAATTAATCGCAATCTGCAACTAACTAATATAAAACTGACGACATGTTCCAGGACCAAATTGTAGAGCATAGGGAATAGTTCATCTTCACACCTTAGAACCTGAATGGTTGCGTACGGTACGGTTTCAGAGGAATTTTCTCCATTGGACGCTCTGACTGTGGAATGAACTCCCTGCCGAGGTTTTCCCGAAGGACTACAGTATCGGGTTCTTCAAGAAAGGAGTATATAAAATTTTAAAGAGTTGGTTATGCGCATGTGACACCCCTGGAGTTGCAGGCGTCCATAGGCTGCGATGACCACTTACCATCAGGCGGACCGTACGCTTGTTTGCTACCGACAAAGTACAAAAAAACTAATAAATAAACTAATATAACTGTAAAGTTTATTTTTCGCGCCTAAAATGAAATGTCAAACGTCAACTTGACGTTTGCGCTCACGGTGCTTACGGCTGGGAGTGTGAGCACCGTGAGCGCCGTCCATGACGTCATCAATGACGTCACGACATCTCGTGTAAACGCTGTGAGCGTGAATCGGTCCGACCGTGAGCGCGCTCACAGCGCTGTGAGCGTGATTCGGAACACAGCCCTACACTCACTACTCTATACACCACCGGTGTTCTCGGCTTTGCTTCTGCTGCCTATGACTACTAGCGCCATCTAGGGTCGAGTAGACGAAACAACTTGTGGCGAATATCATTATTACACTACTCCGGGTGATATTTCACAAATCACATTTGATATGATAGTTCACAACATCCCGTAGAATCCAAATAGTCACTACCCGTAGAATTAATAAATTAAAATAAGTAATACTATTAGAGCTTCACAAATACCTAAAAAAGTGTGAAAAGCTTGTTTGAATTGCAACCAAAATAATGTAAATTTGTATAATAAACTACGAAGTAAAATTAACTTCGCAATTTGAATAAATATTTTTAAATCTGTATAAAATCGATCCGATTAACCTTTCACCATTCATTAACAATCGCTAAATATGACAGGGGATACATCTTAGCCTCATTAGTCATTACTACAAACTCCAAAAGAGAAGTGTCCACTGTGATTCGTAACATCTCACCAAGAACCACCAAAAACCATAACTTGATATACGAATGGGTCGAATGCATTAGTCATAAAATAACTGATTAGTTTCTATTCGTTATTTTAGAGGGATTATTTCATTGCCACATGGAGTTTCTTCTATTCCATATCCTGTATCTAGATTTGAAAGAAAGATTGTTCTCCATCGTTATCTCGAGATCGATAAATTGCTTGTGACAGGGCTCCGAACCAGGTTCATCTCTAAATCCCGAAATAGACAAATATTTAGTTTATGCGTAATTGTAGGGCTCAATAATGTATGTAGGTTATCACTTAGTTTATGCGTAATTGTAGGGCTCAATAATGTATTTAGGTTATCACTTTGTATTATGAGAGTCCCTGATTAAACATGAAATAGTAAACGAAAGAACGAAACAAATACCTTTTTTTTATGAATACCGAGTCCTGGTTTGTGAGATTTGATAACTACTAGCGCCATCTATTGTCTAGTGACCTCGACTACTCGGCGCTAGATGGCGCTAGCAATCTCTGTCTTGTGTGTTTTGTAAGTACATAGTAAAGTGAGTATTGTTGTTCGCAGACGGAGGGGCACAGCAGCGACAGCGACGACGACGACGTGCGCCTCGACGACATCATCCAGTTCGAGCTGGACTAGCGCCGGCTAATACAAGTGTTGATCAGTTTACACGAGTGTTTCATTTACCAAGCTAGTCATACACTCCGGCCGGACCGACGTGGCGGGGCGTTCTTAGAGAACAATACATTTAGCAGTGTACAGTCGTACTCTTCGTCTAATATATAAGGTGCTTCCAAATTAGATGCCAATACATTCAGAGCTGATAGTACTCGTCCTTGGAAGTAGACTCAGACTGGGTTGCACCAAAACGTCTGTAATCGTAAGCTATGTACGTCAATATTTGAAGGTATGGAAAGTTTGACAAGTTTCCATGGCATGACAGCTGCCGGCGCCATATTTAACGTTGATCGGTCTGTGATCGTATGTCGGTGCAACCCAGCCTTAGAGTGAGAAGTATATTACTAATCTAAAGTTTATATTAGTTTTTGGAGAAAATTAGGTAAACAACTGTGCCACGTAATAACACTTTGTTAAAGAAATAATCAGTATTCAATGATTAAGACTTCTTTGACGTATCGTATGAAACCTCTCGACTGACGCTTTTTAACTGGCCACTTCAACTGGCATCCAATGTGTAGCTCACTAGACAGACAGTGATAACTTCAACTAGCATCCAATGTGTAGCTCACTAGACAGACAGTGATAACTTCAACTGGCATCCAATGTGTAGCTCACTAGACAGACAGTGATAACTTCAACTGGCATCCAATGTGTAGCTCACTAGACAGACAGTGATAACTTCAACTGGCATCCAATGTGTAGCTCACTAGACAGACAGTGATAACTTCAACTGGCATCCAATGTGTAGCTCACTAGACAGACAGTGATAACTTCAACTGGCATCCAATGTGTAGCTCACTAGACAGACAGTGATAACTTCAACTGGCATCCAATGTGTAGCTCACTAGACAGACAGTGATAACTTCAACTGGCATCCAATGTGTAGCTCACTAGGCAGACAGTGATAACTTCAACTGGCATCCAATGTGGAGCTCACTAGACAGACAGTGATAACCACCATGTCACTTAAATGCACAGGTGATTGTGTTTGGATTGGACATAATTTTAATTTAATAATTTTGTTAGGAAAATTAAAACAATATTTCATAAAAAATATTATTAATTCCGGTTTAAAGTAAATTATTTTGATGCAAGTTAACATCTCTTAAAGTATTGGCATCTTATTTGGAAGCACTTTATGTACACACAGACAGCAGGGTATTTAAAAATATCTGAACATGCACTCTAAATATTGACAACTGAGTCGTTTTTAGATGTTTGTCAACGCTGTTTGGTCTTGATGTACAGTCAAGAGCAAAAGTAAGTTCCCAGTTTTTCACCTTATCATTATCATTATCACAATGGAATAAGATTCAAAAGTGTTTTACTTTTGCGGCAAGCTTCCGAAGGTCAAGTTGCCGAATGAAATGAGAGACAAATGTTTATGAATATGCGCATCACGAAGATGAGAACTAGCTAGATCGATTAAACCCTTGAATTGTAGATTTCATCGAAATCCGTAGAGCTGTTTCTGAGATCCCCGAAATAAATAGATATATACAAGTATTGGTCGTTTAACGTGCCTTCCAATGCATGGAAGCGCTCAGTAACCACTCAAAAGTGATCACTCATCCAAGAGTTGACCGTTGACGTTGGCTAACCTCGCATACCGCACGCAGTACGCGGGCGCCGCTGGACCACGAGCGCTCCAACAAAGTATAATACGTAGCAGTAAAAATTGAGATTACTTTTGGCGAAATAAAGTTTACCGACACACGCCAATCTATTGATAACTACCAAACTTAGAACAGTTGAAAAACCCCCCACATTTTCATTTCACTGTATTATACGTCGGCCTTGTGCCTAACAACTAGGCTATAGTTGGTAGTGACACTGCCTCTGAAGCTAGAGGTCCCGGGTTCGAATCCCGGCCAGGGCATTATTTGTGCATCTATTACGAATATTGTTAGTGTTATAGTACGGATTTTGTTCTTGGGTCTTGGATGTTCTCTATGTATTTACCTATATAAGTATGTATATCGTCTTCTAGTACCCATAGTCACAGAATAAGTAATAGAACGAGTACAGAAGTTTCTCTGTTAACAAATCCCTCGTTTATATACATAAACACATTATATACATGCATTATATACATACGCCAAACGTGCCTAAACGTGGCCATCTCTTTCTATCGCACGCAACGCGCTCTTTCGAGGCTCCGCCCTCAGCGCTAGGGTTACCACCAGCGAGAACCATTTTAATATATGTACTTTATTATTAGTAGTGTTGTTTATAGTACAATTACGAATAGTACTTTTAAGGTTCCGTAGCCAAAATGGTGAAAACGGAACCCGTCCGTCCGTCTTTTCGTATAAGCACTACAAATACAATTAAAACATTTAGCAGGAAGGTGTGTTCTACTCGTATGAACAGCTACGTAAAAGTGATGCAAAATGACGAAAATATATTAAAGTAGGGGGAGGGGGGCACTCCATACATGTAACCAGGGGATACAAAGTTTTATATAATTTTTAAAGGCTTTAAAAAATAAGTTTCTTAGAACCAACGTTTTCATTTTCTTTTATGTCAACCGTTGGTGAATACCAAACTCAATGACTGTCAGTTTTTTGAGTGATAAATGTCAGTTTTTTCAACATTTTGAGTGATAACTGTCAGTTTTTTCAACATTTTAAGATAAAGACTGTCAGTTATTTCAACATTTTAAGATAAAGAAAGACACAGAATTTGGGTAACTATATAAAGATATTTTTTATACAATTATGCTGTGGTTTTGACATTATTATTTAACACGAAACGGATTATTTTAATATCGTACAGCGGTACAGCAGCGCGTGCGCGTGCGATCCGTAACGCTGCGCCGCAACCTCAGATCATATAAATAAAGAGATGCCCTAACCGCGAAATTAGTCCGGTACTGCTGTCGCCACTTTTAAAGATGTGTGTTTTCCACTACTTGCACAACATTGTAAATATTGGGTTCCCGCACACATCCGTCCAGTTGTCTACTAGCATTCTAATCCTCTAATTGGTACTCTCACTACGAAAAGCAACAGTAGGAATACACTCGTACACGTAAACAACAGCGTCGGTGAACTCGTTAGGGATGGGGACATGCATCCATTTTTGCATTTATCGATAAAATCATGAGAAGAGAATTTTACCTTTAAAACGATAAACTTCGTTTAAGGGTGAATCAAAATGCTGTTTATTACAGAAATACAAATTGTTAATTTTAGTAAAAATTACGAGTCCAACGAACCTATGGTTCGTATTTATTGTATTGGGGGTTCGTCTATTGTGATATTATACAAACATCTAATGTGTAATGTACCTATGTGTAACAAAGAAACATCCTAAATAATAGTTCAGTGACCGTTAATCAATTTATTTTAAATATTTCAGGGCAACATCCTTCATAGTCGATCTGTAGACTTTTTTTATATTTTAATGTGATATTCAGTTATGCAATTAACTATATTTAAAAAGAAAATGTAATGAGAACCATTCGTAATAACGTCGATCAATTATCGATAATATTGCATGCATACAGATACTGCCACTGCCTTATCCCGCGCACTCGAAGCTACGTAAGGTGTTTGCGCTGGCAGGTCGAAGCTTTTAGGGGGAATTTTACACAGTAAATTAAGGAACTTCAAAAATACTTTAACAATAGAAATACTAATCTAAAATAGCACTTAGCAGTGGTATGTTATTCCACGTATTTTGTATCTTTGTTTAGTTTACCGATTTTTACAAATAAACACGCTACAGACCGTTATTTCGAAAAAAATCTGGAGCCATAGCGTGAACAACGATCGCCGCTCAAATGAGTCAGCGCTAAGAGCGGTGCGCCCCGTTATGGTTTACTGACCTTATCGAGGCGACACGCGCCACGCCCCCGTGCCATATCTCCTTCTTTCTATGATCTGAGGCCGCAACCATTGAATAGTCACACGACGTGTGAGCCAGCGGCCGCATGTACTTTGCGCGGCGCGATGACGTCACGGTATAGCCCGAGAGCTATACGGTTTCATTGTATGAAAAAACAACAATATATCGGTATCAGCAAATTTTGTGCATCAAAAATTAGGTTAAGTAATTATACTAAGTATTCTTTAATAATACACCTACATTTATTAACGCGATGGTAGAAAATATTAAAAATAAATCTATAAAAAATCCGTAAAAATCTAGCGAAAACACTATAAGAATTATTTTCTTTATGATATACTACTTCTATTTATGTTCTTTGTAATATATGAAAATCAACTTATTTTTGTTACGGTAACTTAATAATACAATCAATTATTAATATCGTAAAACATAAAAATACATTACGCTAATGGCATATAAGGTATCATTACAGTTAGGGTTTTTTATATGCCTTTATTATATTTCTTGACACTTTTTATACTGAATCAACCCAAAATACCTAAAGCTGTAATAACTTTTGGAATTAATGTGGCAGCCAAATGCACTCTGTAGACTATTCATGAAGGTCAAATTGACTACTACTACTACCTATTAGATATTTTTTTTCTCATTTCCCGTTGCACATATCGTTCGATTCTGGTCGTAAGTATTAAAATAGACATAAACATAGAAGTACTCATCATAAAAATACTGATACCCTGTTTGCTGCAAAAATTCACCAGTTTTCGGGCACATCATTTTTTTTCCAACTTCCGGTCTTGATATCCGGAAATTTTAAAAATATAGGTTCTTAAAATCACATAATAGGACCGTATAACAAAAATTGGCCAGTTATTGAATTATTTCCAAAAAAACCGTATCTTTCTCGGGCTAGTAGTAAACCACCCCTGCCATAGTACAAACTTTGCTTAGTTTGGGACTAGGTCGATTTGTGTAAGATTGTCCTCCAATATTTATTTATTTATTTATAAAGTTCAATATCTTTGAAACGGCTGATTTTTTATGAAACATGCCTAAGAACCATCGCTAGAAAACCTGCTTTCATATAAAAGAAAAACGGTGGACTATTTAGCGGGCCAGCAATTACTTCCACTCACTTGTAACTCACTTGAAAAAAAAATATTTGTTTTTTCTTCGAAAATGGTTTTCGTGTGTTTTTATTACTTTTCTGAAGTGACATTAATGACAATTTACTTTAAAAAGTCAATAAACTTGAAAAAATATATATTAAAAAATACCAAAAATATCCATAAAAACAAAAAATGTAAAAAACAATTATGATGCTACCTCAAACACTGCATTGATTGATGTGCTATAATCTTCATAACTTTAGAACAAAATTTCTCCGAAATAATTTTTTTTATCATAATTTGTACACCAGGTGTTACTGCAGATGCTCTAAGAAAGCGTCCTTTTGAATATTTGCTCCAGTTACAGGGCTCACCTTGTATTGTCAAAAACACAGATGCACATATGTTAAACCATAACATGCCCAAACTACACCCAACCCACTAAAGAGAAGCTTTATTAAAAAAATCATTTAGCTTTATGTGGTTTTCGTTACAAATGGTTACAATTCGTTTTTAACACCCGACTCAACGCAAAAGAGGGGTTTTAAATGTTAAACCAAGGCATGTTGAGAGGATGTGTGAAAGGAGACTGACTAAGAGGATTTACGTTCAGAAGATGGATGGAAGGGTTGGAAAGGGGCGACAAAGGCGAGGGTATCTTGGTCGAGCATGTATGAGGAGATGTATGTATGTGTTTGAAGAGAAAGAAGTGTCTAAGGACCGTATTTTTTGGTATTCTCTGGTCTCTGCCTACCCCAATGGGATACGGGCGTGAGTATATGTAAAAGCTAGCGAGTGTTAACGCCATCTATCAAAAACAAATGTTATTAAAATTAATGAAATGAGAATTTGATAAAGCTGCCCTCTATTGACTATCGAATAAACTACACAAAAATATGACTACAACAGCTACTCATAGTATAGCTATTTGTCAACAGATGGCGCTTTTGTCAAGACTGAATTGACCAATATTTAACGCCATTGTTGAAATGAGATTTTGATAAAGCTGCCTTCTATTGACTACTTAATGAACTACACAAAAATATGAGTACATCAGCTACTGCTTTGTATACCTATTCGTCAACAGATGGCGCTTTTGTGAAGACTAAATTGAACCAATATTAAACGCCATTGTTGAAATGATATTTTGATAAAGCTGCCCTCTATTGACTACTTAATGAACTACACAAAAATATGTGTACATCAGCTACTACTTTGTATAGCTATTCGTCAACAGATGGCGCTTTTGTCAAGACTGAATTGAACAAATTTTTAACGTCATTTTTGAAATGAGATTTTGATAAAGCTGCCCTCTATTGACTACTTAATGAACTACACAAAAATATGAGTAAGCTACTGCTTTGTATAGCTATTCGTCAATAGATGGCGCTTTTGTCAAGGCATATGAATAAATGTTTTTTGCCAAGACTGAATTGAACCAATATTAGCGCCTTCTATCAAGTATCATTAAAGTTGTTCGAAAGGTGATGTTTATAAAACTACCATCTAGTGAGTAAGAAACAAACCGTTAAGGAACTTAATGTATAATACTGTATGTAACACAGCTATTTGACGATAGAGAGCCCTTTTATCAATATGTCATTTTAAAGAGTAAAAATCTCGTGAGTAAACTAACTACTCGGCAACAGATGGCGTTGTTTGAGAAATTTATAAACTGTCGGTTTAAACGGTTGTACTAAGCATATATTACTACAGTCATCATCATCATCATCATCATTTCAGCCGAATGACGTCCACTGCTGGACATAGGCCTCCCCTAAAGAGTTCCACAATGACCGGTCCTGCGCCACCCGCATGACATTTCTACAGTAGTACAGTATGACGATAAAATTGTATTGTATGAAATGCACGGCGATTGGAAATGGATGTACGAAGAATTCCGTTTACATCAACATGTTCTACTTCAAGTCATGAATTCAAGGCCCATGCGAGACATAACTGCTACTTGGTGCTACCTCAACGTACTAGGCAGAAAAATATTGCTACGCGCTACCTGGCGCTACGGCTTAGCACATGTAGCGTTCGTGGGCCTCGAATGCTTCTTTCTGCCTTTTCGTAGTAATAACCAGTATTGTAATCATCAATATAAAATAATCTGTATCGGGACTGTCTGAGGTATAAATTCCATGCAATGCTGTTTTTGTTTTGTTTACGCTGCCTATGATTGAAATTACTTTAATCATTAATAACTATGAGGTGCCACATGGGTTCATGTAAAAAAAGAAATGTAATGTACTTACTTAGTAATTACATACCTCCGTAAGTATATTCTCACCTTCACCTCGATAATGTGTTGGTTTGCTCTGCATGAATTCACAATTAAACACGTTTATTATTGTATTATGTTCATTTAATGCACTTTATTATTATTTCGTATCATAAATAATATGTTTGGTATATCACAATTTGTTTGTTCTTTACTTGCCGAAATACGTAAATACATTTTAATTAGATATAAGTAAGAAAAATAAAGTAAAATAAGTTCCTACCGTTTACATAATATATAGAGGTCTATAAAAATCTTAAAAGCTATGTTTTCGTACAATATCGTTTTATTTTTACACATTTCAGACGAAAATGTATACCCTTATCTTTCGTTGTTAGTAACTTAACCACAAAAGTTAAGGCGTACTTTCAAACAAGAGCTTTTTTCAAAAAGGTTTACGTAATACATATTGGCAGCAACTTTTAATGTCGCTTTTTATCATTTTTGATAGGCAAGTACCTACTCTTCTATACTAATACTAATAATATTATAAAGCTGAAGAGTTTGTTTGTTTGTTTGTTTGAACGCGCTAATCTCAGGAACTACTAGTTCGAATTAAAAAAATCTTTTTGTGTTGGATAGTGCATTTACCGAGGAAGGCTTTAGGCTATATAATATCACGCTGCGACCAATAGGAGCGAAGACGCGGAGGAAGTCGCGGGCAACAGCTAGTAATGTAATAAAATTTAAAGTTAATAAATAAGAAAGGTAACAGACAGTTGCCGCGAGCCTGTGGCTAACTTTTATCAAATGAACAACATTACACAAGATAAGTCATTAGTTTTTTCATCACAGCATACCCGACCATAATACATAGATATACATTATACGTACTCTTTATTTGTCGTCGTATTCACTTTTTGAGCGCTCGTGGCCCAGCGGCACCCGCCCGCGTGCGGTATGCGAGGTTAAGCAATGTGGGCGCAGGTCAGTTCTTGGATGGGTGACCGCTTTGAGTGGTTACTAACTGAGCGCTCTCGTGCTTTGGAAGGCACGTTAAGCCGTTGATCCCGGCTGCTGTCTACGACAGCAGTCGTTAAGCCAAGTTAGAGGCCTTCGGGCGGCTTGAGAACTTCTAACAGTCAAGTTGCCCACTCACTTGACAAAGGGGGGTCGAAGTTGCACCACGTCCGTAGGGAGTACCCACCGTTACCCTACACGTGACCCCTGGGTGGTGCTAAAAGTGCAACAAAAACTGGCAACCGTACTTGTCTTCTCGAAGATCTCACAGTTCGTAAATAAATGCCATACGATTAAATTAAATTAATTTAAAAATTAACTTTTTGAGAAAAGTTTAAAATAAATAGAATATTAGATTACAATTAGGCAGGCGTAATGCCGAGGAATAGAATCTAAAACAAGTTTGGCGATACTTTATAGGCGATTAAGGAATGCCATAGTCGCCTGTACATAAAAATGCCTAAGTAACTGTTACCGACTAGGAGACCCCGCCTCATGGCACTCGTTTCAGAGACTAAAGTATATAAGTGTAATCCGGGATAAACAAAATCGTGCTATTTACAAGACTAAAAAATCTCCTTCGTAGGTCACGGTCGACCAATATCGTTAATAGCGCGATAATAACCTTCTAGTTTTACCTACTTCCAGAGTAGGTAACACCCTGGTAAGTACAACTCTCTATTCTCTGCAGTTTCGTACAGTTCGCAACGCAAAGTCCGATGCAATTCCGTGCTTTCATTAATTCACTTATAGAAATCGTAATTCTATAAAAATACCTATGTTTTGTGCTATTCGCGCACGAAACTCCAATTCTTTAGAACCTTAAGTGTTATTCAATAACTTCAAAAACTCTAACGATGTTACAAGCTTCCTCTCGTGTGTATACGAATGATTTGCTAGTGAGCCGTATGTCGAATGGTATTGGCTTTTTCTGTATTCAAATAAATATCTTCGTTTATTTTGCATGGGAAACTCAAAATAGCCAATTTAAAATTTAAGTAGACATTTTTGTATACTGAAGCGGTCGACAATCGATGTTTTTCTATAGTATAATGTATGTACACTATAATAAATACACTATTATTGTCTATAGTTTGATATTTGGCCTAGTGGGGGAATCAAATGAATATAAACCGCGCGGTACCTTTTTCACGCCCTTTCTGGTTCTATTTTACCAGTTACGATTAAAACCAAGGCGCATTTATCAGCTGATCAATATTAGAATTTCTGAATGAAATTGTTCTAACGATTTATAAATGTGACGCAGGCACCATATACTTAATCATTTACTTATACAACTGATACAACATTATCGATCTAAGAGTCATAGGTTTGCCTGTAAAGCTATATTCGAGGACTTACAGCTGAAAATGCTCCTTATGGCGGTTCATCAAAGTCTTATAATTCTTAAAACATTGGAACACTATCTAAATAACTATAGGTTACGTTGGAAATAAATAGAGGCGATATCATTATAGTGTTTGTTGCATGGTAAAAATAAAATTAAGGTAGAAGCAGTGCTTAAAATTGTATAACGATTATATTTACATCATTTTACAATTTTAAGCACTGCTATTATCTGTACAAAACTTTTCGATTCCATATATTTGTCGAGATTATATAATAATATCTATGTGGCTTATGTTATTTAATCTTAAGTCTAAAATCTATTTACAACACTATTTACAATTTGCTTACTTACAAAACAAGATCAGGCAAGATTAAAGTATCAGCCGTTATGTGGTATAGTAAAGCTAATTTTACACAATTTTCGAGTATAAGTTATACGTATTTATAATCATAATTCAGACAGTTGCCACTCTTGTAGCATCTGCCAAAATATTTCACAACTACAAAGCGTCATTCTGACTTCGAAGTTTTCGTAGAAAATATATATGTGAAAACTAAGAATAGTTTTAGAATTTGGCAAGATTACAGGACTATACAGAATTAATAATATCACCGGCCTCTGCCGGCACACAATAGCCTCTATCACGAGAATGCTCCCTCCGCGCTAACTTCAAAACTTTTCTAACCTCAAAATCTAACTCTCAAAGCAGGGAGAGGGAGCCTCGCATCAGTGCACGAACTCGTTGACGCCGCCGCCGTGGTGGTGGAACTGCTGGGTGTTGTCCACTATGACGCTGGTGTAGCCCTCCTGGACGGCGGGACTCGCCGCCATTTTGCTGAAGTTCCCGCCAAAACCGCCGTCAAGCGGCCGGCCATTTTGTGGCTGTCCGTTCGGGCCGTAGAACGATATTAGATTGGTATAATTGTACTGCTGGTTGGCGACTTCCGTCGCGCTCTCCATGGAAGAACAGGAGGAGGAACTGGCGGAGTACGGCCGCTGGCTCTGCGGGAGCATGTAGCCGGGCGCGACCTCGGGCTCCGCGTAACCCTCGTTGTAGAACAGGTCGTGGTACGTACCGTTCTGGTGGTACTCGTCTTGCTCGTACGGCGGCAGCACGGGCAGGTACTCGGTGTACTGGTAGCCGCCGCCGGAGTCGCCGTTGAACTCGTTTTCCAGGTGTATGTGAGCGAGCTTGTTGTGCGGGGAGGCGTTGGTGGGGGCGGGGGCGGGAGCTGGGGCGGGAGCGGCCGGCTCCGCGTGCAGCTTGGGCGGGCCCTGCTCGATGTTCAGGATCAGGTGTTTCTCCTCGATGTCACTGGAAGTGGAAATTAAACTTGATGTTAGACAATCTGGAAGAGCTACATTTGTGCAGCGAGACAAGGTTAGGCCGTCAAACAAAATGGTTACGTTAAATGTTAGTCTAACTTGCCAAACCAACAAGGATATTCATCAATTTTCTCTGGAACAGTCTTGTTGTAAGAAACAGGGTGGTAAATTTCCTCAATTCGATCCTCTGCCATGTTTAGCTGATCACTTGATTAGACTATACGGTGGTTGAGGTCCTTTACATCTTAATATACTGCTCATAGAATAGAATATAATCACTTTATTTCGCAATTTTACACTTTATATGATACAGTCAGTAGAATAAAATAAAATCATCATATATGTACCCAGAAATATCGTTATAGATCTACCAAGCTTGGCGACAGTATTACGGTAAAGAAAGATGAGGATAGCTAGTAAAGTAAGTTCCTCTGCAGCTTTCTAGCCGCCCTGGTATCACAGTGTTGTAGCCGGACTGTACCTGAGCACATAGTTGACGGAGACTATACAGTGAGGCCGGGAGGAGCGCGAGTTGTGGACGATGGTGGCGTAGGACTGCATCCACACCCAGCCGCCCGCCTTCGTCAGGAACCGGTAGTAGCGGGACGTCACCTGCCCCTTCGTCAGCACTGCGGACGGACACGTCACATTAGCCGAGTCTTTCATATGTTACACACACAGGCCACAAAGGTACAAGTTGGCCACACCTGTACTGTACATCCTGACCACAGACGGCAGCAGCAGACGGCGACACGCAGCGATGCAGTCATGATTTCGAACCCAACTGCAGATTGCAGCAGCAGACGGCGCAACCATTGAAATATGAAATCTAATTCCTGTATCAGTCCTGGTTCAGGTTCCGTATTGTCGCTCAGCGTCGGCAGCACTACTGATCTGCGGTCGGGTGACGTATCGTCTGCCGCTCGCCGAGACGTCGCTAACTACCTATATACGCACGAGTAGTGTCGCAGCGACATGTCGTCTGCCGCTGCTGTCTGAGGTCGGGTTCCAACTTGTACCTTTACAAGGTTATAGAATCGAAATCAGTAGGTACCTATGAAAAAACGATCTGAGATTTAAGCTGACTGGTTAGAATGGTATGCTTGGTAACTATACGCAGTTTCACTACCGTAACACTCAGGAGTGAGGTTGTTTAGCGCTACAGATGGAATATCTTCCACTTTCAAACAAATTACTTTCTAGAATTAACTACAATGTTACATCCAGCGACTGACGCATCCATCATCGGCCCCACAGATTAGCGAGTAAAACTGCAGCAGCGATTCGAATGAATCTTGCTGGAGATGGCAAGATCTTCTATGATATCTACAATGGAAGGGAGAAAGGTTAATATGAGTACTAACGTGTGCAATGCGAGTATCGCATGTGAAGCACATCGGTGCCGTGGATGTAGTGGTACAGCGTCTTCTCGATCAGGTCCTGGGGCTCGTAGCCCGTCAGAGACGCCACTCTGAGGACAAAACACAATGTCAAGACAAGTGGTATGGAGTTGTTTTAGTAGTGCAAGAGCCAATATTAGGATTAGGGCGTGTCTGCGCGCCGTAGCCGGGGCATAGAATACGGCTGCGGTATCCTCTGCCGGTCGTATGTAGAAGGCGACTAAAAGGGGGTGTCCTTGGGATCGAAGACGGTCGCAGTTGGAGGCTGAAAACTGACTGTGACTCTAAGGGAGGCACGATTGGGGGGTTATTGGTCGGTACAAGTCCGACATAACCTCCGCACTGTCCTCGCGGTGCGGTCGTATCCATTATGGATTTTCCCCACGGGGAAAAAAGGATTAGGGCGTTTGTCTATAGAAAAGCAAGGCATGTAAAGTTAAAAGCGAATTAGATCGAAAAACAACGACGACTTTTTTCAATCTTGCGCTGATATTAAAAAACAAAAGCAATCGATAAGTATTCATGCGTCACACTTACAAACAATCAAGCAATTTCACAGACTTCCAACTACAAGGGTTACCCAGAGCATACACAATATACCGACCAATCGTTGAACCAGTGTATATCTGATCATCGACTACATATACGTGACTAGTGGTTACGAATGTCAGGGTTCAGTTAAACAAGGGAGAGACGAGTCGCGATAGTTGTGAATCAAAAGCAAGGGGACCCTTTGGGGTTCTGCACAATCTGCCATTTTCCTAATTGCCGGAAGCGATCGGGTTGTCAACAGATTTTTCGGTCGGCGGCTGAGGGTCGGCAGCTATTGTTCCGGTTGGAGGGCTTGTTAATCACCGCTCGTTAACGTGCCTTCTGATCTTTTAGAGAGTGGAGCATTGCTTATGAAGGAAAAACGTATATCGGAAAAACTACTAGTCTCATCACAAAGTAGTGTGGTCTAGTTTAGTTAAGCAGGTACTATAAAGGTAATATAGTCCTGGTTGTGTAGTGCCTTTACAGATCTCCTTCCGAAATAGGGCCTGGCAGTTAATAACTTTGAATTTAGAATACTAGCCGTCTCTGTTTGACGCAGGAATAGGTGACGGCTTGAGATACCGTGTGAGACCAAACAAGAGGTTGTATGCAAACCATTGTATAATTTAACCTTTTTAACGCTCTGTCAAATACAAAAGCTGTCACTCATACGCCATGACATCGGAATGTCAAACACGAAGTTGAACCCTATAGAAATATATGTAGGTTGATATAGCGCTGCACGCTGTGACCGATATATCCGTCGTTGGCGTACAAAAGGTTAAATGACAAATATATAGTTGAACGTTTCTCTAGCAACCTGTAGATCAGTACCCCTGCTGGACTTAAGTAGGTGCCTAACACACTCACTGCCCATGATTTCGTAGCGCAACGTTCTTATCCGATAACATATGGAAAAACCGTTGTAGAGGAAAGCGCCTTCGAGAGGCGCGCCCACCTAGCGGGCTCCTGGCACTGATAGTAGTAGGTAATTCGACATAGCACTGAAAGGTAAAGTAAAGTGGGTAAGCTCAAGCTCGTAGAACCAAAAGTGGCGACCGAGCACCGGAAGACGAAGCGTGTGAAGGCCCCCAATAAGGTGGACTGACGATCTGGGTTAGATCATGGGAAGCGGTTGGATGAAGGCAGCGCAAGACCGATCATTGTGGAGATCCTTGACCCTCTAAGCCTTTCGGCTGATATGATGATGATGAATTCAACATTAAGTCGTACCAAACACGGGGCTTCTCTACTTATACTAAATGCGTATAACGACTGTAATAGAACCAGAGTTCTCAGGATATCCCCAAATGACTCATACAACTCATAGTGTAAGTGGTTGTATTTGACTCGGTAAAATTGAGCATGTCAAACAAAACTCGAGTCCGTTCGCGTCATCAACGCCATGCTAACTGCGCGGAAGACATTTCGATGCTTTGCTCACGTCCGTCCCTACAATATGTTAGATAACTTGAAAACACATTCCTTTTATAAATAATTAGCTGACTTTCTACTATTCAAGGCCAGATTAAGGACTTTGGTCATTTAATTTTATACTCAACAGCCATTTTGAATTGAAGAAAACGATGTTTTCACACTCCCCACGGAACCATCAACTTTGAGGGTACCCAAACCCTATAATTCCTAATGCCACTGGCCGTCCGTCTGTCAGCGGGCTGTATCTCATGAACCGAAATCGGCAGGCTATTAATATTTTTTACTGTTGCTGCTATAACGATAAAAATGAAACAATAAATAACATTTAATTTAGTTATTTAACATTATTATAGTACCTACTTACAATTATTTTTAAACTAAAACTAAATGAACTGAAATTCCTCGTTCCCGTGAGCCCGGGTCGAAGGTCCCTAGTATATTGGCGGAGTTACCGCGTTGTATGGCCAGGGATATTCTTTGCACCAGGTACTCACCAGAACGGGGACCAGCTCCACGATCTCACAGACGACGAGCCAGGGCCGCGACCGCGACAAACACTGGCCTCGGCACAACGGCTATAAGTTAAATTAAAGGGGATCTCCATACAAGAAACGTAATATTTAGGTACCTAGATACCTACATATTTATTTATTTCGGTTTTCCAACAGGTGCAATCCAAAAATATTTATAAGTTATAAAATAAGATTGCTTGAGGATTCATATTCACCCAATTACAGGCAAACACAGCATGTATGTAACAGATATTGCTTACATATGTTTTTTATCCTAAGTACCAAATATAAATCAAGGCAATATTATATGGTATAAAACGGAAAATATCTAAGCTTAGTACCTAACTAGTGAGATTGATACTATCCGTAGTCTAAGTTTACATTTTTACGTAATCTAACTAGGAAGCAAATGATGAAATTCTAACCAATTACTTACAACATAAGAAAAAGTTACACATATTATGGAATTATTTTGTCCTCAATCTATGTAGATATGTTTTAAACTTATTTTGTGTCATCTTTAATATGTCGTCTATTCTGTTTATACAATAAGTTATACTCTCTATTAATTCTTGGTATTAAACTATGAGAACCAACATTTGTTCTATGAGTTTTACATAAGAAAAGCCGAAAATTAGCTAGTCGAGAATGCTGTCGCGGAACAGTCCAATATACTTTTTACATAATTTTTAAGAAAAAAAAACCGACTTCAATGGGGGAGGCCGGAAAAAGATTATTATACTTAGATGGTGCACTCTTAGATAGATATACAATAAAATAAAAATGGCTATAATGTATGTTTATAATGGTAGAAGACTAAGTACCCTCAATTCCTCATGGAATCATGAAAAAACCTTGCTTGCTTGACAAACAAAACGAAGAGAACAAATCGCTAAACGTGAACTACGCGTCGTTGAAGAGTTCCGTTCTGATCATCATCAGCAGTTCCACTTCATCAAATGTCACTTTCATGAATGAAAATGCTTGATTAGTTCATGAAAATACTAAAATCACTATTTGTGTGCCTTTCACATTTGAGGAGTTCTCTCGATTTCTAATGGATCCCATCATCAGAACTCGAGCATGACAAAAATCAATCGTGAAAATAGAACTTGCTTAACAAACGCAGCTAGGAGGACAAATCGCCAAACGTGAACTTTTCGTCGTTGAAGAGTTCTGTTCTGATCATCATCAGCAGTTCCACTTCATCAAATGTCACATTTTTGTATTATAATGCTCGATTTGTTGATAAAAACACAAAAATCACTATGTGTTTGCCTTTAAGATTTGAGGAGTTCCCTCAATTCCTCATGGATCCCATCATCAAAAATCGAGCATGACAAAAATTAATCGTGAAAATAGAACTTGCTTAACAAACGCAGCTAGGAGGACAAATCGCCAAACGTGAACTTTTCGTCGTTGAAGAGTTCTGTTCTGATCATCATCAGCAGTTCCACTTCATCAAATGTCACATTTTTGTATGATAATGCTCGATTTGTTGATAAAAACACAAAAATCACTATATGTTTGCCTTTAAGATTTGAGGAGTTCCCTCAATTCCTCATGGATCCCATCATCAGAACTCGAGCATGACAAAAATTAATCGTGAAAATAGAACTTGCTTAACAAACACAGCTAGGAGGACAAATCGCCAAACGTGAACTTTTCGTCGTTGAAGAATTCTGTTCTGATCATCATCAGCAGTTCCACTTCATCCAATGTCACATTTTTGGATGCAAATGCTTGACTTGTTGATAGAAACACAAAAATCACTATATGTTTGCCTTAAAGATTTGAGGAGTTCCTTCAATTCCTCATGGATCCCATCATCAGAACTGCCTTTTGACAAAAACGGGACCAACTTGGATATATATACATACAATCAAAAAAAGAATTTTTCATATCGGTTAAGAAATGACAGAGTTATAGAGTAACAAACATTAAAAAAAAAAAAAAAAACAAAAAAAAAAAACATACAACCGAATTGATAACCTCCTCTTTTGAAATCTTGAAGTCGGTTAAAAAGCTGTGGGCAGTCTAGAGTTCCCGAGACAATTTTGTGTAGTAGCGTTTGGTCAGAATCCGACGGCCGTCCTCCAGAGAAATCATATTAAAAAACTTTAAGCGTTTACATATACGATGGTACGGAACCCTTTGTGTGCGGGTCCGACTCACACTTGGCCGGTTCTTCGTTGACTTTTGGCACTATAATATAACTTGGATATAACCCTCTATCCTCAGTTGTTGGTAACCATATGAATATCCCATGGAACGACATCATCCCCCTAGCGTTATTCCCAATACAGTTGCATCCTGTAGGATGCCTGGGGTCCGCTACCTAATCCCAAGAATTGGCGTAGGCACTATTTTTTACGGAAGTGACTGCCATCTGACCTTCCAACCCGAGGGGAAAACTAGACCGTATTGGGATAAGGCTTGTCAAGTGAGTGGGCAACTTGACTGTTAGAAGTTCTCAAGCCGCCCGGAGGCCTCTAACTTGGCTTAACGACTGCTATCATAGACGGCAACCGGGACCAACGGCTTAACGTGCCTTCCAAAGCACGGGAGCGCTCAGTTAGTAACCACTCAAAGCGGTCACCCATCCAAGGACTGATCTCGCATACCGCACGCGGTACGCGGGCGCCGCTGGGCCATGAACGCTCCATATGTCGTTCCAATATCCCATGGAATGACACTTGTTGATATCGGCTTGCGGTTATTGCTCTTGTAAAGGGTAATACATTAGAGATTCTGTATTTAATAGTGTAGTAAAGTTAGCAGATTCGCTACGACTTGTCATAAAGAACGAGCGTAGTCAGTCTGTTGGATGGATGGATATATAAGCAATGGTTAAACTTATGATATAGGGATTAAGAGTAACAGCTGATGGATGTAATTCGGCATACCTTCCGAGGATGGGCTATGTTGAGAATGACGCACCTGCATTTGTCTATAGCTGTTAACACATCGAATCCTCAAACCAGATAACAGTTGGTAACGCGCTTCTGATTTTTCGGGAGACACAGGGGGCCACATGTCTTTTAAAAAATCTCTACATTCCTTTCTTGAAGAACCCCATAAGTAAATTATGGTCCTTCAGGAAAACCGTGGTGAAATGTAAACAAATGACGACCTTTTTCGACAACCGCCGTTACCGCGAACGGTGACACAACGCTCTTGCGCAGATATTGTTTCCAAACTGGTATAGTTGTCACTTGCCACGCGATTCTACACCTTAACGGGTGGACTTTAGATCTTTGTTCGGATGCGCTGACGCAGGGTTGGAACATCTGGCGACACACGTGGCCGGTAACACTAGAGCTGCCTTTTTTGGAGTTGATAGGAGATGTTTTGAAACTAGACCGAGCGGCTTACGTTTCAATCGGTAGCACTTATAAGTAAATGCAACAAAGGCGATCCTTGAACCGTGGTCGTAGGTATCGATAACAATAAGTAGGTACTTATGTTTTGTTGTAAAAATACAGGCGTTGTATGTCAGTCGTAGTAGAATGCTATTTGCAAACCTGTGGCGCCCCACTGAAGGTTTGTAGGTTTTTTTTTTATACCACGTCGGTGGAAAATAAGCGTACGGCCCGCCTGATGGTAAGCGGTCACCGCAGCCTATTGACGCCTGCAACTCCAGGGGCGTCACATGCGCGTTGCCGACCCTTTAAAATGTGTACACTCCTTTCTTGAAGAATCCCATAGTGTAGTTCCACGTTGGGTTCTTGGGTTTGCCTTCGGGCGGCTTGAAAACTTCTAACAGTCAAGTTGCCCACTCACTTGACAAGCCTAATCCCAAATAGTGAAAATGTGACAATACCACATGTGTGTGTGTGTGTGTGTGGGTGTGTTCAAAACTGACATGTAAAATAATTGTACGGTCCAAGCGGATAGTCCGTCATATCCTTCCAGGTCTTTCCAACGGGTAGGATATAATATAATAGTAGATTTCATTTCATTTCATTTCATTTATTTATTTCTATAACAATATTACATTGTGTTAGAAAAACTTAAAAACTAAGTACATGCTTACGATGTTATAATTAAGTAAGGATCAGGACATGTCAGCAAATAATTAACACATCAGCAAAGAAATAAGTACAAAAATGTCAGTCCATATAAAAAGAAATAATTAATAAAAAATAATAAATACATTATTAATTTTACAAAACATAGCTAGATTAAAAATTAATTAAGAACTGATAATTTACAATTTATATAAAAAACAATTAAAAAAAGTCTATCCATATAAACGAGAATAACTAATAGAAATAACAAGTGAATAATTAATTTTACGATACATATGCCAGATTAAATTCATTCATGATTGCACTGGAAAAACTCTTCAATGGTATAAAAACATTTGGTTAGCAAATATGACCTTAATTCATTTTTAAAAGTGGTTGGATTAGAAACAGCTTTCAATTCAATTGGTAGCTTATTAAAAACTTTTATAGCCTGGTAACGAGCACAGTATTGTGTCACTTTGAGCTTTGGAGTAAAGGGGAGGTTTAGGTTTTTTGTCCTCGTCGCCAGTCTTGCCACCCGAGCCTCTTCTGATTCACTTTTTGCCAGAGACTTAACTAAATCCGTGCAAAGTTTTATAATATAAAGACTAGGCACTGTTAGTATTTCTAATTTGGTGAAAAACTCCTTACACGAAACCCACTGAGGTATACGTACCATTATTCTTATTGCTCTCTTTTGAATTATGAAAGCCCTTTTTATATTATAACTATAAGTTGCGCCCCAGAATTTTATACTGTATCTAAATTTCGAGTCAACTAAGGCATAATATACATGTTTTAGACGGTCCAACCCAATGATATCTCTCAGACTTCTCAGAGCGTAGCAAGCAGAACTAATCGTGTTTTCTATTTGGTCTAATTCCTGTTTCCAATTTAGAAATGAATCGATATAGACTCCTAGAAATCTGACAACCTCAACGGAACGCAAAATATCACTGCCAAAGACGAGTTCCAGGGTGCTCTTGTTTTTTCGATCACTTTTAAACTGGACGATACTTGTTTTCTCTGTATTCAGTTTTAGGTTGTTTTCGCGGAACCACATATTGAAAACCGAAAGAGCTGTACTAATTTTGTGTTTAAGTTCATAATCGTTCCTAGCACTAATAATAGCATTCGTGTCATCAGCAAATATCACCAGGTTTAGATCCGTCAAGGAATTTCGTATAAATTTTATGACATCATTAATAAATATAATAAAGAAAATAGGACCTAGTATAGATCCTTGTGGTACCCCTCTCGTAATTGTAGTGATTCTAGACTTGAAAACTTTCTCTTGTCCCTTCTCCGAGTTTCTAATTTCTACATACTGTTTTCTGTTCTGTAAATAGTTTCTAAGTATCTGAAGATTATTCCCCCCGACTCCGTAATACTGTAATTTATTTAAAAGGATTGTGTCTCAAAGGAGCAAAGTAATCTTGTGCGTAGCGAGGGATTCAAGTGTTTTCGCCCAAGATGGAAATAATTTTGCTAGCGTGTGAGGGTGTGAGACATACTGCTTTACAATTTACATAAAGCCCAATGATGCCCGCTGCTAAAAACATGAAATGTCTCAGAAATAATATTGTTACCGAGTGGCACACTAGGGCACATACTGCCTTTCACAACTTCTATAAGTAAAAGAGTCATTGTTGGCCTCTAATCAGGGAAAGAAAGTACGATTTATTTATTTATTTACTTAAAACATACATTTATAGGCTTACAGTAAGTACCAAAGCGCCTACAATGTTAAGATACGACTTTGATCCCGCATTCGAGGGCAACTGCAATGACTTTTAATTTTGAATAGCAGCTGTCAAAATGTATTTTCAACTCAGCGGCTCGAAAATAGCTGTTTGTTGCGTGAAACCAGTGAGCAAAATGCAATTTTGCTGCAAGCGTGAAAAAAAATAACTTTTTAATTTTTCATATCGCAGGTTAGTTTAAGTAACTTCATTCTCTCTATCACTATTCCTTTGCGTTATATGTTCTCGCCACTGAGGTGAAAAGTTGTATGTATCACACGAGAGCAAAGATATTTGCATCTCGTGTCTTTGAGTCCCTCGCTACGCTCAAGTTTCTAAAAATTATAGAATCTTTCGCTTGCTCGGGACTCAACATCAACACTCGCAGCAAAAATTTACTTTGCTCTCTTGTTGAACAAATAACTATTTCCCGACGTAAAAAAGGCGTAGCATGTCAATAATTTTATTAGTATTGTATCTGTTGAGTGTTAACTCATGTTGACCAGTACATACTAGGTATGCAATGCAGTTTGCTGGTTGCTAATGTTGAGCTGAGCGCGTCTGCCCGGTCTCAAACTCCCTGACATTAAAGGATGATTCACAGTAGACCGTTCCGTGTCCGGGCCGGCCCGTTTTCTATGACAGCTAACGCAACGGCCAGCGTATTTCTCTAGAAGAAAACGGGCCGGCCCGGACACGGAACGGCCAACTGTGAATCATCCTTTACTCGCTTAGCATTGAAATATATGGAAATTCAGTTTTCGGTGATTATTCCTCCGTGGTATGTCCGATTTACAATTTATTATCTTTCCGAAACAGTAGACTGTCAATTACTGCTTCATATCACACACGCCGCCTCCGCTCTACCGCGCTACCAAATACCGCGCGGTTTTTTGGTGCGACGTGTGCCCGGACCGCGTTTGCTTTACCGAAAAACAGCCTCCGCACCGCAACGACGCTGTGCCGCGCTCTGTACGTTTCGGGTTAAAGAACTTTATTTTCTCAAAAGAAATTTACATTTCACTTATTGAGAAACATACTTGAATATTATAAACAAAAATATCTTTTAGTGAGCACCGCGAAACACTAACTACTTAAATATAATCAAGTTAAGGTAAGTAAGATTAATACTTAAAATAGGTAGGTAGGTTAACTAAGTATATAGCAAGGAGTATATTGAATATAGTCCCGCTATGGTCTCGGATATGTGTATAGAAACATCCTGCATTATAATTACCGTCTCAAATATGTGTAGAAACACCGTGAATATGTACGAATAAATACCTATTGAATATTCCCAGCATCAAATCTGATGTAGTGTTATTGTTGTTTACTCGAGTACAAAGCTGATCCATATGCCGAGCCAAAACGACACTACGTTTCAAGCTTAAGAGTGCGCAGTACGTTCGGTTCTCCATACAAACGTATTTATGCTCTCATTTTAAAACGCCATGCTAGAATAACATGAAACTTTGTATACACAATGAGATCCGGCATATCTAGGTCGGAAATTAGTTTCTGTTGCTTGAAATTATAATGGAGAAAAAATACAACGATTATTAAGGTTTTCATACAAGCCGTAAAAAACTCAAAAAACCGCTGTATTTTTTTTCTTTTTCAATTTCTAGCAACAGAAACTAATTTCCGTCCTAGGCCGGATCACATTGTGTATCCAAAGTTTCATGTTATTCTAGCCTGGCGTTTTAAAATGAGAGCATAACTACGTTTGTATGGAGAACCGAGCGTACTGCGCCCTCTTAAGTGCCAACGATATTATTATATTAATATGTTAATCATTAGGACATTTACCTTATATCATCGTTATATCAATCTATCCGCACTCCGTTTTACAGTTTTCGCGAGAGTTTAAATCTTCATATATAATAAGACATTATTTTTTCACATATTATTGGATAAGTGGCAGCGACATCAAATATCCTTTGTTTTTCTAACTAAACAAACATAACCCCTTGCAGAAATCCACGCGCTCACACAATCAACTTACCGAAAACGATTCAGACAAATCAAACAACACTAATACGAAATAGGATATTAATTTATACACACACTTGAGAAGTGTTTCCTCTCATTATTGTTAGCCGAAGACTTATTTTAGATCCCGCGGAACAACGTCACACGTGAACGCAACATCAACGACGATACGACGTTTTTCCTCTGAGGGATCAACCCTCCGAAGGGTAGGTGGGGAAGCGAGTAATTGCCTCTTGTTTGCGAGTGTCGGATGTCCGCCGATTGATAAAGAATACAAAGCAAATTGATACAGCAGCAAAAAATTGTAAATTGCTGCAAAAAGTTCGTAAAAAGCTGAAGGGCTGATGCTCGTATCCTTTTTCGCTGACGTTGAAAAGAAGAAAAGAAAAAAGAATAGAAAAAAAAATGCATAAACTCACGCCTCTTTTGCTAAAAAGGCTAGGCAGATCACATGTAATTTCACTCAATCCAATTTCTATTCGTAGGTTAGGAACGTCCGTGGCCTAGCGGCGCCAACGTTTCGCGTGCGGTATGCGAGCTTATATAAGCACTGTCGTCCAGGGTCAGTCCTTGGACGGGTGACCGCGCTCCCGTACTTTGAAAGACACGTTAAGATGATAACAGTACAACAGGCTTGAGAACTTCTAACAGTCAAGTTGCCCACTCACTTAATTAATCCCACATAGTGAAAATGTGACAATACCACATGTGTGTGTGTGTGTGTGTGTGTGTGTGTGTGTGTGTGTGGGTGTGTTCAAAACTGACATGTAAAATAATTGTATTTTATCAATAAATAAAATAATTGATTCATTGTGATAATACGTGACAGGTTGCTAATGCTAATAGCCCGCCCGCCCGTAACATTTCAACTCTATTTCCATACCGGGTACGCAGGAATAATGGGGGTGCTATCAAATTTGTAACCTTAAGTGATTCCGACGGTATATTCCCCGATGTATACGCAAGGTATGATAGATATACCATTGTAACAGATAGGACTGTCAGCTGTTTAGTACACGGGATCGATTACCACACAGCTAGCAAAATGAAACAAAAACAATCGCAAGTGTAATTCAATTCCCTGGTGATCGGAGTTCATATAAATCCGTGCGTGTTGTGTCTGTTTCCGCGAACCGAGGTGCCGCGCTGATTGCCGTGAACCTATAAACGCGGGCTGCGCTCCACACTCGACGATTCTGCACAACTTGAATGCGAGCTCCAAGTTACTCGACATACCTTGGTCTAATTATATGGACAGATAGTCGGTCTTTGCCTAACGCAGGTGTTTTCTGAGACCATTTGACGCAGACTATGGAAACGGCCAGTAGATGCAATTCTTCGTGAAAGATTGATGTCCGAAGTACCAATCGCAGCCATTGTCCGGTGTATAGCGGGACTTAAAGTATAAGTAGTTTCTTTTATTGATTAAAAAAACTCCATTTGTAGATTTTGACATGTTATCAAGATTGTTTTTTTTCCGAGTCATTTGTGAGTTATTTACCCAGCTATAGGTAATTAATAATGATTTTTTTTATACACTTGTACTTCAACAAACAGTATTCAAAATTCAGTCTATATGAATCGATTTCGATAACTTACTTCGTTAAAATCGTCTAGGTTCGATAATTCCGATAATTAGTAACCACTCGGTGCGCGTAAGTCTTTCGAAAAATCTTGTGCTTTACGTGGCTTGTGGCATGAGCCAAGGTGACTAGGAAGCCCAGGAAATTCGTAAAAAGAGTGAACACAACTAGAATAATTGTAATAGTTCATTGGCTTTAGGAGCTCCCATTTAGGACTATAACCTCGTTTGCCACAATCAGTGCAGATACTCGCTTGATCCTCGATTGGCGTGGCAATCGGGCGGCATGGGGAACGTAGCAGGCCGCCCGGTATTGTTGCTGGTTCCCGGAACGCAGTTCCACGGTCTAGTGACGGGACAAGCGACAAACGAATTGCCAACGACCGGTGACAATTTTTAGAATTGGTCGGTTATTAAATCTTATGTCACACAGTTAGCCTCGTTAATAGTACCCTGCTTCGGAAGCTGACGGTTCTTCGTTTGAGTGTCTAATAACTGCTAGAATGATGTCATTGAAAAATTAAATAATGGTATTCGAACCTTGTGCAGGCTTCTCAGATCAAATTTTAAAAACCAACTTAGAGAAAAGAGTATTGAACACATCAATGCGCAATTGATGTACTTAGTACAGACTTCAGAACCGATGAGTTTATGATGACCTGACTTATCATTTACTTAGTCGTAAGCGCGGATCTAGAACTTTATTCAGGGGGCCAATATTAGTCGGAGGGGGACTATTGTTCCAACTTTTTACTTGTCCTTTCTCATTATCACGTTATAACTGCGACTGTATACGGAGAACTACAGATAATCATGTGGTTACGATGGCGCGGGTGCTCATTTGCCATCGCTCATTTACTAAACCGTAAGCGCAGATCCAGAATTTTGTTCATGGGTCATTATTAGTCGGAGGGGGACTATTATTCCAACTTTTTATCTTGTCTTTTATCACGTTATAACTGCGGCCACATACGGAGAGCCTGGTTTGTCAACTACAGATACTCATGTGATTGAGATGGCGCGGGTGCCCATTTGCCTTCACCTGCAAGCTGTGTTGACAGCGTCTCGTGGTGGGCGCGCGCGGCGCGTGTAATCGTTTCGCGCCGGCGCGCTTTAGTTCCACTTAAATCATCCGTTAATGGCGGCGGCCGTCGTAAGGTTTAACTTGATAATGCATTAAAAATATTGAACAACGTAAGTTCGAGTATAATAAAATTTTCCTGCTCTTATGCACCTTTGCTATACTTATTTTTTTCTTCACCTAGAGGAGCATGTATGATGGTGACCGAAAGTTGAGCTACGGGATTGTTAGACGATTGATTTATCTAATAGGGTTTCACGAGTACAAGCGAACTTGAGTGCCGAAGGCCCGAAGGAGAGTGCCGAGACGTGCGAGGCCGAAGGCTGAACTGCGCGTAGGCCCGAAGGACCGAAGGGTCCCGTCAGAGCGCGCTCTCTTTGCAATCTCGAGGGTCATAAGGAACTTTAGGGTGCGAGAATTTTGTCAACTGTGAACCTTACGGACACAAAGTCTTTAGACCACTGGAATGACGAGCGAAATTAAACCTTATTAATTAGTTTAAAAGGCACACTGACCTCGCGTCGAGGAATATCAGCCGCATATCCAGACTCGCCCTGAACATGAACATGTTGGAGTGCAGCTTGAGCTCGGTGACCGCGGAGGGGGGGAGGGAGTGGCCGACGGCGACCAGGCCGAGGGGGGCGGCGCCCTCCCCGAACCTCCGCGCGCGGAGGTAGCCGGAGCAGTGGATCACCTGGAACGCAGGGTTTCTTAACTAATTTTGTATTAAGCAGTACAGCCTGCTAAAGAAATGGATAAATTAAATAAAAAAATTGTGCTCCGAGCAGAATTTGAACCATCGACATCATGGCATACGCGGCCTATCGCTCTAGTCAACTGAGGTACCGGAAAAATCAAGTTCAGTCAGGAAATCCTTCACTATAGTTCCCTCTTACAGCGCCTTTATGTTTGTTAATATAAACCCACCCTGGAAAAAAAACTGCATGCGAATTTTCCTACATCTATTTATTAATTAAATCGTATGGCATTCACAATAGGCAAATATACCTACAGTCATTACAATTATGCATGGTTATGGTTAAAGTAAAAAAAGTAAAAGTAGTTTATTCTTCAAATTAGGCATATTACGAGTACATGCACCAATGAACGTCAATAAACTACCACCGGTTCGGAAATATATACCTCTGCCACGAGAAGAACCGGCGTAAGAAACTCGGCGAGGTGTCATTTTTTCAAAACAATATACATTGTATAGTTAAATACAAAATTACAGTGTCAGCTACTACACAATAATTTAAATAACAATGCTACAGTAGAAAACATATTTTCGCGATAGATTACCCGTGCAGGACGCTATCACTGCCAATCATCCATGATGTAATCGTTTATCTTATAATATGCTCTTGAAATAAGTGTTTGTTTTACAACATATTTGAATTTAGAATTGCTAAGTTCAGTAATGTGTTTAGGAATTTTATTGTAGAATTTGATACATTTCCCAAGAACGACTTTTTCGCCTTTACTAGTCTATAGAAGGTTGAATAAATGTCACTTGTATTAAATCAATATTCAGGGATTTAACCACGCGATCCCACTGGGTGTTAGGTGCAGTAGGTCCTCCTCTGATATAAGAGCGCAGAGGGCAGTGTCGGATAAAGTGCTCGATGGTTTGGACCTCCTCGCCGCACTCACACATGGCCGAATCTACCCAACCCCATTTGTGCAATAGGTAGTTGCAGCCACTGTGGCGCGTTCTCAGTTTATTGACCGAGCGAGCGAACTTCAGCTTTCGACAAAAACTCTTTCGTATATGTCGTGTGTTGTAAATTTGTTTTTTTTTTGCGAGGTCTTCAGCTCACAGATCCACTAGTTTAGACGACATCATCACAGTCTTAGAGGCATTTCCCTACAGGACTGTAGTCATGTCCTGGTTTATTTCTTTGTCTTTAAGCTCAGCTGAAGGTAGGTAGCACTTGAGATTGAATTTCATATTTGTCTAACCGTCTGCCTAACCCTATTGGGAAGACATGTGATTTAATGTATGGAAATACATATGTATAGTTGCAGTACTTTCGCAGTGTGAAGAGCAAGATTATACGGCGAGCACTCCAGCCACCTAATTATGCGGCTCCATTGTACAAACAAGTGGCTGCTTATTAACATCACACGCGCCACTCCGATATTCAAAGTAGGGTAGCTACAATGCAGTTGCTATGGCTCTTAATTCAATTTACTTAAGGTTAAAATTTGACACATCCGTAATCGATTTAAAAAACAACAGAATAGCGCACTTGAAGAATGCGTTCGAAATAACTGTGATATTAATTAATTACAGTCTAATTTCGATTAAAATAGTAGCATCGATGTTTGTGTTAGAGCGTGGCTAACGAGATAATGTCATTGTTTTAGTAGCTTACTCTTTCTATCACTCTTAAGTCGTTCTCTATCAGATGTAGTTGGTCGTGCTTTATGTGTTCTTGTGTTGCAAAATCAACCTTCAAGTGAAGACGTTCCTGTTACATTTGGATTGACTTTCCCTAGTAAGAAGCTGGATGTGGTGCTGCTGCTCTGTTCTTATAAAATCTGCCACGTGAGGAAGGTCTTAGAGTCCAATTTACCTTGTACCCGGAAGTGGTAAGACCGGCGTTCCGCTTGGCGAGCACGCACTTCATGCGGATGAAGAAGGCGCGCTCGCACTCGATGTCCACGGACGGGCCCCACGTGCCACCCACGGGGTATCTGCCAATGAATTAGTTATGAACTTTATTCTGTAGGGCATAAGAGTCTGAGTCTACTCAAGAAGAGACTTCTGTAAGATAAAAACTACCTCGACACACATCCTAACCAATTGCCTAGTCTAATGCGCAGTCGTAGCTTTATCTGACTTGACCGAGAATTATAGTAGATGGCGATCAGATCACAATAGATCAGCAATGGTCGCTGTGATACGAAGACTGTACTGGTGTCCGAGGTACGAGTGTGGGTGCTGAAGGCTGAGCACGGTCATCTCCTCGCGGTCGGACTGGGGGATGTACTACTACTTACCCGAGACCAGGGTACTAGTGTCCGAGGTACGAGTGTGGGTGCTGAAGGCTGAGCACGGTCATCTCCTCGCGGTCGGACTGGGGGATGTACTACTACTTACCCGAGACCAGGGTACTGGTGTCCGAGGTACGAGTGTGGGTGCTGAAGGCTGAGCACGGCGCTCATCTCCTCGTGGTCGTTCTGGTGGATGTACTCGTATATGGAGTTGCCCGTCAGCTCCACCTGTCACCATATAACCCTTAACTAAGTGTATTTCCTCATTAATCAGCACATTATAGCTAGTTTTCGTAGACGATTCTTTCTTTGCTCGAAAGCAGGTACCCTCAAAGTGGTCTCATATAAATTTGGTGACGCTCTGATGATGGGATATAGTATCCAAATCCAGGGAACTCCTCAAATGTGATAGACACGTATACAGCGACTTATGTATTTTCTATACTAAATCATGCATTTGCTTTGGGAAACCACATATTTGATAAAGTAGAACTGACGATTATGACCACAATTGACATATGGAACTTTTTAATGATGGAAGTACAGTCGAACTCTTAAGTAGCTGGACACTTTGATACCTTATCACCCATTGAAAATTTAGTATGATAATTTATATATCACGTTAAATCGACAGCTCGACCGCATTTCACAGATTCAATAAAGCGCCTCAGCGAGCGTCTTATTGCTGTGACTGTGCCGTTCTTCCAAGACCTCACAAACCTGACTGAGCCCAAGGTGCACCGACGCCGTCTCACTGATGTACATGATCTTGCCGTCCGGCGCGACGACGAAGATGAACCCGTCCAGCGTCTGCAGCAGGTGGGAGCCCAGCTCCCGAATGGATAGCTCACGGGGCTGAGGGGGCGGTGGCGACGCGCCCCAAGCGTCTCCCAGACCTGCAAGTAAAGTCCAATTTATAAAAGGTTCGTTGGGTTCCTGAAGCTTTTGTAGCGCTCATAACTGAGCGGCGCAATTCTTGCTATTAATAGTGCAAGGACTCCGGCCCACTGGAGGTTTTACCAATAGGATTAGGCTGGAGCCTAGTGCGGCAGATTGTCAAGTATAGAACAACTGTTCGTAGTTTTCTAGAATCTTCTTTTACCCTTAGGGAAACTTGGCACACCTTGATGTAGCTGATAATGAATCAAATTACTGAAACCTAGTCCAGCAGCGATATGATCGCGGCGTACAATGGGAGCAGTTGTGACAGGAGTAACATCGTTCTACGACATTCTATTACCGTCTGGAAAGACTTGGCGCATCTTGAGGTAGCTAGTGGTGAGTCTGATGACTGAAGCTTTGTCTAGCTGTGACGTTATAGCGGCGGGCAGTGGCAGGAGTTTGGCCAGCTCTAAGAACTCTGCGTTCTCCTTCTCCCTTCGTGAGCGCGCCGCGTTCTTGCTCTTCTCTTTCATGATGGCCGCCGCGTCGAGCGGCTGCGGCCGCTGATCTTTGCGGCAAGCTGCGGAAAAAGAGTTTTATTAGAAAATCTATCAAAAAGAAACTTAAAACTCACTTAGACGCAATCTGGGAAGAATTGTAGAAAAGTGAATGAATATATTTAAAAGAAAAAGTCTCCTGCAGAATCGCTCAGGCAGGCCAGAGGTACACAAAATTGTACATATAGAAAATCTCAAATATAGAATTGTGGGAACGCTGCGATGAGACTCCGATCGACCAGCAGATCAAGCGCCATAAGTGGAACTGGATCGGCCACACGCTCCGAAGGGACCCTGATCACAAACCAAAGCAAGTCCTAGACTTGAATCCCCAACTCAAGCGTAAGCGTGAGCGTGGCCACCCTAATCGAACCATGTGGCGGCGGATGATCATCGCAGAGGCGAAGAACAGGGAAGACTTGATGCGAATTGAAGCGCAAAGCTCAAGATCGAACGGGATGTCGGCACGGCGTACTATGAGGGACAGATGATTACACCTTAAGTCAAAGTCAAGAGATAATTGTCATGATAATAAAATCCTGTGAATACTGATACTTCTGTAATCGCTGCTGCTGCTAAACGATTTTATGGAACGTTTGACAAATTTCTATAGGAGCCGCCGGTGTCGTTTTAAGTTGGTCCCGCCCTTAAGCTTGTAACGCACAGAGCGCGACGCGGCGTCGTTGCGTGGCGCAGGCGGTTTTTCGGTAAAGCGAACGCGGTCCGGGGGACATTGCACCAGAACACCGCGCGGGATAGCGGAGCGGAGGCGGCGTGTGTGAATTATGAAGCAGTAATAGTTTTTCTTTTGTTGTATTGTATTGTCACGAATAAATGTTTTCTATTGTATTCTATTCTAATCGACACTTCCGGAACCCCGCTTGCTCTACTCGCTGATTTCGCTCTATGGTGGGGCTTATTCGTTCCTCTATACACAGTTTATATATGCAAGGCAGCAGGCTGAGTGGACGATAGTTTCCTATATCTGCGTGGCTGCCTTTTTTGTGTATAAGTATTATGTTCGATTTGGTCCATTTGTTAGGTACTTTTTTTTCTTGTTGGATTTTGTTGAATAGGAGCGTAACAGGCGTCGTTATAATATGTCGAGCTAGCTTCAGCGTTTCGTTGGATATAGAGTTTGGGCCGGGGCTTTTATCAGATTTATCTTTTCGATTTTTTTTCATTATGTCAGTAAAGCTAAAATTATGCGGTGGCGTTATGCTGGTTTCGTATTCTATGCCTGTTTGCTCTGGCTGTTGGCAAGAGTAGAGCTTTCGGTAGAAGTCAGCAGCTATACTAACAATGTCTGTTCGCGTCTGTTTTTTCTTTGTCTCTTTTCCATTATTTGTCAGAGTCGGTATCCATTCTTTTATCTTATTTAGTTCCTTGAAAGCTTTTTTTCTAACTTCCTGAGTTTTCCATATATTTTTATTTTTATTTTTTTTATTTAATCGACACTACCGACAGTCGACAGTTTCGGAAAGATCAAAAATTCAAAAACGCCTCCGCCCCGCACCGCGCCGCGCCCGCTCTGTGCGTTTCGAGCTTTAACCGGAGTTGATATCTTTACTAATGACTGTACAAATATGTCTAACGTGTTTTTAGCTCACTGTACCCATATTTTACCGGTGATTATAGGTAAATTTATTTATTTATTTACTTACTAACCAACTTACATTGACAGATAAACCAAACATGCAAGTTGTAGGTTACAATTAGGTACTTATTACTAATACAATGCTACATATATTATTGAATAGTAGTGGGAGTGGAGTTTGATTCAAGATAGCGTGCGGCTGCAGCCAGGAATATCGGTTCCGTCTGCGAGAACAAGTCCAAAGTGGGGTCGTATAGAAGAATGTTATTTATAGTATTCAGTGCCATGTATAAGGGACTAGTAACTAGGGTCACCGTACTCATGCTGGGGATTACAAAAAGCGGTTTTTCGCGGGGCCGAAGAGTACTTCTGCCAAAATACGTCGGTACTTTAAATTGTACAAATTGTAGCAGCCATGGGTTCGTGAGTAAGCCTCGGATTTAGGGATAGTTACTACACTCAAAGACGGTCCTATAAACATAACATAAGCAAGTCTTTTGTTCTGTCAGCTAGGCGATAAGGCACGTGCGTTTCTATGATTTACCTATAATACATATCTATATGGTAATGAAAACACACAATTAGCAATTAAATGAAGCTATTTAATGTAATATTTCGTAGAAACTAATTTCAAAGGAGGGTTGCTTGTCCGTCAACCGCCTATTAGGTGCAGACAATTATGTATTAGGTGCAGACAATTATCTAAATTTGTATAACGTTCAATACAGTTGTCGGAATTTTAAATGTTTTTCACTCATCCTTCTAAAGGAACCCGGGGTCGCTTATTTCAATTTATTTGGGACAAAAAACAGTTACACAAGGTTTCATGTTAAAAGTGTAGAAAATTTACAATTGCAGAGTGTGGGACCAACGATATCTTTGCACCTAATCCCATGATTTGGTGTACGCACTAGTTTTGTAAAAGCGACTGCCATCTAACCTTTCCCAGAGAGAAAGAAAAGCTTTAATTTGTCATTGGTATACATATCAACTAGGCCGACAAACCGCTTTAATAATTAATCTCGAAAAACAATTTATATAAGGTACCTCTCCGTCTCCCCTACACGCAAAGTGGGGATGCAATTTATTTCTTCAAAACCCATCTAATGGGATATTATTGGATAAATTGTTAAAAGTAATGTGCGTTTTTTCGTGATATTAAACTTTAAAGTGCAATTTTTTCTTAGAGTCAAGTGTCCCCCCTATATAATAAACGGTTGCACTGGGTATGTGAAAATATATTTTGATAGTTGGTATTATCCACCACCACCATATCAGCCGAAGGACGTCCACTGCTGGAAATAGGCCTCCCCCAATTTTATGGGGGGTAAATGCCATAATCGCCACGCTTGGCATGAGGGTTGGCGGTCACCGCATCCGCACTCCAGGGATGCTGCTGCCCATCCCCCGGTGGTATTGGTCGTAGTTTTAGATACCCAGATCCAATAATGTTTAATTTAGCTAAAAATATTGGCGATTTTTGTTCGATATTTCTGAAATTAGTCTCCATCATTTATTTCCTTATTGAAAAGAAAAATTGGTAGTTGAAAAAGTGCTCCACTTATTCCCTAGAAGAATATTAATGCAATACATATTAATTCTTTGCATACCGGTTTGGCTTTAATTTATATGTTTTTAGATGCCCCTTTTAAACCTCTTTCAGTACAAATTAGCAAAACCTTCGCATATAATTCAACACCGAATTAAAATATCAAAAAAGTGGCAATAGAAATCTAAGTATCATTATAATACATACAGGGATAAGTTCGCATTTATACTGAAAACCGAATTTGTCTGTATTTTTACCTGTGGTTTGTGTACAGTAAAGTAGCTACATACATACATACATATGCATTAAAACTGGTTTAAATGCAGTTCCTCTGTAAGAAAAAACTTAACAGTCTTCTTATTGTTATTAAGTTTAAAAAAATTAACGTAAAAGGGTTATACAGACGGCTTTAAAAAAGAAAACTATCACAGCTAAGTAGACATTACTAGTTAAAGTTAACAAGAATAGCTGAACTTACGAATTGTACTCGAAAAAGATAATATTTCGTACAATTTCCATTGATTTCTTAGATATGCATTTAGTTGCGTCAAATATATATAAGTAAATATGTGATATTTTAAGTTCGCATAATGTCGTAAACGTAGCCCGATACGCACTTGGCAGCTTTTTAGTTTTTATTATGACAGAGTAGGGCAGGGCATGCCCGACCTGCCCCAACCCCGCGTAATTTTTGCCCCAGCCTGCAAATACACTCGAATTAGCATCGCCTAACAACGGCGCTGCATATTCATGCGCCCGCGTCGTACTGGATCCCGCAGGTACCTATACACGCACGGGCAGGGTTGCCAACAGGACTGAATTACTGCTAAAAACCAGGCATAATTAATATTTCTTGCTCTGAAAAATGTATAAATTAAGATAGGAGGCATTTTATATTAGGCTGCGTTTAGGCATAGGCGTGATGTAAACGCGATCACTGAATATTAAGATATTCAGCGATGATTAGTTAAATTCATCAGTTTCCGGGCCGTGCATATTGCTATTAATGCATGCACATGCTATTAATTGTTTGGCATAAAATTTATTTCACAAGTTGGTTTAGTTTATCTTCCCGTGGATGGTGTAAAATACACCATCCACGCAGCAACGCGCAGTTTTTTTTTATCAGGGAACCATTCCTACCATTTCCTAGCAGGACTGTGACATTCTTCTTTATGGAAGACATTAATCATGGCGTCGCTGTTCATATCTCGGTCCCGGTTGACAACCCTAAGCGGCACTCCTCGGCGGGAAAACAACAATGTGATGAATTATTCCATCGAATAGCAACCTTAATGCTTACAAATAACCTTGCCGGCTTACACCCCACACACAAGAAAAAAGAAGAAAAATATTCCATTTTCAAATGATATAAGCTCGTTTGGCATAGAGAGGTGGCGTTCTCTCTCGACAATACATACAGCAACATATGGCCGTAATGCTGGATACTGGCCAGTCAGAAATTCAGCGTTCGATATATTAATTTTGAAAATGGAAAAGGTAAGCAGTCTTCTTATTGTTTTTAATTTTAAAAAGTGGCATACCTTCTTACTACTATGATATGTGTGTGGTGAAGAATATAAGTAACTATTGTATATCGTCGTCTAGTAGCCATAGTACAAGCTTTGCTTAGTTTGGGACTAGGTCGATTTGTGTAAGAGTGTCCCCCAATATTAATATTTATTATTTATATTTAAGTCTAGGGTGGTTACATTGGTTATTTTTGTATCGGAATCTAAGTTTGTATTTCATGAGCGTTCCAGGAATGTATATAACTGGTGTTTTAATAAACTTAATTGAAACATAAGTAACTTAAAAAATAACTTAAGTATCTTTATATCCAATCTAATAATAACCGATTTAATTGATATAAATAGCATCCTATAGCTAAACTATATAATAAGAATATTACTGTTGTCTTATAAGAAATAGTCCGGTTGATGGGAACTGCATAAAATATCCAAAATACTTGCTGCCTAAATACTGCCTGATATAGATTATTTAAATTCTGTAAAAACAAAAAAATATAAAGGTAAACAATTTAACAAACTTACGTAAATCCACAAAAATGTCGCTTGTGAAACGCGTCATATTCTTTCTGCACGGGTACTTCATTTTAAAAATTTAATTTATAAACTTTAAAAATCAACGGTCTAATCCGCAGTCGCGAAGTTTATTTTATAAACGGAATTTAAAATTGCACCTTACTCGGACAGGTTCAGTTGCATACTGGCTGAACACCTCCTTCCTATGTCCGTTTCCGTAAAAAAAAACAAACGACAGGTACAATAATGGCGGACAATAACAATAAACTGTCAAATAAAAGAGCCCGTATATCAGTTGACGCTCGCCGCGATTGGTCCGCATTGTTAGTTGATAGTATTGTGTAACACGTCGTTTCTGTAACGTACTCATAGATTTGTTTGTTTTCATCGATCGATAAAGACGTTTGCGATGTTTGACAGCCGCGAGTCTCCGCACAATAGATCTCTAAAGCTTATTCGCGTACCTACGTTAAGATTGTCATCAAATCGAACGTGAATAGAACCCACATGATGCCTAAGTTTGGTTCATTAGAGCTCTTTGTAGCGATAAGGGTACGAACTAACTTTTAGCATTACAGTTTTTCGCATAAGTTTTAATTCTCTTCTTTTTTTCTGAAATATGCTTAAATGAGTTAAAACCAACAGATGTATGCCACGATAGTTTTCATAGTTATGAATCAAACAAACTAAACTCTATGCGATTTTTTAAGTCAACGATTTATAATGATTCGCGAGTATGAAAGGACGCTAATATTGCGGTACGGTACAACGATACGCTATTGCGGCTACCCACCCACCAAGCGGTCACTCTCTCATGTTGCATGTAGCGACCATCAAACGAACTTCGCTTTAGAGCACACGAAATCGTACTAACCTACATGATTCTCATTTGTCACTCTCACGACATTAATGCATTTCATAATTGAACCCCGAGTCGTAACTTAATTGGACTTTTCGGCTTCTGCCTCCCTTCCCTTCCCTTTAATAATTAATTTAATCTCTATTTGAAATTATAGTTCTCAAAATTGGTGCTAGGTCTGAATCTGAATGAATAATTAGCACTTCTAAGGTTTGGAATTCTCTGCCGGCGTCTGTAGTTCATATAACCTACACTTTTTTAAGGCACGAGTGAATAGGCATCTTCTGGGTGAGCTCGCTTCATCGTCGGCCTCATCTTTGCCCCCTGGCTAGATGCTGGCCAAGGGCAATCCCATCTTTAATTAAAAAAAGAAGGAGATCCTTTTGATACTAAAGAACTGGTTTGGTATGATTATAGTTAACAATAACTAGGGTAAAAACATAAAATTGGTAAAGCTCGAAACGAACAGAGCGCGTGCGGGGCGGAGGCAGTTTTGCATTTTTGATCTTTCCTAAACTGTTTACTGTCGATTATGCTTCATATGTCACACACGCCGCCTCGGCTCTACCGTGCCGCCGCCGCCCCGCAACGACGCTGCGCCGCGCTCTCTGCGTTTCAAGCTTCATCGTGTGGTTTGTGGGACTTTTCTATGCCGCCTCGACAAGAAATAGCACATTATCAAAAAAAGAATATTCTGACAATAATTCCCAATAAAGAAATGAAATTGTGGATGGAATGGACATTGAACACAGGATCTCAGTCGGACAAATTCGCGGGTAAAGGCTAGTAATTAGTAAATACAATGTTGATGAAAGGTAACGTTAGCTGAATGGATGTCAGCGCGCTCCCAGTCACCAAAATAAATGTACTTACAATAATTTAATCGCTATCCACTATTCAAATGATCATAAATAACAACAGTAAAATTAATGGCATTCATTATGCGCAGTCACAGCGCGTATTAATACCTAAATTCAAAAGGACAAATCAATAAAATGACATGAATGTGAAAATTTGCATATCAGCCATCTTGGCTGTTTGACGCCCGAGCGTAGACGCGGAAAAAATGAAACTTGAGTGTCTTGTCTATGGTAGATGTTTTCGGAGATAGGGGTACAACATGTCCAGGGTCACGTATCACACTATTCACAAAGATTACCGATTGCTTTACTAATATAAGTTTTTTGCGCAAATTATTTACTTCGACTGACTTATTATTTCTCATTACAATTTTTTTTTCAGAAACCGTATTTCTTTCACGACTGTTATAAAATAAGAGTATTCGAGCCTAATGAGCGTTACATGATTTTTAAGACCTTTAAAGTTAACGATTTATCATTTGGGAAATGGAAGTTAAGTGAATTGAAAAATAGGTGAAAAATAGTTCACCCATCTCCACATCTGTCATTATGGAGGTGTGTAAATACTGAGAATGCACTGGGTATTTTCCATCCACAAAGAAGGCTTACGCCCAGCAGTGGGACCTGTATAAGCTGCCCGGCTAGTATGATATCTTATACCGTCACGTTATATGGCCAAAATGTACCGAAACGTCACATAAAACGTGACGGTATAAGCTATCATACTAGCCGGGCTGGTGATGACTGGGTATTCACCCAGCTCTAACCGTTTCCAATTTGTACCTACATATACATAGTAGCCAACGCGACTGGAGTCATAAATCATTATCATTACGCCGAACCTCTCGCTCGCACTCGCGAGTCGCTCGAGTCATTCTAGGTCCAGAGCCATTAGAATGTGTAATCTGACAGCCCTATTATAATGGGTCGACTCAGGGGAAGTACCAACCACAAAGTACAATATATATACTGAGATACAGATACCAGTGAAATATTCCACATAGATCGTATCTCCGTTGTGTATTTAGTAAGAACTAACCGTACGACCGCTGCATCTCTGTCACTTCAATATGCAAGTGCTATAGAGATAGCACCCAGTGACATCTGGTACAAACAAGTTAAACTAACATTGCCATAGAAAAAATCGTACTTCGAGCTGAAAGGCCCCTGGTACTACCAATATTTCCTAGGTTAAGCAAAATATTAATAACTGTGGATGTAAACATGACTCCGAAATAAAGATTTTTACGAATATTTTATTTTGTATTATATTAAGAACGAGCTGTAAATGCATTAATTATTTATTGGAACTTTATTGCAAAGATACAGAATTATAATTGGCGGGCTTAATGCTTCTCTACAGTCTCTTTACCTTCTTTATATGATCTGAGCTCTCTACCAAACACTAAGACGGGAAAGAAAACAAATCAATTTATTGCTGAGCGTGTTATATCGGTTGTTTTAAAGGAGTTGCAGGCGTCCATAGGCTACGGTGGCCGCTTACCATCAAGCAGGCCGTACGCTTGTTTGCCACCGACGTGGTATTAAAAAAAAGTATGTATATCGTTAAACCGTATGACTTTATGATACTTACACCTACGTTAATAATGGCGTTATATTCCTTTTTAAGACATATCTTTGATGGATACCTATCACGCATGACATTTACCATATGCGAACGCATGCTGACTTTACGATAGGTAGCAATTTTCAAAAAAAATAACCGTATGATGGTTACCGGGTATTATTAAAACGTGGCGAATACAGTCCCAATACAGTACCGTGCGACTATTAAGATGACATTACCATATGCGTCCATTAATCAAGATCTAATTCGCTCAAAAAAGAAAAAAAAGCCCGGCCAAGTGCGAGTCGGTCTCGCGCACCGAGGGTTCCGTCATTTTTTATTATTATTATTATTATATGATGTAACTAAAACTTTACGGTCTTCGCAATTTTTCCTTTATCTGTGCTATAAGACGTTGCTTCGTACCAAATCTCAAGATTCTGAGTTCACGGGAAGTACTTACCCTGTAGGTTTTGATTCCCTTGCGAGTGTTGAAAATTCGCGGCATAAACGGCTGTATCTTTTGATTGCGTTGGCTTAGAAGTTTGATTTTTTCACAGCTCCAAAGGACAGTAGACATAAGTATTTGATATAAATTCCAGCTTGATACCTCCACGCGGTCCTTAGAAAAAGGATCTTGACAGACTGACAGACCGACGGAGGGACGAACAACAAAGTAATCCTGTAAGGGTTCCGTTTTTTCCTTTCGAGGTACGGAATCCTAAAAACGTCTCTATCAAATAAACAATAAAAATAAATCCACACCAAGTTTTGAAAGCTCCAAAACTCATCGTTTAGACGTCGTCTAAAACTGCATACAGCCAAAACAAAGCACTGCACGTGCGCCTAATCCTCGGATCCGGGTCCTCCCGGTGGTCCCCCCTCGTTTCACCCCTCTCCGTTTCCCCCTCCCCGTTTCCTCCACGTACCGGTCTCAAGCACAGATTGACACTATTGTTTTAAGGGGGACATTATTTTTCTTGCGCAATAGTAATTTATGCTGTTTTTTTGCGTTTTCAAGTGTTTTTGATGCATTTTGGAGCGGGATTAAGGGGTTTAGCTGTAAAAAGAGCATTTGAGGGATGTCCTTTGTATAAATATATCGAGTGAGTGTCGCCTATTCATGTATGTATGTAATACTTTAGATACCTAATATGTTTACAGCAGAAAATAGGCATACACCTAGATGTCTGCTTGCTTTCCGCTTTCTACCATCGGCAACGCTTGCCGTCGGCAGGGCATTCATCTCATCGTCACACCTTGGATTAAGAACCAAAATGGTCGCGTATGATACGGTTTCAGAGGAATTTCCTCTCTCGGACGCTCCGATTGTGGAATGAGCTCCCTGCCGAGGTTTTCCCGAGGGACTACAGTATGGGGTTCTTCAAGAAAGGCGTGTATACATTTTTAAAGGGTCGGCAATTCGCATGTGACGTCCATGGAGTTGGAGACATTCATAGGCTGCGGTGACCGATATCATCAGGCGGGCCGTACGCTTGTTTGTCACCGACGTGGTCACCGATGTCTTAAGACTGCGCACACCTAAATCATCTCTACAACTGTGTCTTCTAAACGTTCTAAACTTTTGAATACTTATTATGAACAAATAAAAAGAAACGAGAATTTAAGTTTTTTGTAAGTCATTGCGCGTAGAAAAGCTAATTGCTTGAAAGCAAAAGTGACAAATCGTAATCATAAGACGCCACAGATGCTGTTGCGACATCCGTCACCTGAAAAGGGTTTTAAAACGGATTACAGATCCCATACCTTAATCCTAGTAAGAAATTACAATTACTAGTGTCCGAAGAAGAAAGGCGTAATTTCAAACTCAGCTAAAGCAACTACAACCTAATTAAGAAGAAAATAAGGCTTCTAATTGAGAATCGTCTTAAGAAACAATAAGACTTGTTCGACAATTGAATTTCAGCGTGGGAAACAGACGAGTCAATAAAGCGCGCCAAAAGACATCTTTAGTTTTTTTTCTGGCGAGGGCGAGGTGCTATAATGCCATTGTCTCTGGCCGCAACGCGCGTGTCTATGACACGGTTTTTTCTGTTTACGCTGTAAAGTTTAGACACCTGCAGCGCTATTCACGGGTTTGTAATCGTTCAATAATTTGCATTGTCGGCCATGGGAACCGGTGAGGGTGTAAGGTGTCTTTTGTTTCATATTACGTGAATGAAGCGTAGTTATGAATGAAAAGATTGCGAATTTGCTAGTAGGTAGTTATTTTAACAATCATGCTTGAAGCTTTCAATATGAATAGTGACATGAAAAAACATAATTATTTATTTCAGAAAGAAAATAAATAAATTACTCTTACATTGCAAAAATTCTAATATGTGACATTATGTACAATTTACGTCCAGTAACATGACACTAATGTTCCTTTAAAAAAACCTTGTACTTGCAGATAATTTATATTTTCATTACTGATAATAACAAGTTGAAATGCACTTGCACCTGACTAGCGAGCATTACTGGAAGTTGTTCAGCAGCCTCCAAGCAGGGTTATTCGGTTATGGTCATGTGTTGTAAAACTTGTAAATTATAGTTTAAGCTCGAAACGCACTGACCGGGCGCGACGCGGTGCGGGGCGGAGGCGGTTTGGAATTTTTGATCTTTCCGAAACTGTCGACTGTCAATAGTGTCGATTACTGCTTCATAATATGTCACTAACGCCGCCTCCGCTCCGCTATCCCGCGCGGTCTTTTGGTGCGACGTCCACCGGACCGCGTTCGTTTTACCGAAAAACCGCCTCCGCCACGCTGCGCCGCGTTTTGTGCGTTTCAAGCTTAAAAGACACCGCGCCTTTAGAGTTCAGCTCTTCTTCGTCAATAGGTTCTTTGATTTTGTAAACATAATTTAAAGTCACATTCCATGATTGAATAGGAAAAGCCCAAACAACGGATTCTCAATAAAAATGTATGTAAAGTCTTATTGTTAATGTCTGCGTCATTTCGGAAGTCACCATACGGAGTGACTCATGCCTCAACCTTTCGATGTGTACAATGATTTCAAAACGTACTGAACGTATTTCAACTTAGAAATGTTTCTCACAAAAAAGAATGTTCTTTTTAAATATTTCGCACCTCCACGCGACAATTGAGACCTATTCGCAACAATTACGTCAAAGAGCTGGTTTATTTAGTCTATGGACGAACGGGTGACGTTTCGGCGGGACGCCTTTGTTTCGCGCGGGAACCGCGTCATAAACAATGACGCCTCCGCTTTTTTTTTCATAATCACTTTAGTTCTCACGATTTGCCTAGTTATTATTCAAAATTATTCTGTTAGTTAAAAAATATTTGCATTGCCGCCTTTGAGTATAATTGATTAGTGATAGTTTACTGAATAATTACATGTAAAAAAAGCTAAAAATTGGTGGTTATATATGTTTACACTGTAGCTATTTATTCGTACACTGTAAAATAATGACTAATGATATACACAATGTAAATTGTTATTGGTTATTCATTACACCATTTCTGCTGACCCTGACCCGGTGAAAAGTGGAACAAATAAAGTGTCTACACCAAAAAAACACAAACCACGTTGACTTTGGTCCGCCAACAGTATTTATTGTGTCGCTTCAAGAAAACGAGTAAATGATTTGCGGAGAAACCCTACAAAGCGTTGTGTGGGGCTGGGGCCCATTGGATGTCGCTTTACTAAACTAAACTTTACTACATATATTTTGCTATTTTTTTTGCACACGAGGAAGGTACAGGTCTCAATGTTTGTCAACTCCATTTAATTCAATTATTGACGACCTGCTTATCGCATTGAGCGTGCAAACTATTGAAGCAGTGTTGAGCGTCGGGATGTTCCTGATATTTAATGAGATGTAAACAATTCGTTTCAGTACTACGAGTAGCGACGCAAGATTTAGTTATTATATCTATTTTTAACAGTAATAAATAGTGAAATAACTATTTATTTATTTTTCTTGGCGTGTACACACGGTGAATTGTAATTGGAGATCAGCCTAGCTAGCACGATATCTTATATCGTCGCGTTTTATGTTTAAGGCAATAAACTTTTTCTTATTCTTATGTAAAGTTTTAGTACATTTCGGCCATATAACTTTAGTTATCGTGCTAGCTTAGGCAGTAGTCAAAAAATATTAGACGCCAACCAAAACAGATTTCAATGACCGAGGCCTCAAGATAAGTATCTTTTATTTATTTATTTGACAAATACAACTGATATCCAATCGGGGTCGGCTTATTCTATGTTAGCATACAATTGAAAATAGACATTTGGTCCTCTGGCTGAAATTCCACATCAGGGGAAAATCTATTTTTCTCAAACATGCAATGAAATATTGATGTTATGTTCCTTATAATAGGCTGCGAAGTATGACGTTTCAGGTGCGGCTAGGACAAGAGGTCATTAATAATAATATTTTTTATAATAATATTTATTTCGTAAAACTGTAACAAGGTATACATGAAACATGTTGAACGATAATAACAGGATAATGTTGAACGATAATTAATGGAATTTCATACAAATCTTGCAGGCCTAGGCCGCCAAAAATCCTCTTTTTTAATTTCCATTCCACATAAATTTGTGGCACTATGCCTGCATCATGACATTCTGCCACTATGCGTATTAAAAATAAAAGTTTGATTTTATTGTTGTTTATTTCATTGCATGTTTGATAAAAGCACTATACATACCTCGGCGGGAAATATGGGGTTGCCCGCCTCAGACCTATCCGGCCTTGCTGTGCTCGGCCGTCTATATGTCTTCGGCCGGCAACCCCTTTCGTCCCGGCCTCTGTAGTAATGTACTATTACTTGCTATCATTTTTAGAATGCTTTTGTTACTGCTCACCCTAACTAATAATGAGGCAGCTTTCTTGCGCCAGACGCTCATCCACGTACTTGTCATAAACGTGACAATTGACAACTAATTAGTCTTATGTATTACTCATAAATTAATTATTGATACAAATACAAGGCATTTGTTAGGTTTGGAAATAAACCATTTGCCAACCCTAATCCCGACGTATGCATATTTTTAACTCCCAGTAGTATCACCGTCATATTGTATGTTATGCAATTACTGTGTGCAAATAAATATTTATTATTATTATATTATTTTATTACTCTTATTCAAGGAAGATTTGGGTTAATAGATTATAATAATTATTAAAAAAAGCCACGGGTAGGGTGACAATAATTTATAATTAAAGGAAAATTCCTGATTAAATAAATAAAAAAAACATTGTTTTAGGTAATGACAATTTAGGCGAGATTACCATCGATTAGGTAATAAATTAGTTAAATTTGTTCTTGATCACTGTTTAACCATTTTCGTGGCAAATTATAAAAAAATCGTAAGTTCAAGCCTCATTTGCGCGTAGTTGAGCAAAAAAACAAATGGTCTAGAAAAAAAAACAATAAGAGCATCCAATAATGTGTATTATATACTACGCTACTAATATATGATACGCTGCCAAGAAAAGGGTTAAAATCACAGTATACTTAGGTATAAAACACACAGCTTCAACATTCCTTCTGAATATTTTTCACATGCTTTTTTATTCGCATAAGTAGCCCAGCTTATAAAAGGTAAGTAATCACTAATCATTAACAGGAGACATATCGATCCCACCCGACCGAGGTGCTAGGTGCGCCATAACTCAAGAGCGCCATGCGTCAAGCGACGGATTACCGGCTTACGGCGTGCGCGGGGGCACAGCTGGCTCTTTACATTAATTGCCTCGGATAATACGGAACACTAATATTTTATTAAAAAATGACCAGTGATTGAATCTAGACTCACCTGATGGTAAGTGACGATAAAATCTAAGATGTAGCTTAAGTAACAGCTTATTCACAAGCCTTTGCTAGATCGTAATTGTCGGGAAAAACAGACAACGGGAGCGAATTCCATCCGTGAGCAGTTTTGCATTAAGAAAGAAGAGGCAAGACGGGTAAAGAAGAAACAGTAGCGTAGCTTTGGATTTTTTTAACTAGACGCGCGTAGTATTGTAGCTATTCTACAACAACAAAATCCCAAACGAATAGATTTTTTTAATAAAACGAATAGTTTTAGGCCTAAGATGTTGCTATCTATAATCGGGTCTACTGATGTCGGATACGCTGTTGCCGGTATCCCCGTCCTCAGGCATAGTGCTACTGGCAACATTGCCATTAGGTACAAGTAATAAAAGGAATGAGTTATTTTATATTTTCTCTAATTGAATTAATGCCCTTACCACGCTGTAGATCTATGCATAACCTTTCCCAGGCTTTGTCACTAAATGTTAAAATATTAATTAAAAATACACGTAACGGTTTTCAAAAAATATGCAGTAGTCTGTCTAAAAATTGCCGGGAACTTTCCATTGTTCCTGACAACGGCACGGCTAGGTTCAGTTGGATTGGACGGCCTTTCATTTGGGCTTTCTATCGCACCGCAGATAATTATCCGTATCAAACATAATATTCATCTAGGCAAGAACTGCATAATTGAAAAAGCCCTACACTCATCTTGACATGCATAAGTATGTATTTGAGAAACGACTGTTTCCTGAGATTATGGGATTACGGTGTTGTGAGTAACTGGTGTGGGGTCGTATCGTTGCCGACATCTGGCGTTTTTTGCCAACACCGGTTGAGACTTGAGTTCGATACTGGAATAACATCACATGTTGAAAAAGGGTCTTATTGTTGTAATAACATATAATATATAAAGAATTCACAAAATTCATAATACATATTTATTTGAATTATTTATGCACTGATCTACCAGCCCTGCTAGTATGATAGCTTATACCGTCACGTTTTATGTGACGTTTCAGTACATTTTGGCCATATAACGTGACGGTATAAGCTATAATACTAGCCGGGCAGGTACCACAAAAGCTAAATAGGTACTTTTCGTGGACATAACTTCCATTGCCCATGAATCCGTCAGGTGGGCGCTCTGCTCATAAGCAGTTTTCCTCTACATACAATTTTTCGCATACAATCGGCCTAGCCTATACTATAATAGTGTTAAAAATCGTCTACACTAATACACTAATCATTTGTAATAACTAACTCATTCCGTGAAACTGTCTACGTCATTTGCTATTAGGTTGCATTCGAACTTTGTAAAGATTTCGGAAAATATCCCAGGCACGGTGAATATCATAATTCATACCTACTTAGATGCATAAATACAAGTACGAGGACGTAGGTTTGTGCTTTAACAAGAATTTTCGAGTGTATATACAAATAAATAAATGCATAAAAACCAATACATATTTTCCCAAGTAAAAATCAATAGGTCACCACATTAGCGCGGTAATCGCCGCAAACATTTTACATCTGTTTCTGCTAATCGCCCGCCAGCCTATTGTGTCCGCACGTTCCCTCCTACATCACACCTAAAACGACTCATGCGCATCCATATAATCCGTAATTACGACCTTTTGACACTGACGCTAGTTAGCAGCCCTGTAACACGCAATGACCTATGCGCTTTACCAGTGTACTACGCTTATGTTCTTTTCGCATGGGACGTAGGGCGCGATGTTGTGGGGAAACATTTACAATGTAAGCAGCACTTAGTTTGCGAGGTGAGGGTACTTCGTATTTAGGACGATGTTTGCAAGCGCCCGATTGTATGGAGCAATCTTCATTAGGTAAAGTACCTTTTTGTGAAACCTAGTTATGTTTGTATGGGTGATTTTCAAGTGATCACGGCTGAAAAAGTCTATTTAGAGCGTTGAGAAGACACTTAAATTATTGCTTATATGTCCTTACAATTTTCAGAACTTCTGTCTCCATGATTTTACTGTACTATTGCATGGGATAGGAAAAAGCAAATCTCTCAAAAACACTTAGTAAGTAGAATACTTAATTAATGAAACAGTCAAAAATTCTAAATACCACCTCGTGCCTGTCGTAATATCCTGCTCGTTTTTCGTATATAATCTCTGATTAAGGTATTCGACATAGTACATATTTATTTATTGACCTAACTGTGGCTTTATATGACAGTTAAAGCGATAGCAGTGAGTAGTAGTGAGGGGAAAATCTAGGGGATATTCAAAGAATTGGTACTCTGGTGAGATTAGTTGAGCCTCTTCAAACGAATCTTCGGTGTAAGTCAAATCGAGGTAGGTTACTGACAGTTTTATCGCTGGTTCACTAAACCTAGCCTAGCTGAGATGAGTCCTGCAAAAAACTCGGCTAGGCCCGACCTGGGTCGGACAGTCGGACTGACTCTACCCGCCGAAATGCGAACGAATAGGGGCTATATGTGTCTGTGTGGTCGCGATCGCGCAGTGGACTTTCCCGCAACGTCGTTCCTCTAGCGAGCAGACAATTTCGACAACCACCTTGGCTTAGTTGGTAGTGACCCTGCCTACAAAGCCGGAGGTCTCGAGTTCGAATCGCGGTGAGGGCATTATTTGTGTATAATTAGCACGAATATTTGTTCCTGAGTCTTGGATGTTTTCTATGTATTTATCTATATAAGTATGTATATCGTCGTCTAGTATCCATAGTACAAACTTTGCTTAGTTTAGGAGTAGGTCGATTTGTGTAAGATACCCCAATATTTATTATATTTATTATTATAATTTAACGTAGATTGACGTGTCGATTGTGGCTGAATCTATTGGCGTTGGAACTGGATATCTCCTAAATAATTTCACGCATCAATTAAAAAAACCACTCGTACATATTTGTCAGTAGTAAGTATGTATGTTAATAAATTAACATTCATTTTAATTTTAATGACTAAATTCTAAACCAATTGCTTTTACAATGTAAACTTTTATCATAACATGTACAAGTAACATTTAGTTTATAGTTCTTGGTATCATCAACTCCAATTATGTAACGATTATTGCATGTACCTAGGTCGATTGTTTAGCTAATATAATTCCTTAATTAGTAACATTTAGGTTAGTGATTTCATTCCACGAAAGCTGTAAGATTTTCTACCCTTCTTGTAATGAATATATTATGCCCTTGACTAGCCAGTAAGAAAATTGCAATGCCCTAACAGGGCATGTACCTACTAACCAAAAAGTACTAACATATCAATGTAATGAACATGATCGCAATAAATAAATATGAAAGTATACTAGAAATAAATACAAGAAATTTTATACTTGTACTGAGGTTCTTTATCCCAGCACCTTCATCATCTCTGTTTAAAGGAGCATGGCCAGTTTTGTAGGCTCGTACAGGTTAATTACTTTAAGTTCACCACTGAACATATGCTCATATTCCATAATACATTGGATATTCTTCTTTAACACTAATGTAATAGAGCTTCTATTACATACACACTGTCTAATAATCGTATGTTTGTAGTAAATAATTTATTATATTGATGTTAATATCAATTGGAATAACATGACCAGTCATTGGCAAAGTTTCAGTAATCGTACTGTAAGCTGGCACATTATTAACCCCACATATACAAGACATACAAACAACTTGAACAAGTACGTCACCACGCAACAATGTGTATCGGACGTGCCACGCGCGTAAATAGCGCAGGTTTACTCGCGCGGCACGTACTTACGACGGCGCTCGCCTCACTACAGTACGGCAACACGCATTCCCAGTTATTTTGCTTTTTCGTTTGCCGAATATTGACATTATTGACAACAACAACAAGGTCTAGTTTTCCGTCAGGAAGTTCAAGTGGCAGTCGCTTTAGTAAAACTAGTGCCTACGCCAAATATTATGCCAAAGCGGACCCCGCGGGCTCCTATATAGTAGAACCGGGAAAACGCTATGGGGAATGTTGTGTGCTAAATATTGACATTTAAACTTATGTCACACATATAACTAAGTTAGGATGTGTTGTGTATAATCGCAACCCATCTAAGTGACGTTGCATATGACTGGAAATCGCGTTTTTAATTTCAGTTTCCCCGAATAAGTCATCAGATAGTTTAATTGGTCCAAGGGGTTTTTTCTGAACCCATTTACTTGTCCAACCTCGAAAATTAACGATAGTAGACTAACAAGACGAAAGAATTAACTGTCCTAATCGCAATTCAGTGAGGGCATGCCGCCTACGCGATAAGCGTTTAGCACTATATTAAGGCGACTTCCTGATCTGTCGGTGTGGAGGCGGTACGATATGAGAAAACTGTCAGCTCTGTGTCAACTGTCAGTTGAGTCAGTATCGCGTTTTACTATGCCCCTATGATGCGGAGTGATACGAATGCAATGCTGCCGTACTTCTGCGCATGATATTACTACTGAACATGATTAACGTAATACTAACAGTACTTGTCAAGTGAGGACATCTCTGCGACATCAAGTAAGCTTACGTCAAAAAATAAAATGCCACGTATCGCTCTCGCCCCGTCAAGTCAGAAAGTCGCTTAAGGCGGACACATATTGCTAGTAATTTATGATGTTTCGTTTAATTACATTCCTGGGTCTGAAGACGCGAGTCTTTGACCAGTGTGTGTTGCCAGTGATGACATATGGCACTGAAACGTGGTCGCTTACTATGGGCCTCATAAGAAGGCTTATAGTCACCCAAAGAGCAATGGAGAGGGCAATGCTGGGAGTATCTCTGCGTGATCTCATCAGAATGAGGTCATCCGCAGCAGAACCAAAGTAACCGATATAGCCCTCCGAATTGCTAAACTTAAGTGGCAGTTGACGGGGCACATAGCACGTAGAACCGATGGCCGTTGGGGCGGAAAGGTTCTCGTCGACCACGTACCAGAAGGCGAAGCGTAAGCAGACCTCCTACACCGTGGAATAATGACCTGGTAAGGGTCGCGGGTGTCCGCTGGATGCGGGTGGCGCAGGACCGGCCATTGTGTAATTCTTTGGGGGAGGCCTATATCCAGCAGCAAAAACTGGCAACCGTACTTGTCTTCTCGAAGATCTCACGGTTCGTAAATAAATGCCATACTATTAAATAATGTCCAGCAGTGGACGTCTTCCGGCTGACATGATGATGATGATGATGATGACATTCCTGGATGAGAATTGCACGAGACCAGGGTGAGGCGTACTCGAGGAGAGGCCTATGCTGAGCAGTGGCCGAATACAGGCTAAAAATGATGATAATGAGGACTTTATTTTATATCCATTTGTTACGTTCCTTATGTTTTTAACGTGTACTCGTACGGGCACAATAACATGTAGTTAAAAATTGAACATGTTCCTCTTAAATTGGAGTCATAGTAAAAAACTCTGCTAAGCTATGGGCAAAATTAAAAAATATGTTGTAGAATTAATTATGAAGAATCATTTGAAAACATTTTAGACAATGATGTTACGCGTGACGTTAGGAACAATGCGTTTCTCAATACTATACCTGTCGGAATGTACGGTACAATACTAATTTTTTTAACTGCGGCAGACAGCTCGGCGCCGACCGTCATGAACCGTGGGAAAGACTCATCAAAAGTCATTCCAAACTTCGTTCATTCACTCGCTTTAACTATATTACAAAACAAGTTGAAACAAGCAGAAAAATAGCGCAGCGGGCGGCGTCCACCGAACGTAAATGAGTAAGCTTTTTGCGGAGTTGTAAAATTTGGTGAGAGACACGCAGTCACGTATCGACCAAACCTAGGCGTGATAGTGTGAGGAAATACAGTTTATTAAACTTTATTGCTGTTAGGTATAATCTGTTAGGTGTAAGGTAGGCCTCATAAGTAGCTGGACACTTTGGGACTTTGTCGCTTTCACCCTATAGACGTTTAGTGTGACAGTGGTGTGACAGTTCAAGCTCAAATATGACGTTGAAGCGACAAGGTACAAAGATGTTCAGCCCCTTGTAGGCTGACCGTAAGTACCTCTCCCTTGTAGTTAAGGTTTTTTAATAATTCGCGAATGTACCTATACTATGATTTTAATTGTGAACGAAGGAAAATTATAACATCACTAACTTACTTACGTGTAAATGTTTTATTAAACACCAGGTAGGGATCATTAATAAAATATTGTGTGTTTTAATTTTATTTTACGATTAATGTTTGGGGTGCGGTCTATTATTCTTTACAAACAGTAAAAATTAAATTTTATAATGATCAATGAAGAGCCTCGGAGTGACTACCGTCGGTTATCTGTGGAGTGTGCGCTCAACGAGTGTTTGTTACATTGTAATTTTCGCATTACACTGGCGAAATGAAAGAAAATACTATTTGTAATTGTGATTTACATACTAGTTTAGTATACCGTTAGGCAACAGTGGCGTAGAGCGGCATACATAGTACTAGATTCCCTATTGATTACTTTGTTTTTACCTTGTGATGAATTGTAAGAAGTATCCGCTTATAATTTCCGGTTATATTTTTTACTTGGGCATTGAGCACTTAAAAAAATACCACCAGAAGCTTGTTATTTGTCAAAATTATACCTATGGAACAAAGCGTGCAAAACATAAATAAATAAATAAAATAAAAACGTTTAATTTCAGACCTAGTGATTGATCCATAGTAGGTTTGTAACAATATTAATAAATAAAACTTAAAGATAGAGTCATGTTGTCCATAATTAAAGCCGAATCAAAAAGCAAACGAGCTGATGAAATAATATAATACAACAAAAGTGGCGTTGGATAGACCACATGATTAGACAACATAAACATAAACTCACGCCGTTATCCCATGGGGTAGGCAGAGACCAAAGAACGCCAAATACTACGGTCCTTACATACTTCTTTCGCTTCAATCACATCCATACATCTTCTCATACATGCTCGTCGGTTGCGGGTATATACTTCTGACCTGGCCCTTTTTTTTTTGATTAGACAAAACTTAGATAAATGGACATAAAACATGTGAAGTGGTATCCAAGAGGAAATATAAGGAAATATATGTATCTTGCTACAGAAAGCAATGAATCGTGACAAATGGATAGCTCTGGAAAGCCTTTGTCAAAAAACAAATTGTCGCTGGAGGATTGGTAAAATTGATAAAAACATTTACAAAAATATATTCATATAGATATAACAACTGTAACAATATGTAACTTCAACAATAAATGTTAATTAGTTATAATATTTTATTGTATAATATCGATACAGACTCCTGGTATCTAATTCAAGCAAGGAAGGCACGTAGTAAAAAAAATCATGTTAGAAAACTTAGAAAAATGTCTCGTATTAGGGGTAATGCTGTTAAATGACGTCACAGGGCCCAATTCCACATTGGAAACGCCATCAATTCGCCACTACCGTCGTAAACGAGGAATGCACGCTCTGCCTGCAATAGCCACGCTAATGGCAACTCCGTGACTCCTGAATGCATTCCGCTGCAATAAAAACAAATATAGACTCAAACAACAAATAAAAGGGAAAAAATGTCCAAAAACTGCCGCCATGTTCGCTGCGCGCACGCAAAGCTTTATGGATCGCTTTAGTGCGTGACGTTACATAGATTTTTTCGATCTTTTTTTGGATGATCAATGATGTTGCGGGTGGAATAAAGTCATTGAGCACGTAGGGGCTCGGGTGATTGTTTAATAGGGCTATTAGTGTTGTTATAGGATTTAGTAAGGTGCTTTACAAATAGGTAAGAGTGTCGGAAGTTAATCTTGTTGTGCATTTTTTCCACTTATCAGTGTACGTGACGGCGTGTAGTGCACCTGGTGTTATCGAGACAAATGCATTGTGTTACCGTTAAAACTCTACCATCAATTAGACGTATATTTAGAGTTCACTTTTCTTTTTTCATTTCACTTTTCACGGACAATTCGGAATTTTAAGTATATAACAGCCTTTTTATGATGTATGTTTTAACATAAATTTATTGTTCTACAAAATTCTAAACAATTAAAATTGTTAATGTGATACTAAAGTTTTAGAGAAGGTATATTGCCAATAACTAGCAATATTATTTAGTTTCTAGTCACCAATTTTGTGTGTCGTCAAAACACATGAAGTCGCACTAGTAGTCAGTTCTCCATCAAGTTATTTTAATTAAATAGCAACTGTATACTGTTTTAACTTCGCATATTTTTGCGGAGTTACCAGTTATCAGGGAGGGGGTGGGCAGTAATAGGCAAGTTACCCTATATCTTTATGAGAATTTTTATTTGCATACATTCTAGGTCTTATTAGGCGCTCAAAAATCACTTTATACCACAATTCACCTTAAAATACTGTAATGATCTTAAGAAGGATTCAATCTGCGTTACAGCTACGTTCACTTCTATATTTTGGGTTACTGAGTGGTATAATGAGTTTGAAGAACATTTTCTCAAAAATGGCCGTAAAAGTGGACGTTACTATGTGTATAGTTTATGGTTAGACATAAATTAAAAAAAAATTGCAGGCTATGTTACATATAAATAGCTTTGTATGTCGAGTTCCAAACTTTTAAAAAATAACCCAATTCTAGTCGTATATTTATGTTGGAAATGCGAGGTTTTTGTACGTGTCTGAAATAATTTGCGGCTTTCGGTGGAAAACCATACTTCCGATTCTTTTTAAAAAAATAAACGGCGGGAGAACATAAATATTTTGACGTTTTAAGGTTATGCTTATTAAAACTTAATTCCGATTTAGTTTTTTCCCCCTATTTATGAGAAAAGCACTATATTTGCCTCAGCTGGAATGTCAATTGCAGGCTTCGAATTAATTTAACGGATTCCCAAGGTCGTCCATTTAAAACTAATACTCAGCCTGCAATTGCCTTCTTCCATGGCTCGACAATAACTTACTATTAAAAAGACATCGCGATTCTAACAAGAATCAATCAATCACAAGCACTCATGCGATGGGCGGAGCGCCGGCGCAGGCGGGCCGCGGTAGGCGGCCGGCTGCGGGCAGCAACCGGCCAATTCCGGTAGGCGAATAAAGCAGAACAACGCCTATACATTAGTTGGACTACTTGAATTGGTAGGATAGTGCAATTAGATTCTTATTCGATGAAGCGGCAATCCGAGGCAATTAGTAAACAACTTGACGAAGTTTTTAGAGTTTTCTATTTGATGTCCGAATGCGATAAGGCTAATATATATTATAAAGACCGTATTTTTCTGAGCAAGTAATCTATACTATACTAATATTATAAAGCTGACGAGTTTGTTTGTTTGACGCGCTAATCTCAGGAACTACTGGTTCGAGTTGAAAGATTCTTTTTTTGTTGGACAGTCCATTTATCGAGGAAGGCTTTAGGCTATATAACACCACGCTGTGACCAATAGGAGCGAGGACTCGGACGAAGTCGCGGGCAACAGCTAGTTTTAAATAACTAACCTGCGGGAGAATTTAAAAATAAATTGTATTATTTTGTGTATAGTAACGTTAATTAAGTGAAGTGACTTTTTGCCTACTTAGTGTCCCGCTGCTTAACAAAGACCTCCAGAACCAAGACTTTCAATGCTAAAGATTTATTGCAAATCTGGCTAGTCGTTTTGAAAAGAAAAGTACGTCCTCCTCCTCAGCCGACCACGCCGTCATTGCCCAATTTGTGGCACCACCTTGCGAGAGCTATTTTTGCCCATCTCTGTGGGTGTATACCTACGGATTGGACATATTTAAATATTGGCTATGTGCGAAGTAGGTGGTGGGGGTAAGCCTGGCGATCGTAGCGCACACCATGGCAGAAATGTGCACTTACCGGGGACCACTGTCAAATTTACTTTCACGTTTTCTATTGGTTTCTTAACGGTTTCCTACGATTCGTTGCGTTTGTATGTATTTATTTATTCTCTTATTTATTTCAGTAAAATTTCCAATACGGGGTCTTTCTCGTTTACTAAAGTAAATAAAATATTCATGTGTCATTATTTGACATCTCTAAATTTTGACATTGACTCGGGACCTTTGACGTTTGACGTTTCAGACGTGCACATAGCCAATAGACGGGTAGAAATCATAACACTACTTTGATCTAACGCTTCAGTCACCTGTCGGCAGTTTGGCACGATATCGACCTGAGCTGATAATAATAGTACATTACGATACAAGTGCAGAAAACAGGAAATTGGCAACGAGTAGTGATGAATTAAAACACGTCCGAAGGGAGTGTTTTAAATCGACACGAGTTGCGAATTACCTGTTCGCACATGTATCGTACAACGTTTTACAGTACGTATGGCTTTTTAAAGTTTCGACATATGCACGTAATCTGCCAATTACCGCACTCGTGCGGTAAAGTAGCACCATATGTACTGTAAATGCTATTACAATATTCCACAATTCTTGAACGACATTGATTTATAATTTTATTTGATATTGATTTTTTTCTACTTACATTCAGTTTGACATTAATATTGTAACTATTGAGTTTATTTCTATTATTATTATTATTTTATTTAGTATTATTTCTTATATAAACGATATTTTTATTTGTTTGGAATCTATTATCAGTGAATGAAAAAAAAAAATGAAATAAAAACGTAAATATTTGTACGCCAGCTGGCAAAACATAGTGCTCGCTAAATGTTTTAGACTTAAGATCTTTATATGTACCTATGTTAAAGAAATAAATTAATTCTGATTCTGAACCTTTTCAAATTAGTCGTATGGATTTAGTCGGCCCATTTCGCCTTCAGATGGGAGCTCAGTCCCATTTGAGCCCAGCAGGCTTGACTTCAACATCAAAAATGTATTTTTCATACACATAGGTACATAACCATTCATATACTGACGCCCACCCATACTAATGCTAATACGGTCCTTACCTACTTCTTTCGCTTCAATCACATACATCTCCTCATACATGCATGCTTGTCGGTTGCGGCTACTTTTAACCTGGCCAATAGCATCTTTTATTAATTGAGAGGAATAGTTGGTGTTTCCTGAACTCCAATGTGGCATTGAGTTGTTGTAATAAATCCAGCTCAATTTTAAAGTAAATAAATACATTTATTTTTACTAGGTAATAACTAAAATTCTTAATGACGTTTCTTAATGATGATGTTCTTATAACCTTTTACAAATAACCTTTTTTTTCAATAATAGAAATGTATTAATGACAAGACAAACTATTGACGGGGAATCGATGATGCACCATCCTTTAATGTTCTGGTTTTGAACTCGTATTGTAGTGATGTGCATTCATAGAGATGCATAAATCACTAACAGTTGGACTAAAATACTTCAACTACATACATAGAAGGGTTAGAAATTTACAATCCATCAGTATTTATTTCTATATGTTACCGTATAAACGGGACTTGGATTGGAGTTGGAAGTCATGAAATCCCGGATTCTCGGAAAGGTTGTGGCGGCCATTTTGCTGCTACCGGGCGTGTGTTTGCTCTCTTTTGTTGGAACTGGTTCTCGCTTCGAGGACTTAAAAATGTATTAAATGCATGGGGTTCTGTAGCCCTAGAATAGATAACTCACTTGTAGGAAGGACTACGGTAACACATCATGTGATAGTTAATTTTTAAACCTAGTGCTGTTTATTCCAAAATGTCCCAATAAGAAAGAAGAAGAGACGTGCGTTTATGGTTCAAGTTCAAGCCAAAGAGAATGTCGTTGCATTGTCATATATCGGGAACTCAAGGCAGTGGCAGATAAAATAAGGAAAAGCAATAACTCCACCGACAACAAGCCTGCTCGTCGGCTCTTAAATCTATGATGATCTAGATTAAACACGAAACTCCTATTAATTGGTTGGTATACTCCCATTTAAGGTTGATCCAATCTTTTTTACTGTTGTGTTCAATTTTTGAATGTAATTACAAAATACGATTGTTGTTGTTTTCTATTCTTTTTTAATAGACATTGTCATAACTTTTTGCACAGTTATGATAATTATATGTACATTAGGTTTTAGTTCAATCCCAATCTAAAATGAACTTTTACTGTATAAATAAGGCAGTTTAATTTCCAAATAATAATAATAATGAAGGACAGTACGGTCGACATTTGTCGGGCATGCCGCCGTCCCGGAGAGCCGCTCAGACATATCATTTCCGGCTGTGGTCATCTTGCTAACGGCGAGTACTTGCACAGACATAACTTGGTAGCCAAGATTATTCACCAGCAGCTTGCTTTTCTATAGTCTTGTGGACTTCGAAGTGCTGTACTGTAAGTACACACCTGCGCCAGTTCTTGAAAATGGTCGTACCACGCTCTATTGGGCTCGATCTGGGCGGTCATCACGGACAGGACTATTTTAGCCAACAAACCTGATATCGTGCTAACAGATCGATCAAAGCACCAGGCAGTGCTCGTCGACATCACCATCCGACATGATGAGAACCTAAAAAAATAAAAGAAGCCGAGAAAGACAAAGTCAGCAAGTATCTAGACCTGGCACACGAGGTAACGCCACGTGGGATGTTGATTCAACGATCATTGTCCCGATAGTCGTCTCTGCGAACGGTTTAATTGTGAAGAGTCTCGACCTCTCACTAGATGGCTCGTTCAAGGGTCAAATACAGAAGGTGATACTCCTGGACACAGCACGGATAGTCCGGAGGTTCCTCTCTTTGGCGCCCGACACCACCGGTAGCTTAGGGTCGCCTCGCTGCACTTTAGGTTATTAGGTTTTTTATAATGTGTATTTACATATTTTTTATTTTTTTTTATGTGCAGTCAGCTGCAGAGAAACGTGACCCCCCCCCCTGCATAGAAGTTTGTATGTACATATTGTGAAAAACCTAGCTTAAGATTACTGAAAAATAAAGAGATAATAATAATACCATTTTATTTCAGACTAGCATTTGCCCGCGGCTTCGCCCGCGTACTAAGCGAAATTTTTAACCGTCTACAAAAAACAGGTTCGTATGTTTGTCCACGATTATCTCGCGTTTGGCTAAACCGATTTAGATGCGGTCTCCAGAAAAGTAGTTGTTACATTCTGGGGTTTCGCTATACGAAGTTTGGTGATTGTGATTCATTAACAGATGAACAGATAAAAAGTCAGTATACATTCTGAGAACCGGCAAACTGTTGAATTTCATTTGATTTTGGCAAAAATAAGGATCGAAAACTATTATCATACATTTCCGAGAGGCCGAAGGGGAAAGGGCCGATGAAATAAAAGCATGTCTTAAATGGCTCTTAGTAAAAGTATCTGTGTACTACAGTAACACCAATAGGTCTGTAAACGACCTAACAGCGCGCAGCGGCCATAAACTCTGGTCCTTTGAAGTACAGAAATACGGCTAATTCAATATCATGTGTAACATTTATTTTTCCTACAATTAAATTTATTAAGTAGGTTTTGCCAGTTACCATTGGAGCATTCAAAAAGAAAATTTGGCCTCACTTCCATTCGCACTCCTTACTGTCAGTCCGTCTGTTACAACCAAGTTGCTTTTACTGGACCTATTGAATTGCAATTTGGCACAAACTATCAAGAATTTAGAGCGCTCGTGGCCCAACGGGATCCGCCTACCGCGTGCGGTGTGCGAGGTTAAGCAATGTGGGCAAAGGTCAGTTCTTGGATGGGTGACCGCTTTGAGTGGTTACTAACTGACTCTCGTGCTTTGAAAGGCATGCTAAGCCGTTGATCCCGGCTGCAATCGTTAAGCCAAGTTAGAGGCCTTCGAGCGGCTTGCGAACTTTTAACAGTCAAGTTGCCCACTCAGTTGACAAAGGGGGGTCGAAGTTGCACCGCGTCCGTAGGGAGTACCCACCGTTACCATACACAGAACCCCTGGGTGGTGCTAAAAGTGCAACAAAAACTGGCAACCGTACTAGTCTTCTCGAAAATCTCACGGATCGTAAATAACTGCCATACGATTAAAAAAGAATTGAAGGTTGATTTAAATGGAAAAAATATCGAAACCTCTATGTCGTTTTTAAAAGCAAATCCATAGATACCCCACACGCCTATATAGTAACATTAAACTTTTTTGCATATAGGTATGAATGGAGTGCCAAATTTTACCTCAGATTCGCATTAAGAGACCTCTCGGATGCTCAGATATCGATTTTGAACAAAATAGGGACGAAAAAAAGAAAATCAATATGGCCGCCACTTTCACAAATTTTACCTCGGATTCGTATTAAGAGACCTCTCGGACACTCCGATATCGATTTTGAACGAAAACGGGACGAAAATGAAGAAAATCAATATGGCCGCCACTTTTTTCAAATTGTACCTCGGATTCGTATTAAGAATTCTCTCGGACGCTCAGATATCGATTTTGAACGAAATCTGGACGGAAATGATAAAAATGATATGGCAGCCACTTTTTCTAAATTATACCTCGGATTCGTATTACGAGACCTCTCGGACGCTCAGATATCGATTTTGAACGAAATAGGGACGAAAAAAAAAGAAAATCAATATGGCCGCCACTTTTACAAATTTTACCTCGGATTCGTATTAAGAGACCTCTCGGACACTCAGATATCGATTTTGAACGAAATCGGGACGAAAATGAAGAAAATCAATATGGCCGCCACTTTCACAAATTTTACCTCGGATTCGTATTAAGAGACCTCTCGGACGCTCAGATATCGATTTTGATCGAAATCGGGACGAAAAAAAAAGAAAATCAATGACTGCGACTTTTTCCACATTTTACCTCGGAGTCGTATTAAGGACCTCTCGGACGCTCAGATATCGATTTTGAACGAAATCGGGACGAAAAAAAAGAAAATCAATATGGCCGCCACTTTAACAAATTTTACCTCGGATTCGTATTAAGAGACCTCTCGGATACTCAGATATCGATTTTGAACGAAATCGGGACGAAAATGAAGAAAATCAATATGGCCGCCACTTTCACAAATTTTACCTCGGTATCGTATTAATTGACAAAATTGACTCGGTTTTTCGGTGGAGTGTGGAAAACAAGTTGCTTTTCAACTCTGCTAAGTGTTGTGTCTGCACCTTCAGCCGTGCTCATAAACCGGTCCATGCTCAATATATGCTTGGGTCAGAGCCAGTAAATCGCGTGCTCTCGGTTAAAGATCTGGGTGTGGTATTTGATATGCGGCTCACTTTTCATGAGCATATTTCATCTCTTGCTGCCGACTGCTATCGAAGACTGGGCTTCGTTATCCGCAACCTTCGTCACTTTAACGATCCCGTCGCCATCAAGCTTGTCTATAATGCCTTAGTGAGAAGCAAGCTGGAGACATCGTCGATCCTTTGGCATCCTCACGAATCGTCTTACGCTTTGCTTCTTGAAAAGGTACAAAAGGCATTTCTAAGATTTTTATTTAAGAAATTGTATGGGTATTACCCGTTTCTCTACCCAACGAAATATCTCCTTGGGAGCTTAGGTTACAACTCTCTGGAGGTGAGACGTAACCTTGCCTTACTTTCATTTGGGTGTCGGACCCTGCGCGGTTACTCGGACTGTCCGGAGCTGGTGAGTCGACTTGTGCGACTGCATGTTCCGGACGTCCCCAGGATCGCCCTCAGACCGCGGCGACGCGATTTGTTGGCGGTGCCGGCGGTGCGCACCGTGTCGCACATGAACTCTCCGCTGCTTCGTGCCCTCGCACTGATGAATGCGCTCTTGGCGTCAGCACCAGAGTGTGACCTGTTTGCGTGGCGATGGGCGGCTGTGAGAAGTGAATGCCTGAAGCTCTGCGAGATGATGGATGCTAGGCCTACTACTGTAAGCATGTAATTAGTGTTTAAGTAATTTTAATTTACATTGTTATTATTGTTTAATGATTTTTACATAAATGTAGTGTACTAAATTTAAGTTTCATGACGCATTGGAATTGTCTGTAAAGTCATGTAAACATTGTTCGCTTAAATAAATAAATTAAGAGACCTCTCGGACGCTCAGATATCGATTTTGATCGAAATCGGGGCGAAAAAAAAGAAAATCAATGACTGCGACTTTTTCCACATTTTACCTCGGAGTCGTATTAGGGACCTCTCGGACGCTCAGATATCGATTTTGAACGAAATCGGGACGGAAATTAAGAAAATCAATATGGCCGTTACTTTATTCAAAGTTTAGGTACCTCGGATTCCTATTAAGAGTCCTCTCGGACGCTCAAATATCGATTTATGTCGAAATCGTATCGGACGGCACTGATCAATAAAACCATCTACAATACATTGAATCAAAAAAGGTCGTATCTTCATAGGGAACTCACGGCACTTCATGCACCTTTAGACCTTATAAGGAACTTACATGCCAAATTTGGTATCTCTCGAACCACCAGTTTGCGCTGTGCGGTGATATGTCAGTCTCTCAGTCAGTCAGTTATTTCTTGATATTTGGCACATTTTTTCAAAAGTTTTCATGACCACTATATTAAATTTCAAAACCGATGCCATTTTCGTAATTAACGTACCAAAAAACCATAAAAACGACACCCATATTAATATTTAGACATTTCATCCCCCTCGGACCCCAACAGAGGGGATGGTATTTCACGTCCTCCACGTGGGATTTTAAAATCATTGTTGTTTTCGTAATCAGCGACCCAATAAACCATGGAAACAACACCCATATCGATTTTCAGAATTTGTCAAAAAATCAAAATCAAAATCAAATATTTATTCTGCAAATAGGCCACAAGGGCACTTTTACATGTCAAAGCATGAATTTATACAATTTAAAAAACTGACAATCTTACTTAATAATAATGATACAAAAAAAATATACTGATTGACAATTCAATGAAAATAAATTTACAAATATTAAGGACGTATTGAATACGATCTGTGTCCGAATAAACAAAAGGAATATAAAATTAATTTAATATCTCAGAGATGTATATGGTCTCTGAGCGTCCAAATATGATTAATAACAATGATTTCAAAGTGCTTAGAAATGTAAATGATCTCTAAGCGCTAAAATTAAAATAAGTAAACTTAATATTGTTAGAGCTGTATAAGGTCTCTAAGCGTCAATAATAATAAAAATAATCCAGAACAGGATCATGTCTCTCGTCAATCTACATACAATAAAATAATACTAGTATTAAGGTATTTACTATGCCCTTGCAAGCATGAACAGACCAGTCACCAGTTGTCACCAGATTTCCCCCTTTTAGGGGTTGATTTCTCAAAAAACCTGAAACACATGTTTACTCATTTATCGTTAGAAATTTTCCTGTGAAGTTTCGAATAAAATAATCCAGCTAATCTTGATTCCCCATACAATCTTCGGACCCCCATTTCACCCCCTTAGGCGTTGAATTTTGAAAAATCCTTTCTTACTGCACCTCAAGACCTTATATGGAACCTACATACTAAATTTGGAATCTCTAGAACCACCAGTTTGCGCTGTGCGGTGATATGTCAGTCTCTCAGTCAGTCAGTTATTTCTTGAAATTTGGCACAATTTTTCAAAAAATTTTATGTCCACAATATTAAATTACAAAACCGATGCCATTTTCGTAATTAACGTCCCAAAAAACCATAAAAACGACACCCATATTAATATTTAGACATTTCATCCCCCTCGGACCCCAACAGAGGGGATGGTATTTCACGTCCTCCACGTGGGGTTTTAAAATCATTGTTGTTTTCGTAATCAGCGACCCAATAAACCATGGAAACAACACCCATATCGATTTTCAGAATTTGTCACCAGATTTCCCCCTTTTAGGGGTTGATTTCTCAAAAAACCTGAAACACGTATTTACTCATTTATCGTTAGAAATACTCCTGTGAAGTTTCGAATAATATAGTCCAACTAATCTTGTTTCCATTTCACCCCCTTAGGGGTTGAATTTTGAAAAATCCTTTCTTAGTGCACCCCTAGACCTTATAAGGAACCTACGTGCCAAATTTGGAATCTCTAGGACCAGCGGTTTGGGCTGTGCGTTGATATGTCAGTCAGTCAGTCAGTCAGTCAGTCAGTCAGTTTCTTCTTTTATATATTTAGACATAAGTCCATACAACCTATCTCAAATAAATGTTATCATTTCCGTAATTCTCCTGCGGTACCCTAAAGCCTCTTTATTGTTATTATTCTGATCTCAGTGCTAATGGAAAGAAATGGTTTGTAAACTGTGGCTTTCCGAAACAACGCCCACACGACACTCAACTCTATCCTTTTCGAATTAGAGTTCAGAACCGCATATGCTAATAATCGCTCACATAAACATATCTATAATATTGAAGTTATTGTAAATTAAACCGTATCGTTTACTACTAGGGTATAAAATTATGTGTACAATTGCGTAATATAGGATGTTTGGAATTGAACTGCGGGACGGAATGGTCGGTTTTCGTAATACATAGTTATCCACTTTGTACGGGTCTTGTCGTTGGTAATTAAATTACATTGACTTTTATACATTATCTCTTATAAGACTAGCTTTTGCCCTCAACTTTGACATGTAGAACTTGTTATCGCCTTATAGTAAATCCGGTCAGGTGATAAGCGAACTTTTTATTGAACTGCTCACAAAGTGTCACGTGAATCGGTTGAGAAATGCGACCTGTAGAGGAGAAACGCCGGAAACCCGGATATCTGGACCTCCGGACATACGAAATCATTTTTTGTCGAGGCTGAAACGAAGACCTTCGTTTCACCCGGTCGATGATACGACTATAACGTACCGATATTAAATTTAGAAGACCTTATGGCAAAATCAGCATTTTGTTTTTTGTATAGTGCCACTGTGCTATATGAAGTTTAAATAAAATATAATATGCCTTTAATTCCCTCTCATCTATGAGACGCAATGTCCCGTCCCACAGCAGTGGGATATGATGCCTTTCAATATTAATATGATGTTGGTAGTGAATAAGTCGTTCTCATCGTGAAACTCGGAATACCACTGGACCCGAAGTAGTGGCAATTAAATTATATTATTATTTAACGAGCGTTCGTGGCCCAGCGGCGCCCGCGTACCGCGTGCGGTATGCGAGGTTAAGCAACGTGGGCGCAGGTCGGTTCTCTGATGGGTGACCGCTTTGAGTGGTTACTAACTGGTTCTATCCCGGTTGCTGTCTATGATAGCAGTCGTTAAGCCAAGTTAGAGGCCTCCGGGCGGCTTGAGAACTTCTAACAGTCAAGTTGCCCACTCACTTGACAAGCCTAATCGCAATAAGGTCTAGTTTCCCCCTCGGGTTTGAAGGTCAGATGGTAAAAACTAGCACCTACACCAATTCTTGGGATTAGGTAGCGGACCCCAGGCATCCTGCAGGGTGCAACTGTACTGGGAATAACGCTAGGAGCATGATGATTATTTAACATCTGTCATGTCTAATCGCAGAATCTCAGAGTACACCAGAGTAGACGTCAAATAATAACACCGCTATGAGCGAGATGGTCATATTCTAATTGAATAAGAGCGACCGAGAGGGATATAATATTTGTAGTCCTTGTCACAGTTCCGCTTTTCTTTATTTGCCTCAAAGTCATCTAAACGTCAATGTCAAATTGTTTCAGGCAAATAAACGATTAGGTACCCGCCCAGATTAAAGAGGTTGTTTATGGGAAGCAGCGAGACACGTTTAAGGCAATTTTTCAATTTAGCTGCATAAGAGCTTTTCTGTCCCCCTTGGTGGAACTCGTATAGGAGCTCTATAGAAATCCTTACTCTGAGGGCACAATACTACCAGTGTTCATTGTGACATTTGACATTAACTAATAAAGTTTCATATTAACAGGGGTGACCGTCTCAATCATTTAATACGATAATTAATAGCCACTTCGGGTTTAAGCTTGATACGCACAGAGCGCGGCGCAGGGTCGTTGCGGTGCGGGGGCGGTTTTTAGGTAAAGCAAACGCGGTCCGGGGCACGTCGCACCAAAAAACCGCGCGGTATTCGGTAGCGCGGTAGTGCGGAGGCGGCGCGTGTGACATATGAAGCAGTAATCGATAGTCGACAGTTTCGGAAAGATCAAAAATGCAAAACCGCCTCCGCCCCGCACCGCGCCGCGTCCGCTCTGTGCGTTTCAAGCTTTGTTCCTATTCCGAGTTATTAACCGACTTCAAGAAAAGGAGGAGGTTCTCAATTTGTTTGAATATTTTTTTTTGGGTGGTAGTAGTAGATTATTATAATTACCTACTATATACTTACCTATATTAACTACTGACCTAACCTAAGTAAAAATGTCTATAATAGTCTAGCTATTTACACAGAATCGACGAATCAGGTAACAGAATTCTTTTCTCAAAACGTTAAGTTTTCTTACTTAGTCCCTATTTCATAATAATTAAAAACAATAACATATAACAAGTAACAAAACTTAAAATAAACCTATAAGTAAACTTATAAATAAAAAATGGTCCCCAAGTCCCCTTCGTGGGCTATGGTGCCCAGAAGACTGGCAGCGTTACCCCTTTGGATGGCCAGACTTAATCTCTGGCCGAAGTAGCTGCCAGCCCTCTGGTTTTATTTATTATTATTACTCGGAAACTACTTAGTGGACCGATTTCAAAAATTCTTTTTTGGTTTGAAAGGGTATGTTTTCTAGTTGGTCCCATTGTCACCAAGTCTGGATCTGATGACAAGATCTTGGAAAAATCGAGAGAACTCCTCAAATGATATAGCAGGAAGGGCCAAGTTTGGAGTCGGTGTTTATTTGTTAAAAATTTACTTGTTACCACAGAATATTTGGTTTTTACGATGGAAACCCATTATTCGCTACATCTCTAATCTGTACCTCATAATTGACTCCCCGGACTTCGGTCCCCGCGTGGAGCATGACGCATGGCATGTGAAATGACAGTTGACAGTTTTTCCGCTGACGCGCCCGTCTCGCGGCCCCGTTCCGAAGTGGAGTAGGTTAGTTGTAAACAATTTCAAGTTTACGTTACACATGCGGCTACCGCGGTTTGGCGCGAAATTGCTTTTTTTATAATCTGATGGCGACAAACAAGCCGATAGAGCCGCCACGACCGTAAGTAGTGGAGAAGTTAGGAAATGTCATCTCGCTCATATTTGGCCCTACCTTACTGAAGATCTCAGCAACCATAATAAAACCACTACTTTATCATCGTCATCACAAAAGAAAGATGACCACTGCTGGACAAAGGCCTCCCAGTGAATCTCCACAATGACCGGCCTTACGCCGCCCTCATCTAACAGCTTCCAGTGATCTTGACCTGATCGTCGGTCCATCTTGTTGGGGGCCTTCCCACCACCACTTGAAACTCATTACTTGCTCTGCAGGTACATATTTGGTGTTGAGCTCGCATGCATGCGTTGCGTTGAAATGCTTCCTAGGATAACCCGAATTTAAGTGAGAATGAAAAGAATGTGATATGACATTCACTATTAGGTCTATTTTCATAGGATTGCCTTAGTCTATTACTAAGCCCTATAGGGGTTCAAGCAGACTCATGGTTTCGAATCCCGGTTCTACCAATGAGTTTTTATAACTTACTAGCTGTTGCCCATGACTTCGTCCGCGGCTTCGCTCCTATTGGTCGCAGCGTGATGTTATATAGCCTAAAGTCTTCCTCGATAAACGGACTATCCAACACAAACGGAATTTTTCAATTCAAACCAGTAGTTCCTGAGATTAGCGCGTTCAAACAAACAAACTCTTCAGCTTTATAATATAAAGTATAGATATACGGAATATCGTTTGATATTTACCATTAGCTTTTCGGTGAAGTAAAATCTGCATACATCCGCGAACAAATTCAAAGATGTATATAAAGTGCCCAATCCGGACTGACGCAGCGTAGGGATTGTGCCTCGTTCCCTTTCATCCATGTGAAAGGAGGTCTATGTCCATCAGGAGTGGGACGTATAGGCTATCTGATGCCAACTCGTGCCGTGCCGTCAGATATTTGCCCACTGGATGGACACAGTGGAACTGATGTTGAAACAAGAAAAGTTAAAAATCGGTATGAAGAAAACCGATAAGCCTTGCCTAGGCAAGTAATACTAGACTTGTGGTTGGGTAAGTTCTGTCGCAAATACTCGTACTATGAAATGTCGATGTCCAAATTAACTGGGATTTGGAGTTATTTGACTTACTGTACCTATCTAAAAGTAGTTTTAACAATGGAAGAAGTATTTAACTTGTAAATAAACATATTTTAGGATAGATTAAGATCCAGAATCCACTGGATTGCCTTGACTCATCGACGAAAACTCTTATTTTGATTACATAACATAGACATATCTATTTAAATTTCAATTTTAAATGTAACTTCAGAAACATACAAGCGTCGAAATTGTTAGTGAGACACAGACAGGCACCCAAGTTTAAAAAAATATTTTAGAATTTATAGTCGTTTTGTTTCACGGGAAGAGGAAGACCGAGAATAAGCTACATGATACAAATAAAAGAGAAAATAGAAGTCGTGTCGTATAAGGAAACCAAGGAATTGGTTCTGGATAGGATAAGGTGGAGAGAACTGCATACTTCATCGGCCACACCGACAAGAGTTTTACTCTTAAATTCATGATGAAGTAGCTTCACAGCCTACAAAATCACTTTTTTACCGGATCATGCGGACGGATACGGCCTCGATACGCATCATAAGAGGCCTTAACAATTTTTGAAATGTTTTGAACTCAACTTACGGCAATAGTATTGACAATTCCAATAAAACTACGATGCTTTTATTAAAGTTTCAGATACTAACAGAGCCTTTTTTGCTTTTATTAATTTATGTATTTTATAAGACACGCCTAGTTAGAGGTCATAAACAAAGCAAGTAAAATTACATAAGTATAGTAGACACGTATAATATTTATGCACCAATAACAGGTGTGCAACAATATTTAAACAGTTCGAGGCTTTTACACTACTTTATTAACTATAGTTATACATTAATAGATTGAGTAATTAAAACATTTCGATGTTTTGTGCAAGTGACAAATTGTTCCATGTTACTTGCATTCTATGGACCGGAAGTGCCTTGCCCGGTTTAGTCCTGGTAGAACTGGGGCGAAAAATAGATAGTAACGATGAGAAAAAATGAAGATACGCTTCAATTCTCCAGAAAATAGCCCAAATAGACCCTTAACCTATGCCCACACCAATAGGTATTTAATTTCATTATAAAAGCTATTAAGTATCTATATTTTCTTTTATTTAGGCGAGTATATCCATATTTAAGGTGTGTAATATATTGCGTTTACAAAGTACTTAAATCTGAAAAATTAAGAAATAATCCAATATAAATCAGAAACTCACCAGACATTTTCATTTTCATTAGGCCGTTCCAAAGTTACAAACACAACACCAAACAAAACACAAACACAATGAAATCACAAATTCCCGCCCAACGCACGAATATAAGAATTTCAAAAAACGAACGTCCGTTTCGTGTTTCGAATCATTGTCTAAACGCACCGAGATGATCGAGTCGATTGAAAAATTGATGTCAAAGATTACCCAGGTTGCAAATCTTCCGCTTGCTACTGAACCAATGTCACTCTTGCTGTGTTGCACTGTCAGCATGTCGTTACACAATGCATTGCAACTGCCCTCAATAATTGATAGCGTTATATGTTCGGAATTCTTTATAAACGCTTTTGTAATTATGCGGAAATACATTTCGAAGTTAGGTGTGGTGACAATATGTTAGAGGATAGACAAGCTCTCAGTTTTTCCAAATAGGTTAGTAAAAAGAAAGGCCAGCATACGTTCACTGCCTTCCAAATTCCCAGATAATATTGCTAGATTTACGAGTAGGTATTAGGCATATTGAAAACAAAACAAACGTTGTAATACCTCCTACTTCTGCCTACCACTTATAAATCACTAGATTTTTTTAGGATACTTTAACTAACTGGTTATCTGTCCACTTAGAGAACAAAGTAGGTACCTATAGGAAAGGAAATCTGTCAATTTATGTAGTTTAATTCTGTACAAATATAAGAGGAATGTGTCGTAGACAACGCATGTGGAAGGTGTTCAGCATAGGTGCCGATATCTCCCCACCCAAAAACCTAACTAGTAGTGACCATCGACCAGAAAACCATCTCAAAAGTCTCTAAAACTGTTACTGATTGAGAGAGCGGAAGAAAGCTCACCAATGAGATTGGAATGGCGTAATATGAATCAGAAAATGTGCAGCTTCATTTGAATTAGCTCGACTTGAACACAAACAAAAGCGCTATTTACGGAAGACTGATGCACATTTTCGTAACCCTACTAAATCGACCAACTATATAGAACTCAGGGACGCCTAGCCTAAACAATCCTGTATGCAGCCATCGTAGGTAGCTATAGTATATGTTTTTCGTGTATTATTTCACAAAAAACTAACCTCGTAATCGGATTGCTACGTCACTATCGATTCCCGCCAAAACTAAATGGGTCATAGACAATAATGCGCCGCGCGCATGCCGCGGCACGCACCGTCGCCACGAACCTTTCTGCCGCTAAATTAAAAAGGTAACAACTATCATAGCAAATTATTGGTGTTGAGGCGTTTTTCACTGCGCTCAGCAGTTTTGTCGTGAGTCTGATTTATCGGGCGGTGTTTTGTCCGATTTTAATGCGATGTGAATGAACGACGGATGTTCCTGGGTGTGTTATGGCCTTTGTATCTACGTAATGTGATTAGTTATGTGTTAAATTTAATACATATTATACGCCCTCGCTTTGTGGGCTGGGACTTTTATAGTTATGCTTAGGTACTACTATTGTCGAAAAATGTATGACGACATTGAGTGCGAGGTGGTTGTCAGGCCGTACTTTGCTCAAACAATGTGAGGAAATAACACATAGATATTGCAAACAACATTTAGTGACGTAGCTTAATAACGCGGTGATATTTTGACTTTGACTCTTTGTAATGACTTCTTTCAAAAGCGGTATTAAGTTTTCACATTATCTTCTACACTCAAACTCGCAAAAAAAAATTTTTTTTATGTTTTTGATTCATTTTTCTTATAATCATACACAATGAAAAGCAAAAAAGATTTTTTCCCCTCACTAGCTCGGGAAGCCGTCTTTTATCCTTTGAAACAAGCGGGTAAAAACGCATTTTATCCACAAGTGGGGAAGGTAATTTGACCTTGGAGCGTGTTTGAATAGCTTTTGACAGATAACAAAACGTAAAACGCTCCTAATAATGGTTCGTTTGATATCAATTATCATTAAATAAATGATTTGACAATTTAATAAAAAATACCAAATTTAGCTTTATTTAATGATTTAAGTTGTAAACCTTAAAAATCTATATCTAACATTTATTTTATAATGATATTGAGTATAATTGTAAGCGCACAAGTTGAGTCGATGCAATTTCAAAACGCAAAACGTCAGAAATGTCATCATTGTCAATGTCAACTAAAATATACACAACTTGTCACCGACTCCGACTCACGTAAATATAATACATAACTTCCAGAGTTTTTTGTTATAATATCGTAAAAATATCAGTGATTTCAGTAATGAAAATCATGCCTGTGGAACTGTGTTTTTTTGCATGTTGCACTTTCCTCGCTATAGTGAGGAGAAAAGTTTTGTGTTACACACGGGTGCAAAGTTGTATTTTACTTCTCGTGTGTTGAAACACTCGCTACGCTCAGAATTCTATTTTAGAACCACTCGCTTCGCTCGTGGTTCAACTATAGAATCCTTTCGCTGCCTCGTGTTTCAATTCCACACTCGCGGGTAAAATACAACTTTGCACCCTTGTATAACAAATAACTATTTTTATACTGGTGCGCACCCGATTGCGGGCGGTTTACTTTGGCTGTTGAATGTAATTTTCCTTAGTAGTAGCGCAGTTAGAATTTATAAAATTTTATCGCATCGGAAAATAAAGGGTTGCAGTAGGATTATTATATTCCTAGACATAATTAAGAGATTTAACTTTTTAAATTTGAGCGGATGAAAATTAGCCACTTCGCGTACATTCATTTTTCAAACAAAATATGCGACCATTTCTGAGCATGTTTGAGAAAATCAGTAAGTACATTTACCTACATCAGCCTGACTGAGATTTTTACAACAGTGTCGGGCAATTGGCATTTATTTTGGGATAGTGTTATGGTGTTATGGACCTAGATAGCAAAGATTAATCTAGTTTACGTACATTTTAGTTTAAGAAAAAACGCCAAGCCCAAAAATATTTTTATCTAGCGTAATTATATAGTTTATTTTGAGTACCTACTTACGTATGTAAAATGCAAAGTCAATGAGTAAGGGAGTGAGGGCGAGTGTTTTCATTTAGTGATAGGTTTGTGTTATTTTAAGTTTGTTGAATTATTATTCATTTCTTTATTGTTATAACTTGTGTGTATATAGTGAGCAAATAAATCATTTATCTATATCTATATATCTATGAGTTTCATGCTTGTCTGATGTATCATTATTAGTATCGTGCCACTTTTCCCTAAACACGGCTTTATATGAAAAGTTGAAAATACAGTTCCCGTAGTATACATGCCGGATTGTCAAACATATATTATTGTCTTTTCCTTACATTCTGAAATCTCATCCGTTTACGTTTAATATATTTATGCCGGTGATAAAACACTTAAATAAAAGTTCAGTGAAAAGTTTGACTGTTCCACAAGGTTCAGATTTACAAATTTAGCTTAGCGTAAGAGGTATGTGCAGAAGTGGTTGAACGCGTGAAAAAAGAAGTAGGCGCATAAAATTAGCAAAACCTGGACATAATTCAATAACTGTAATTTTCTTTTTCTATGATTTAAAGTATTGTTAGTTATACTTAAAATATAAAGAAATATAAATTTTAAGACTCCGCGTCAATGTTAAAAACCAAAAAAACTAAATTTTTAACACATTTTGATTTCTTAAGTAAGCCATAATAAATACTAAATAAATATTGGGGGACAATCTTACACAAATCGCCCTAGTCCCAAACTAAGCAAAGCTTGTACTATGGGTACTAGACGACGATATACGAGTACATACTTATATAGATAAATACATACTTAACTACATAGAAAACATCCATGCACAAATAATGCCCTGACCGGGATTCGAACCCGGGACCTCTAGCTACGGAGGCAGTGTCACTACCAACTAGGCTAAACAGGTCGTCAACATTTTATTAGTACTATAAGAAATATATTAAACAAAAAATATCCACGATAATGCACAAAATGTAATTTTATTACTGTGGTGATTAAATTATATTTTTTTCTCAAACATGCAATGAAATATTGATGTTATGTCCCTTATAATAGGCTGCGAAGTATGATGTTTCAGGTGCGGCTAGGACTAGAGGTCGTTAATGGAATTTCATACAAATCTTACAGGCCTAGGCCGGCAAAGTCCTCTTTTTTAATTTCCATTCCACATAAATTTGTGGCACAGGCATCATGACATTCTGCCACTATGCGTTATAAAAATAAAACTGTTTTTCTTGTTGTTTATTTCAATACTACAGAGGGCGGGACGAAAGGGGTTGCCGGCCGAAGACATATATACGGCCGAGCGAAGCGAGGTATAGTGCTTTTCTCAAACATGCAATGAAATAAACAATAAAAAATAACAAAATTTTATTTTTAATACGCATAGTGGCAGTATTTCATGATGCCTGTGCCACAAATTTATGTGGAATGGAATTAAAAAAGAGGACTTTGCCAGCCTAGGCCTGCAAGTTTTGTATGAATTTCCATTAACGACCTCTTGTCCTAGCCGCACCTGAAACGTCATACTTCGCAGCCTATTATAAGGAACATAACATCAATATTTCATTGCATGTTTGAGAAAAAAATATAATTTAATCACCACAGTAATAAAATTACATTTTGTGCATTATATACATTTCTCACCAACCGAGTGTTTTTGACGTTTCGAAAAAAATTGCTGATTCGACTATCAGTAAAATACCGTATTTTGAGTTAACGAATGATCTAATGGTAGGGATAATAGCGTACCTACGTGGACTGTTGCTATTGGTGGCGTTTAGAAACCGCTATACTAACTGTGCCTAGCGAACGCCTTTGGCTACTGCATAATAATAATAAGTTATTTAAAGATTATATAAATAAATAAATAAATATTGGGGGACAATCTTACACAAATCGACCTAGTCCCAAACTAAGCAAAGCTTGTACTATGGGTACTTATATAGATAAATACATACTTAAATAATACATACATAGAAATAAAATGTATTTAAGTATGTATTTATACGACAATATGTTTCCCCAAAAGGAGGTTGTGCCCAAATCAATCTGTATCTAGTCACTAAGCTGACTAAAGCAGGACACAAAAAAATCGCAACAATATGTGCAGTCTCGTGCTTGCTTTCATGCCGAGCTAACGTTAGAACCAGCATCCAGCACGCAAAACAAATTGATATGCGACGAAATGAATAGGCTCTGATCTGAGTCACTGGTCCACGGGAGGGCATCCCGTACGTGCCGCCACAATAGCGCGCTTTCAGCCGGTGGTTCCCACGCGTGGGCGGGGGCCGCCAGCCGACGCAAACTGTCTATTCGTACCCTTTTACGGCAGGGTATAACAGTTCGAATCATCTTTGGTATAAAGGTCCGGGACCGAGGACCGAGTAAAGTGGCATGCTCTTTTGTCGGAGGCCAAGACTCATTTTGGATCGTCGTGCCAGCCCAGTTAGTTAGTACCTATACGTACCTATAAATACATATTCCTTCTCAGTCCGATGTCGCGTTGCTCGCGGGGAACGAGGAGGTGGATCGGCTGGGGGGCAAGCTACCCTTACTAGCAAATAGATAAGTGCGAGAGAGATTAATGCTATATGGCCGACATAAACGCAATCATGGGAAGATGTGCACCACGTCACATACAATGTGACTCTTTAAATAAGTATAACAAGAAAACTTCAAGACTTATAATAGTACATTACTGCAGAGGCCGTGAAGTAAGGGATAGCTGGACGAGTTTGGGATAAACGGCCGAGTCGTAGACGAGGCCGGATAAAACGAGTCCTGCAATCCCTGTTCCGGCCGAGGATTGTATAGTACTTTTCTCAAACATGTTAGAAAAAAAAACAATAAAAAAACTACAATGAAAAAAAACTAAAAAATACAAAACGTCCAAAAATAGCAATGCATCACGACAAATAACGGAAATTAAATAAAAACACGAAAAATGCTACAAAATACAAGCACCATTAAAAAAACGAAAGAACTAAAAAATACCAAAAAACACGTAAAAACTAAAAAATATACCAAAAAACGTGGAAAAACAAAAAAAAATGTCGAAAAGTACAAAAAAATACGAAAAAGCTTTTAATAAGTCCAAAAATATCAAAAAACACAAAAAACGCTACAAAATAACACTAAAAAAATACATAAATACTCGAAAAATTCGAAAAAAAACAACAGAATACAAAAATACAAGAGCGATAAAAAAACCTGAAAAACCTAAAAAAATATTAATTTTCTCAAACATGCGCCTAAATGTATGCATTAATGTCACGAAAAGAGGACATGAAGTTACCTGTTTATGGCTCCCTACATTACTTCTTGGCCGGCGGCCATAAATTACTGGCACTTCTTGGCCGGCGGCCAAGAAGTAATGTATGGAGAATGTATGAAACTAACATTATTGTCCGCTGCTCTAACTTTTTAAATTTGCATACTAAAATCAACTGACAAAGGAAATATTACATAGAGCCAACCGCCACGATTTTGTATATATTTTTTTAATTTGTTATGTAAATTGGTATTATTTTTAGGTTTTTCCGGTTTTTTTATCGTTCTTGTATTTTGTTGTTTTTTTTTCGAATTTTTCGAGTATTTATGTATTTATTTTTTTGTTTTTTCGTGTTATTTTGTAGCGTTTTTTGTTTTTTTGATATTTTTGACTTTTAAGTTTTTTCTTATTTTTTTGTACTTTTAGACATTTTTTTGTTTTTCCATGTTTTTTTGGTATTTTTTAATTCTTTCGTGTTTTTTTAAATGGTGCTTGTATTTTGTAGCATTTTTCGTGTTTTTATTTAATATCCGTTATTTCTCGTGATGCTTTGCTATTTTTGGACGTTTTGTATTTTTTGGTTTTTTTTTACATTGTAGTTTTTTTCTAACATGTTTGAGAAAAGTACTATACAATCCTCGGCCGGAACAGGGATTGCAGGACTCGTTTTATCCGGCCTCGTCTACGACTCGGCCGTTTATCCCAAACTCGTCCAGCAATCCCTTACTTCACGGCCTCTGCAGTAATGTACTATTACATAACAAATTAAAAATATATATACAAAATCGTGGCGGTTGGCTCTATGTAATATTTCCTTTATCAGTTGATTTTAGTAAGCAAATTTAAAAAATTAGAGCCGCGGACAATAATGTTAGTTTCATATATTCTCCATACATTACTTCTTGGCCGCCGGCCAAAAAGCAATTTTTTTAGATCACATATTTGACACATCACAACACCCATTATAATGTAAATGTGCATGATCAATCCAAATTAATTAATAAAACCATCAACGACATTGCGTCTTTCCAAGTACGTATAAACTACCTACTCTTATTGTTTTAATTTATATGATTAAGCTTATCTTCATTTTTTTCCTTAATGAATATTTTACAATAATAAATCACCACACAATCAGTTACATACTACATCTTTTTTGTTTTAAAACCAGTGTTGTGACCATATCATTCGTTTCGATTCGGGTGACATTTCGTAAGTTGGAGGATATTAATTAATTTATATCCTATCAAAAACATAAGTGTGAAAATGGGAGCCAAGTTCAATATTAAGAATATGCGATGAGTGGTTGTCATCTTCACCGACAAAAGAATTGAGATATTAATGGGTGCCAAGTTCCGTAGATTATTTGAAAAGGTGCCAAGTCTGGCACTAGATTGTTTACAGTAAAACTAATTTATTGCGGCTTAATTCATTTCGGGCCTTAACTTGGCAGTTATAATACCATGAAAGCTGTTGGATATTTAAGAAAACTGCCAAGTTAAAGCTCAAAATGCATTAGGCCGCAATAAGTTAGATTTACTGTAAACAATCTAGTACTATTGTGGCGACAACCTTCTTTGTAAATATGTATATAGTTTGTGACTTATGTTATCGCGCATGCGTATTGTTATTAGTTCTTATTTTTGGTGATGACAAGCATCGTATATGGCTCTTGTTCTTAATTGTATTTTATAATTGTAATATTATGTATAAAGTGTAAATATAGTGTAAATACGAAGTGATGTCTCTCATTCTCGCTATAGTGGACATTTCCCACAAGTGGTGACCTACAAAATCGTGAGTGTTTGAACATTTTGTTACAAATTCAATTTCATAAGAAAAAATATGACAGATGAGAATGACAGCGTTCCTAACATCGGTCGTGTGGCCGTCAAACCGCCTCCCTTTTGGCCTGACAGACCGGCGCTGTGGTTCGCGCAACTTGACAGCCAGTTCATACTGGCCAGTATTAAGTGCGACACGACGAAGTTCCACTATGCAATCTCCGTGTTGGATTTTAAATACGCCGCTGCGGTTGAAGATATCATTACTCAGCCACCGGAAACGGATAAATATGAGACTCTCAAACGTGAGTTAATATCTCGTTTATCAGCTTCGCGAGGCCAGCGTTTGCAACAGTTGCTGTGTAAAGAGGAACTTGGCGATAGGAAGCCAAGTGAATTTTTACGGTATCTCCGGGGTCTAGCCGGCAGTGAAGTTAAGGATGTGTTGATGCGCTCGCTTTGGTCTAAACGGTTACCGTTGCATCTTCAAACAGTGATAGCTATGCAGCCAGAAGAAGCAAATTTAGATACTATAGCGAAAATGGCGGATAAAATTTTTGAGGTAACACCGCGTGTCTGCTCTACTAATGTTTCGGCTGCATCTACATCAAGTGTTCCAGCATCTGCAGAGTTGGATGAACTAAGGCGTAAAATCGATGGACTAGTGACTATCGTTGAAGCCTTATCTGTGCAACAAGGACGTGGCCGTCGTAGTCAGAGCCGTGGTGAGTCGCGTGAGCGCCGCCTCCGCTCTCGTTCTCGCAGCCACGTTGGTCGAGAGTGCTGGTACCATTGGAAGTATGGTGAAAGAGCGGATAAATGTATCCCGCCGTGTGAATATTCATACAACTTGTAGAACGGTCGCTCGATGCGGCCGACGATAGTAATGCAGTGGCAAAGCGTTTGTTTATTACGGACATTAGTTCTAATGTGCAATATTTGGTGGATACAGGGTCCGTTTTATGTGTTTATCCTGTTAGTTATTTGCGTGCACAACGACGTCATAAGACAGATTATGAGCTTTATGCCGCAAATAATACTACTATTGCCACGTATGGCTGGTTAAGCTTAACATTAGATTTAGGTTTGCGTCGTGCTTTTTCATGGCATTTTGTAATCGCGGACGTGAACAAACCTATTATAGGAGTAGATTTTTTATCCTTCTATAACTTGCTTGTCGATATTCGAAATTCGCGTCTGATTGATGGTACTACGTCGCTTACATCAGCCGCCCTGGTTGCCTCCGCTTCTGTTTGCCCGCAAATTAAGGTTATTACAGGAAACTCGCTATATCACCAGTTACTACAGGAGTATCCTGATGTAATGCGGCCCAGCGGAGACCCCTCAGAGCGCAAGTGTAAGCATCAAACGCAGCATTACATTAGAACTACTCCCGGTCCACCTGTTTTTGCACGACCAAGACGTCTAGCTCCTGATCGTCTTAAAATTGCTCGACAAGAGTTTGAGGATATGGTACGAACAGGCATTGCGCGTATGTCTGAGAGTCCATGGTCGTCTCCATTACACTTGGTGCCTAAAAAAGATAATGGTTGGCGACCGTGCGGCGACTATCGTGCCCTCAATGCTCGCACCATACCCGATCGGTACCCGGTGCGGCATATAGCCGATTTTTCACACAATTTGAAAGGATGCACGGTGTTTAGCAAATTGGACTTGGTCCGTGCTTATAATCAAATACCAGTTGCTGCCGAGGACGTTCAGAAAACAGCGATCACGACCCCCTTTGGTCTTTTCGAGTTTCCTTATATGGGTTTTGGTTTCCGTAACGCTGCTCAAACTTTTCAGCGATTTATGGATGAAGTCCTAAGGGGTCTTGACTTCCGTTTCCCTTTCATAGATGACGTACTGGTAGCCTCGACTAGCGATGAAGAACATTTTAAACATCTACGTATAGTTTTTGAGCGATTTAGTGAGCATGGCATTTTGCTAAACGTTAACAAGTGTGTGTTTGCTGCTCCGGAGGTAGAGTTTTTAGGATATTTAGTATCTTCCGAGGGTACCAAACGTACGGGCAGCAAAGTAAAAGCAATCGAACAGTTTTCGAAGCCCAAAACTATTAAAGAACTTCGCAGATTTTTAGGTGCTTTAAATTTTTATAGAAGATTTATACCGGGTGCTGCTAAGCTGCAGGCTCCACTGCATTTGTTACTGAGCGGATCGTCAGTCAAGAGTAATGATAGCATAGTTTGGACGCCCGCTTTATGTAGTTCTTTTGACGCGTGTAAAAAGAGTCTGTCTAAAGCAGCTCTACTAGCGCATCCGGACTCAAATGCACCGCTGGCAATTGTGACGGACGCTTCTGAGACTGCCGTAGGTTCGGTGCTGCAGCAACAGGTTGAAGGACACTGGCAGCCACTAGGGTTTTTCTCCAAAAAGTTAACGGCAGCTCAGGTGAAGTACAGCGCATATGATCGAGAGTTATTGGCTATATACGAATCAGTGAAACATTTTCGGTATATGATCGAAGGAAAACCTTTCTTTATTCTTACGGATCACAAACCGATTGTTTCTGCTTTTAGAAAATCTCATGACTCGTGTTCACCGAGACAGTTTCGGTATCTCGATTTTATATCTCAATTTACTACCGATATAAGATTCATCTCCGGTGACGATAATATTGTAGCGGATGCAATGTCAAGAGTAGATGTTGTTTTGAGTGGATTAGACTTTAATGCCTTATCAATTTCTCAGTCTAATGATGAAGAACTGCAGACTCTATTACGTAAAGGTTCGTCATTAAAATTACAAAAAAATCAGATTTCAGGATCTAAAATATTTTGTGATGTATCCGGTCCCATCCCTAGACCTTTCATTACAACTGAGTTTCGTAGGCAAGTTTTTAACATTTTGCATGGACTAAGTCACCCTAGCGCTAGGAATACCATTAAGTTAGTAACTGAGCGCTATGTTTGGCCCGGTGTTCGAAAAGATTGCCGTATTTGGGCGCGTGTGTGTTTATCTTGTCAGAGAAGTAAAGTATCCCGCCACGTTCACGCACCCGTACACCAGTTTACTGTTCCTTCGGCTCGGTTTGCTCATATTCATGTTGATTTAATTGGTCCCCTGCCCATTTCTAATGGCTATAGGTACTGCCTCACCGTGGTCGATAGGTTCACACGTTGGCCTGAGGTTGTTCCCTTGGCTGATAGTGTAGCTAAAGCGTTATTATTTTCATGGATCTCGAGGTTTGGTTGCCCTCTTAAGATAACGACTGATAGAGGGAAGCAATTTGATTCTCATCTTTTTAAGCAACTGTCAGTGTTAACAGGTTTTCAGCATTTGCAAACTACGGCGTATCATCCGGCAGCCAATGGGTTGGTAGAGCGTTTTAATAGACAGCTTAAAGCTGCAATTATGTGCCACGCCAATGAAAGCTGGACTGAGTCGCTCCCGGTTGTGCTGTTGGGTGTACGTAGTGCGTGGAAGGGAGATTTATCCGCATCTACAGCAGAACTTGTGTATGGAGAGCCCATACGACTACCTGGTGACTTCTTTGAACAACCAACTGACTGTGTGGTTGATTATGCGGATTATTTGTCTAGGTTGCGCTTACACATCAGGAAGTTACAGCCTTCAATTGTGTCACGGCATGGTACAGACAAAGTTTTTATGTTTAAAGATTTACAAACCACCTCTCATGTATTTGTGAGGCAAGACTTGATTAGGACATCTTTACAGCCGCCGTATGCTGGTCCTTATAAGGTTGTTGAAAGGCATAATAAGTATTTTAAACTAGAGATTGCGGGTAAAGTGGTTACTATATCGGTTGACAGGCTGAAACCCGCGTATGTTTTTATAGAAGACTCAATTTCATCTCATACTCCTTCTCGTGAAACATCACCTAGTGTTGTTCCGAGAGAGACACCTACCAATGTTTTAACACCTCCAAATAGGACAACGCGGTCTGGTCGCCGTGTACACTTTCCGGACTTTTATCGACCTTAAAGGTCTCCGGGGGGGCTGATGTGGCGACAACCTTCTTTGTAAATATGTATATAGTTTGTGACTTATGTTATCGCGCATGCGTATTGTTATTAGTTCTTATTTTTGGTGATGACAAGCATCGTATATGGCTCTTGTTCTTAATTGTATTTTATAATTGTAATATTATGTATAAAGTGTAAATATAGTGTAAATACGAAGTGATGTCTCTCCTTCTCGCTATAGTGGACATTTCCCACACTATCGAGCCTCTCGGTGGTTGGTAGTCGTTGTTTGAGTTCGTGTGTGTACAGGCTGTACAGTGACGTAGGCTTCTGTCACGATCCGGAGTAGGAGACCTTATTTCCGTAGACCATGGATGGTAAGCATATAATATAAAAATGTTTCTTATTTTCACTAGAATTCCATTAACTCCCTAATTTAGAGTAGGTTCGTCAATTAATATTACAAGGAAAGAAGTAAGGAATTAATTTAAGGCGTCCACAAACACCATCGAAAATGAATTGTGCGTGATAAGTCGTCGAGCATGGCTAGCACAAGACGGCGCGCGAGCTACCCGCGCGCGACATAGACTATCCGTCTTTTTCTGTGTGTACCAATTAGAAAAGGACGGAGAGTCTATCTCGCGCGTGAGCTAGCTCGCGCGCAGTCTTGTGCTCGCCGTGCTGTAATATTTACTTAATTTATTATTTACATATTTCCTGAGATCTGAAATTCCCTTCCTTTTCCGATACTGATGACAGATCGGTTAAAATAATTGCTGTAAGCTACCGATCTACCAATGTGTCATGGGCACTTCTGTGAATAAGTAGCAATTCTCTGAGATTAATATATATTAAATTTCTTCTACTGACTATCATATCCATCATTTGCTTATTTATTAATTTAGATGTATATGTAGATAGCTTGCAGGTTCCCCAGTAATGAAGTAAATACGTGCGATCGGCATTAAAATCGGTTAATCGAATCGTTTATACAATTCATAATCGCTCGGCTACATTTGACAAACAATATGTCTTAGCCTCATCACTACAAACATCAATAGACAAGTGTCAAATAGGTGTTCTTAAAAAAAATTCTACTATAGAAGTAAGTTACTGTATACCTTTTGTTTTGTATTTTTTGTGTTTGCGGTAATAAATGTATTTTGATTTGATTTTGATTTGATTTGATAAGTGTAATGCTTCCATGTGTTTGTTTCAATTATAATAATTAAACACTCAAGCATGGGGCCCTTCCGGGACAAGTTTTACATTATTAATGTCTTGTCAGCGCCATCAAGACCTAAAAAGATTTCGCTTTAATATTTTAATTAAAAAAAAAATTAACCGGGTAGAGCGAAAAAAATACAAATCTCCGTATATGTACCGTCTCTAAAACCCGATTAGAAAAATTAGGCTCAATAAAAAAAATTGATATAAAATATGTCTGATAAGTAGTTATCTTTAAAACCAAGTTAGAGGCCTTCGGGTGGCTTGAGAATTGTGAGTGGCCCAAGTGAGTGGGCAACTTGACTGTTAAAAAGCCTAATCCCAATAAGTTCTCGTTTCCCCTTTGGGTTGGAAGGTCAGATGGCAGGCGCTTCCGTAAAAATTTGTGCCTACGCCAATTCTTGGGCTTAGGTAGCGGAGCCCAGGCATCCTTCGGGATGCAACTGTACTAGGAATAACGCTAGGATGATGATGAAGTAATTATCTTAAAACAGTTCTTCGTATGACTTTGTTTTTTAACTTAGGTGATCATAATTAATAACTCAATTACATCACGATCATACTAAGAAGTTTGCTGATTTACCTATATGTAGTGTGTTTTCTTATTATAATCATCAATTTTCTGATTTATATAATGTAGAGTGGGACGTACTTACTTACTTATGCGAGCGAAGAGCCCGGCATAACGAACCAGCACTAATGTAGTGAGCGATCATTATAAAAACGTATAAGTCTTGTCAAAACCTCACCTCCGCTGTACCTATCATACCACCTAAACCTGACACTACATTGAGGAAGGCAAAGGGCACCAGTCACACTCAGCCAATCCTTTAATCAAAAGGTCAAAAATCTTGTGTTTTTATTTGCGCCGCATACGTCACGAGGCGAGGGCCGCATTATTCAGCCGCACGGCCGGCATTGTGCGCTTTACGACCGAACCGTAAGTAAACGATTAAAAAATAAACTGCCCTTTATCTGTGCTCGTAATTTTTTTAATTGCGCGACATGTGACCGTGGTCTTAAATTCAAGTTTCGGAGATGTGTATGAATTTCGATTTTGGAAGCTCAAAACTTTATGCATCCTGTTCTTATCCTAACATTACTGCCCAGTCTCTTTAATGATAGTCAGCATCAGAAGTAGCTTCGCATACCTATAATCAGATCAAAAGCTTTTCTTCCTTTATCTTATAAGAAACACTTTTGGTTTTGACTAACAGCTATTAACCACAATGTTTACAACAACCTTCTTACTAGGTATTTAAGTACTTAAAAAAAAAAACAATACTTATGCTCCTATAGGCGAGGCTGAATTGGTTATAGGCATTATGTAAGAGTACAAATATCTAATAAGGTCATATTAAAAAAAAGTTCTGTCAAAAATTATATTGATGGTAGAGGCTTTTATTGTACCTTTTATCCACATGTGGAATGACTGCAGACATCAAGGTAAAGTGAAAATTAATAACGTAGATACATAGACTATTGTAATTGATCGTTTATGGTCTAATTTATCTTATTGATGGAACAAAGCCTGTTTCATTGACTTTAAAATCATTTTTCCAATATTTTAATTCTAGTGCTTCTTGCGTGTGTAATAATTGTGTTCCGAGTATGTAGTACTTTGTTGAAGTATATTATTCTTACGCTATATGTGAGATCCTGTAATTAGCTCTGCTGTAACTAATAATGTTGCTACTTAGTTTTGTTGCTGTTGGTTCTCCTATAAATGAATAAAAAAAATTAACGCTTTAAATAGAAAGCAGCATCCACACCGCCGCTCGCAGCGATCACGCATAGACAAGGCAAGGTTACTTTTTAAACGGGCGCCGCGGGGCGGGGCCAGCCCCGCCCACCGCCCCGCACCTGCCATCGATTGCAAATGTCTACCTCTCGCACAACATGCGCCCAAATTCACGACTATTACCAGTTTCATCGTCAATTATATAAATATTAGGCCTAAGTTTAGGGTCATATTTTACCAACAGCATATAAATGTAGAGGTACATTTGTTATACCTATTGATTGCAAATGTCTATCACCACACAACACAACATGCTCTGCGCTTATATTAACGATTATTGGGTAAGCAAAGTGGAGACCGCGTGTCGGGAAACGTAGTCCAGGGCGCCCTGTAACTAGGTGGTGTGTTGACATTCATACATAAGGCAGTAAGCGGCCAGTTCTCCGAGCCTTTCAACCGCTGTGAATTCGGTGGTCGCATTATTGAAGACATCTGTACGGAGTAAGAGACGATTTCAAGCTGTTGTATAGCAGGCAGGGACTGCTATCATTATTTTAGAAATGGACCACAGAAACCTAAAGGCATCGTCAATAATACGACCACCGAAATCACAGCGGTTGACACCAAGGTTCGAAAGGATAATTATCAATGATGAACCTAACTGACCAACCCCACCAAAAACATTTCATGTAAAATGTTTGCCAAGACGACCACATAAGGTTTGCCCTATGAAAAAGATATCAGATCTTATGTAGAGCCAAGCTATGGCTTCGCCGTTTCGCTACCGTCGTGGAGGTGATGCGAATATTTAGTTTCTGATCTGAAGTAAGTAACGAAACAGCCAAGCCATACATATTTACTGATATGTAGAATTTGTTGAAGTTACGGTCGGTAGGGTTAGGCCGTGTAGATTCAGAAGCTTGGGTCTATAGTACATGAGATCAGATATCTTTTTCACAAGGCAAACCTTATGTGGTCGTCTTGGCAACATTTTACATGAAATGTTTTTGGTGGGATTTCAGTTCTTTTTGTAAGGCGGAGGTTCTTGTAAGTACTTATTAATAGGTTTTTAGTTACTGTCTACAGTCCCGTGTAAACTTTCATGTCCTAATTCATAAAATTGGTGAAAGTCTCATATACTCGTAGACTTCCACCTCGCCCCCCCATTTTAGGGGATGGGGGGGCGAAAGTTATAAGTTTATAATTTTTTTTGTTGGTTGTATAATAAACTTAGATTACATACCAAATTTCAGCTTTCTAGCACTTCAGGAAGTAGCCAAACATTTTGATGATCATCAGTGTGTCAGTGACGAAATCGGTGTATTTTAGATACCAATAAAATCTAAAGTATTAGAGCTATTCAATACAGACTTTGTATGTTTAATTAGTCTATTATTGACATCATATCCTGAGAATATGAACTATCTGGTACATCGGAAACGAACTTTATGAGGGTTCAAAAAAACGACGAAACACTTCGAGAAAAGGTAGGTAGGCCCTTGCGCTTCGCTTGGCTCGTCTTGACGGGAGCCCTACCGTGCCCCCAGATTATCGTGATTGTTATAGTTTGATAATTATCAATTTGATAATAACCTAAATTTTGATGTGTTTCCGAACGTGCTCGCTAAACGTCAACGTTAATTTCTAGAGAGAGTTCCAGTTATCAGATAATTATCTCGATAATAAATAAATAAATAAATAAATAATATTGGGGGACAATCTTACACAAATCGACCTAGTCCCAAACTAAGCAAAGCTTGTACTATGGGTACTAGACGACGATATACATACTTAAATACATAGAAAACATCCAAGACCCAAGAACAAATATCCGTGAAAAATGCACAAATAAATGCCCTGGCCGGGATTCGAACCCGGGACCTCTAGCTTCGGAGGCAGAGTCACTACCAACTAGGCTAAACAGGTCGTGTCGTCAATAAAGACGATAATTATCCTGTTATTTTCGAATCCTGGTTGAAACGCTCGGAGAACTACCCAGGCAGGGATTGGAGGAGAAGAGCTGAAGACCGAGCTCAGTGGCGTACCATGGGAGAGACCTATGTCCAGCAGTGGACTGACACAGGTTGTTGCAGGATGACAATATAATGTAAAAACCCCTCTGTTAGTAGGTATCTGTTTTAACTACTGGGGCCTGTTACACGGTTACTATTATCACCCGATACACTCACATCACGATCCGTAACACGTGCTGTTTAATGAATATTGACGCAAAATTCAATCAATTTTGAATACCGCGATAATATTGACACACTAGTATTGTGATAATATTAACCGTGTAACAGACTCCACTGTGAATACGGTATTTCACTGATAGTCAAATCCGGATTTTTTTACGAAACGTTCAAAACGCTCGATTAGAATGAATTGGTACATGAAGTAGGGAAATATGCCTAATGACGTTAATTTTTTTTTTAGTGAATGTACTCTATGGCATGATGATGATGGTACTCTATGGCAAGTTTGATAACTTAATATGGAATGACAGCTGTCGGCGTTATATTTAATGATGTCCGGTCTGTATATAATCGTATTAAGTCGGTGTGAGCCGCCCTCAAAGTCCTACCTCCATCGGTCTACTCGTACCTCCACTCCATATATCTCAAAATAAACGCATGATGGGAGCCCTCCAAGAAATAAATAAGCTTTAATAAAAAGAGTTTTTTAATGGTCTGAGTTTTATTTACTCCTTGTCACAAACTGTTTTGACTTGCACCCATTCCGTCTTATATAAAGGCCAATGTAGCCATTAAAATGATATCCTCTCGCGCTTATTGTAGCTCGATATGCTGTAATCGTGCCGCATGCGGGAACTTGCGAGAAAAAACATCGAATGAGATTATTATTTTAATTAGAAAATTTGAAAAACCCCCAACAGTTTCATTTCAAAACTCAATATCTCCGAACGGCTGAACAGATTTTCATGAAACATAGCTAAGAACACTAGGGATAAAATTATCTATGACACAAAAAACTAAACGAAAATTGGTTCATCCGTTTGGGAGCTACGATACCACAGACAGATACACAGATACACAGACAGACGCAATAAACTTATCCCATCAAAAACTTAATGTGAAAATAGGAGCCAAGTTCAATATTAAGAATATGCGATGCTTGGTTGTTGTCTTCACTGACAAAAGAATTGAGATCTAAATGGGTGCCAAGTTCCGTAGACTTTCTGAAATGGTGCCAAGTCCGGTACTACATTGTTTACAGTAAAACTAATTTACAACGGCTTAATGCATATTGACCTTTAACTTGGCAGTTTTCTTAAATATCCAACAGCTTTTATGGTATTATAACATACTTCATAGAAAACTGCCAAGTTCAGGCTCAAAATGCATTAAATTGAACTATAGAACATATTCTTAATATTGAACTTGGCTCCTATTTTCACATTTATGTTTTTGATGGGATATCATTACTTTTTGTCAATCTTCGCCAAATGGTGATTTTTGAGAGCGAATGCACGAGTTACCATACAAAACAGCCAAATCGCTATAGGTGCAGCACCTTAAATATTTGAAGAGTTCCCTCGATTTCTCCAGGACCCTATGATCAGATTCTTACTTGAGAACTATGGGACCACCCCTGAAGTATACCGTTTCAAACAAAAAAATAATTTTCCAAATCGGTTAATAAATGACGGAGTTCTGAGGTAACTAGAATAAATAATAATAATAGTAAAACTAATAAATAAATCACTGTTTTCTCATTTTTTCTCGTATACACACACAATTACCAAGCTACGTGCCAAATTTCAGCTTTCTAGGTCACCTGGAAGTGGGTTAGGTTTTTGATTACTAGTCAGTCAGTCACTAATATACAAGCCGTTTTTTGGAATTTAATATCTCAATAAATATTAAGCCTATATTTAAAAGTTTGAGGTTCTAGTTGTTATAAAGGATCTTAATCCATGTACCAAATTTCATTATTTTATATCAAGTAGATTTGGTATTATTGGGGGGTCAAAAGTGGCTCCAAACGGTTCGTGTAAAATAACACGCGGCTGCTGTCCGCCAGTTTCTGGAGTGAACTTGGCTGGACACGCTGCCGCGTGTCTAGATAGCACCCCTCTTTTTGCGTTGGGGGTTATAAAAGTGAACAATGAAATTACAGTACTGTATTTTGAATATTTTGATTCTTTTTCCGAAACAACGCTCAAAATATTACTTATTTATTAGATAGTTACAGTTTAGAAGCAGTCGTAAATTTTAAGTATTTCATCCCTTCTCTCCCCATTCATAACCCAACTCTCCCCGCGAACCCTACTCACCCCATTTTACGGTATGTTATATATCTGTCAGAATTATGGGTTGCTTATTACTCTTATTAGTTTTAAAGCCTTAGGGAGAAGATTCGCCTCTTAATTATATTAGTACCATTATTCGGAGGCTATTTATTTAATTAGTAAAATATACAAGTACTTATAAACAAATACTAAACAGGTATACGCATTTTATTAGACAAGAACTCCGAGCTAAGCGAATTTAAAGACGACCAATAAGTAAATAAGTACTAATGGCCGCCTGGTCCGGATTATAACTGGTTTTAATAGTCAACAACATTATACCTAAACGACCTGCCTGATCTTAAGCAGGCACCGTAGCCTGTGGACGCTTGCGACTCCAAAAATTGAATCCTTACCTTTTTGGACTTTTTGAATGTAATTGAACTTTTGAACTTTTTGTGTGATTTGAACTTTTGAACTTGTGTTGAACAACACAACTTCAAAAGTTGTTCAAAAGGAAACTGCATCATTCTCTAGCTGCTAGAGAATGATGCAGTTTCCTCACTCTCAACACAAAGCATCCTCAGAAACACATTATTTTTTCACTGCAAACTAATTTTCTTATTCCCTTTTCATAGCGTTACCTACATGCCATTTCTTATTTTTCATTTCAGACAGCATTGTCAGCTGCGATTCTTAGGCTGCGTTGCACCAACTTACGATCACAGATCGTTCAACGTTAAATATGGGCTTCGCGGGCGACTACTTCGGTTTGGGGTTATAAGTGTATACATTTTTAAAGGATTGTCAACGCATGTGGCACCCCCGTAGTTGCAGCCGTCCATAGGCTACGGTGACCGCGTACCATCAGGGGCGCCATACGCTTGTTTGCTACCGACGTGGTATAAAAAAAAGGTGAGCAACCGGCATTTGCCACTTGCGCAGCTTATGTCGACACAACAATTCTTCAAATCGATCAAAGGGTCAACAAAATCCAAACTAAAATATTTAATGAGAAAATAGTGACACTGTCTATCAACGACATGTCCTCTTAATATTATGAAATCCCTTTGAGATAGATTGATCGGGATAGAAAATAAGTAAGTTAATACTTTCACCGTACCAAATATGCAGTTAGTTTACTATACTTTAACAACGCACAGGTGACAGCGCTATCAATACGCTCCCGCGAAGGCGCAGTGTGCCCCCAGCTTTACGACCCGTCATAAAAAGAACACCTTTAAAAATTAAAATGACAAACATTTTCAAAATCCGTACACCCTGGGGTGGCGTTCGCACTCTCACCTGATTGGTCGAGCACGGGGTGCGCGCCGCCCGCGTCAACCAATCACAGCCCCTCCCGCGGACGTGCTCTATCTCTCCTTCCCCTCGGATTTGAGGGCTCTAGGGTTGTGTTTACGCTGCATTTTCGTTGTTTGTCGATTTAATTGATGTTCGTTTTTTAAAAGGTATTTTAAGGGGCCGTTGAAGTGACAGCGCTCCGGTTTCTAGCGGAGTGCTCGTTCGGGATTAGGTTTCTTTTACGGGCTTTTACTTGGGTTGAATTTTATGAATATGCTAGATTAGGCATTTAATTAAAAAAGTAGACTTGTGGTACGAGGGGCGTTCAATAAATTCTCGGTATTGACATCTTTTAAACCTCTTTGGTAAACTTTTTAATACTGGCCGGTAAAAGTCATTCATTAATATTAAAAAAAACTAAAACTAAAACGGCGATGTTCTTTGGTGTTTTTTTGTAAGTACCGAACAAACGTGATCACTATGAGCGTTACTTCAATGTTGGTTAAATTAGAGCACCGAGCGGTAATAAAATTCTTGACCAAACACGTAAAAAATCAATAAGCTATAAAAAAGAAATGGATTATGTTTACCGTGAGTCTGCTCCTTCTTTATCAACAATTCAGAAGTGGTCAAGTCAATTTAAGCATGGGGCAGAGAGTATCGAAGACGACCATAGAGCTGGTCGGCCCGTCGAAGCTTCTTCATAAGAAAATTTAAAAAAGTGGAGAAAATTATATCTGAAGATGGTTGAGTAAAGGTGAAAGCAATAGCTCAAGGAACTAACCATTCTATTGGTACTAGACACGATATAATTCATGACCATCTTAATATGTCAAAAGTCAGTGCGATATGGGTACCGCGAATCCTGACACCGCTTCAGAAGAATACGCGTGTTGCTCGTTGTTCCGAATTTCTTGAGGTGTGCGGTGAAATTCATGATAAGATACTGCAAAATTTTGTTAGTAGAGATGAAACGTGGGTTCATCATTATGACCCTGAGAGCAAACAAGAGTCCATGCAGTGGCACACTAAAGGAACTCCTCACCCCAAGAAGTTCAAGGTCGTGCCTTCAGCTAGCAAGGTCATGGTCGCAATATTCTGGGATTGTGATGGAATGTTGCTGATCGATTATAAAGAAAAGGGTGTAAGTATTAAAGGAGAGCACTACGCTAATATTATATGCCAAATAAGGGAAGCAATCAAACATAACAGACGGGGAAAATCAGCCAAAGGTGTTCTGCTTCTACACGACAACGCCCCTCTACATAGTGCTCATATTGCCAAGGCTGCTGCTCTTGAATCTGAACTCGAAACTATTACATACCCACCGTATAGTCGAGACTTGACTCCGAGTGACTTAAATTTGTTTCCCAATGTCAAAAAGAATCTACGTGAAAATTTTCTAACGATGAAGCATTGAAGACAGTAGTGTAGGAGCATTTTGACACCAAAGACAAAAATTTTTTTTATGAGGGGTTCAAAAAACTATTGACAGGTCTTATAAGTGCATAAACATAGGAGAGGAGTATATTAAAAAATAAAAATAAAACACCTAATGGTTTATTTGTAACAGTCATTTCATAGTAACAACAAGTACTTATATGCCTAAGTAAAAATCCTACGTATTTCCTTTGCTGGGACACTATACCTTTACCACGTCGGTGGCAAGCAAGGGTACGGCCCGCCTGATGGTAAGCGGTTACCGCAGCCTATGGACAACTGCAATTTCAAGGGCATCAAGTGGGCGTTGAAGACCCTTTAAGATTATACAACCCTTTCTTGAAGAACTCTATCAATCGGTTTAGCAGTTAAAGCTTGAAAAGATAACGAACAGACAGACAACCAGACAAGATTGTCTACTTAGGCGTTAATATTATACCTACTATTGGTATAGACTGAATCAGGATACATATTCTATATTGCCACAATTTACACAAAAAAAAATACACAGTAGTTACAGTAACTAACAATAACAACTTAGAAACGGTTAAGAACCCCCGACATACTCGTCATACTCGTGATCGGGTGCTGTTTGTGGAGTCCGGTCTGTTCATGCTTGCAAGGGCATAATTAATACCTTAATACTAGTGTTATTTTATTGGAGATTGACGAGAGACATCATCCTGTTTTGGATTAATTTTATTGTTATTGACGCTTAGAGACCTTATACATCTCTGAGAATATTAAATTACTTAAGTGCTATTTTCATTTACTACTTATTTTAATTTAGACGCTTAGAGACCATGTACATCTCTAAGGACTTAGGAATAATGGACGCTCAGAGACCATATACATCTCTGAGATATTAAATTTATTGTATATACTTTTGTGTATTCGGACAGAGACCGTATATATACGTCACTTAATTTTTTTTATATAATGTATTGTAAGTTAATTTTAATTGAATATTGTGAGTTTGTTAATCACTATAGTTTTGAAATCATTATTATTATTGTCTACTTTTTTTTTACTTCTGAAATTCTGTTTTGAAATTTAATAATTATGATTGTCAATTTATTTAATTGTATAATTCATGTGTTGACTTGTAAAAGTGCCCTTGTGGCCTACTTGCAGAATAAAAATTTTGATTTTTGATTTTTTGACATTTTCATTTAAAAGTTCAATATCTCAAAAACGGATGAACCGATTTTGATGAAACATATCTAAGAACCATTGCTGGAAAGCATTGCTTTGAAATAAAATCCCGCATTTATATCAGTTCACCTGTTCAAGAGGTAAGATGACACAGACAGACACACATACACAGATACACATGTTAAACTTACCTATAACAACCCTCTTTTGGGTTTCGTGTCGGGGGTTAAAAAATATGTAAAATGACAAAATAGTAGATTGTACAATATGACTAGGGAATAAAACGACCCATTTTAGGCGAGGTGTGCACGTAGCTACCGGAGCCGGAACGGCGAGGGTCGATAGGCACGGCGAGGTTAAAATGGGTTTTATTACCGAGTTATACACTCTACTTTTCACTTTGAATAAAAAAACAACCACCACCACCACCACCACCATATCAGCCCTAGGACGTCCACTGCTGGACATTGGCCTCCCCCAATTTCATGGGGGGTAAATGCCATAATAAAAAAAAACAACAGGTAGGTACTTATTTTATATTTTAAGATACTAAATTTGACAGCCGAATGATGAAACATGAAATTCCCGATTTGAAATAGATGTTTTGCGTAAAAGGGAGGGAGATAAAAGATGGTTTCATGTTACAGAATGAGCAAACAAAAAGTTTAGCAATTTAGTTCTAAATATGCGTTTGGTTTCTGGTATGATGACTTGATGACATTGGCTGAATAATATTTTTAATAATTGTAAAGTAGGAATTATAAAACACCTTATGTCTTGAGACATGAATTACGTTTTCTGATTGATGAATTTTAATATATCTGTATTCTAATTGGTAGATGCCAAATACGAAGTTTCACTTAAATACTTAAATAATTACCACAGTATACGTACCAATAAAAAACTACACTACACTACAGTTCCGATTAACTGCCGATGAGTGCTGTGATTGGCTGTTGTGAAGTGATTTTTAATCAAAAATATGTATACATATTCTCCCTAGGGACTAAAATACGATTTTTGCCCCGCTCTGCAGGTCTAATATGAAGCACTTTTAGAGCATGAGAAGAAAAAAAATACATAAAGACTGCACTAGCTCTGTTTAATTCTCTATCCTATTTAAAAACAACAATTTCATCTTTATTTAAATCTCGCGTATAAAAGTAAGATAGTTTTTACTTTGCGCTTGTTATTAGTTTACCTATATAGGAATGATTTTCGTTCGATAAGCTAATTATCTGGCAAGTATAACAGGAATTTTCTTTAATTGACACTTTTAGACTCTATGTCTACCTCAATAGAAATACAGTCCGAAACGCATTCAACATTCAGTTGCCTCGAATGTACAAATATAAAAAGAAAACTATTTTTGAAGGAAGGGTTATTCATTAAAAAATATATTATTCAACAAAAATACAAATATGGAGAGAATACTTAGCTATAACCTTTTTAAGGAAAAGCTTATTATCTTAGCAAGTATAAAGAACATTAAAACAATAGCTCAATAAAACCTTAACCTATCATTAGATGTGTTAACTACCAACGCAATAAATAAAATAACAAAATGCCAACCCGACACCGTCTTTTTATTAACAGTCATATTTAAAACAAAGAACAAAAGCGATAATTCAAATCGGAAATCGTTCCAACTTCGAACAAAGGTTTGTTTTTAATTTTTTACGTTCGAAATACGAAACTGTTTTGACGTTGCGCTTGTTCGGCCCCGACGGATTGCGTGTTCCATTTTTAAATTTTTATTGCCGATGCTGGCTGCAGGGAGAGAATAGAGGTATCGATGCTTTTTTTGCTATCGATAAGCGTGAGATGCGGTCAGTCAGAGTGACCGATTGAGTTAATTTCACGAGTTGATCACTAAAATTAGAAAGATATTTAATGAGAAGTAATGCCGTGCTGGAGAGGTTTGTATGAAGTAAAACTCCCTCAGGGCATTAAGTCCGCCTTACATACGATGAGATTTCTTTTTATGGAATACAGATTAAATAGACAAATAAATACTCGTATGTGGTAAGATTCAAACATAGAATAAGAAAGAAAAAGAAAAAATGCGGAGTGAATGGGAATGTAGCGCCAAATATGAGAATGGTACGGTCGCGCTCTAATAATTTGTGATACATTTCGCAAAAATTTTCTTTGAATTTCTATACTGTAGTATAACATGTCAACCTTATACCTCAAATTACATTTTTGATACAACCTCAAACTTTACAAGTTCTTAATAGGTCCTAGTGAATATGTTTTTATATAAATTATGAAAACAGTATGTTTTTTTTTATTTATCTAATGAAAGAATTTCTTAAATATAGTAAAATCAAATCAAATAAGTGAACAACAATACTAAACACGCTTCTTCCATGTGTCAAATAAATAAACGCAATAGATACTATGCTGCTCAAAAAAAATTCAAAAATTATATACGCTCTTGTTGTTAACACTATATTAACAATTAGTTATAATATCGGTTCATAGCAATATAACTACGTTTGGTTACAGTTTGTGGCTATATCAACAATACACGCGGTATAGTCAATTAGTCAGTCAAAGATACCTATATCTATTGTGATACTGTGCCTTTATTCAGTAGGACAAGTGCGGCATCGGGATAAGCATGTCTATTTATGTATTTATTTTCGAATCTCAATAACGACTATAACGGTTTAAATAAATTAAATAATACAGGAACATATATACAAAGCGAAAAATCCATCTAGCTAGGTGTCGTCTTCGGGAAAACTCGTATTCTCCGGAAAACCACGAAAGATACCGAGCAAAGCTTGGTCACCCAGATACTTTATCTGGGAAGCTACAGATATTATACAAATAACTTAGATAAGTGCAGTGCCCCCTCCGTCAAAGAGTGGGTAAGAGGGAAGATATCAAGGATTGTTTCCCACCCTGAGTTGTCTACACCAAATCGTCTGTAATCGTTAGCGGTGTTTATTAAAATCTTATTGCATGGAAAGTTTGACAATTGTCTATGGGATGACAGCTGCCGGCGCCATATTTTACATTAATCGGTCTGTACTCGTAAGCTCGCCCCTCTCAAACAATAGCAAAATATTTTGTTCGGTAAGATGCGCTGATGGTTTCTCCAGCCTAAATTCCCCAAGAATTGAGATAAAGCGCGTCAAAGTTCGGGAGTGGGGGCTCGTGTATGACGTCACGCCAAGACGAGCCAAGCGAAGCGCAAGGGCACTATCTAACTTTTCTAAGCACTTCGTCGTTTTTTTGAACCCATTATATACTTATAACATGGGTTTGGATTATACCAGATAAATCTTAGTCAAAATAAGTGGCCTGGCCGTTTCTATACTACAAGAACTATTGTTTAACAGAAAAGTAATGAACAATGAATAGATTTTTCACCTTACGCCCGTGTGACGGTAGCAAAACGGAAAAGCTACTTATTTTGACTAAGGTGTAGAGTTTGTTAAGTTAGGGCTTGACTGTAGAGTTAAGGACGATACACAGTAGACCGTTCCGTGCCCGGGCCGGCCCGTTTTCTATGACAGCAAACGCAACGGACACGGAACGGCCTACCGTGAATCATAATTTAGAAGTTTTTTTTTATTGGCTCTACATGAGATCTGATAACAGTGATAACTATTCGACAGTGCGAGCCATATGGTCTCGTCTTGGCAGCATATTACATGAAAATCCGCTTTGAATTGTCGTCATCGCATTATCCTTTATTTTCGGCAAACCCCCGAAGAAAAGCGAAGTGATTTTTTAGAAGTGCAGCCAGTCGTTCACTGAGTGCAGCAAGTCCCGTTGTGGTGCCTGGTTAGAATAGTACCACCCTTTCTCCCCGTGGGTGCCGTAAGAGTAGACTATGGGAACCGTGTGATAAAAGTGTGTTGTGGCTAATTGGCCAGCAACCTATTACTGCAACACATTTTTTTTATTATACCACGTTGTTGGCTATTGTGGCAAAAAAGCGTACGGCCGGCCTGATCGCAGCCTATGAGTACGCTTCCAACTCCACGGGTGTCACATGCACGTTGCCGACCGTTTAAAAATGATTCACGTTCAGATACATTTATTCACAATATACGATTACATTATAAATTAAATATGTCAATTTACATGAATCTCTTTTGGTATTTGTCAATAACATTAAATGAAAATAAAGTCAATTTAATACAATTAATAAAGTAAATAATTAATAATAGTAAAAATTAGGATGTGTCTTATTGAATAGGTACAACAATTTCATATTAATATAAATACAAAAAATGAAATTTACCCATTTATGTCAAAAAATTCACTTATAGAATACAAAGGATTTTCCAGTAGAAACTTAATGTCTATCAAATTTTATTTACTATTCTGTCAGAATTGTTTAGGGACTCCACGCGCTATTCATCAATTTATGACGAGTTTTGAGTTGATATTCCTTCGTCAAAACAATAGATAACAAATGGATATCGCTTCTTTAATCAAAGGATAAAATTGCAAGAGCCGCATTTGAATGAAAATTAGTACTATGATTTATTCAAACATGATCCAAAAAAAGCTCTATTTGCGATATTAGTATGTTGTTTATGCACTCATAGATATGGAATCTATATATAACTGTTCCTTATTGATGTCTCTAACAATGTAAGAGCGATTTTTATTTTTATTTAATTGTTACAAATGTTAACGTCAGAAAACTGTTTTTTTTTGCCATATATCTCGAAGATCGAGAGTTTTGAAGTAAATGAACATGATACCTATTATTGCTTTCATAGTATTTTAGATAGATGCAACAATTTAGTGACACAATTGCACAAACATTAACAACCATTAATGCTGCTTTATGTATGACTACATTGGGTCATCAGAGGTATTGCTACCAATCTCTGGTGCGGTGCATCTGTGCATCGGAGTGACATGAACTTTCGATTTTCAGTTTTCATGGCCTTAGGCAAACTTCATGGTTGGCTGTCATACTTTTCATATGGCACTGTAAATTAACTTTTCATACTCGGCTGGGTTGGAAAAGATTAGCCTGACAAACTAATGTAATAAAAGCCATTAGTGCATAACATGTTGTCATTAACAAATTAATGCTATTCAATGTTTGTGAAATTGTGATTGATTATCTATAAGATAATGTCATCATTAGTATTGAAATTTGCATTTACTGTTCTATCTGTTCTAAGTGTTTACTGTGGAGAAAGGTAGCAGTTGTGTACTTTCATACTAGCTAGCTATTTTTGTTAACCTTGTTGTTGTTAATACCATAATAAGTCGATAACTATAAACCATAAAAAAAAACACGTGATAGATTGAAAGTCATTGCATGCTAGGAGACCCCTGAAATTAAAATTCATGTTCTCTGCTTACCCCTTGGAAATTTAAATATGTATTCTATGAATCGTATGAGTTTATGTATATATTTTATGAACCTTAAAATCTTGTATGTTTCTTTTGCAACAAGCACCATCCCATTAGCGTAGAGCACGTAAATACCTCGTACAGGTTAATTGCGCCGACGGCCGTTAATGTCGGATGTTGATGCAACGCGTTAACACTCCAAACTGCGCCGAAACATAATTAATACGTAAAATTATCAGCTATGTATGTAATGTAGACCTCTGAGTGGGCCTACGTTGAAATCTAGACTCGTGTCCAGCCAAGTTCACCCCAGGAACTGGCGGACAGCAGCCGTGTGTTATTTTACACGAACCGTTTGGAGCCACTTTTGACTCCCCAATAACTCAAAATCTATCTAACATAAAAAAAAATAATTTGGCACAATGTATTAAGATCCTGTAGAACAACTAGAACCCCAAATTGCATAAATATAGGTTTTATAGTTATTGAGATATTAAATTCCAAAAAGCGCCATTTTTACCACTGACTGACTGACTGACTGACTAGTAATCAAAAACCTAACCCACTTCCAGGTGACTTAGAAAGCTGAAATTTGGCATCATCATCATCATCATCATGTCAGCCGAAAGACGTCCACTGCTGGACATAGGCCTCCCCCAAAGACTTCCACAATTACCGGTCCTGGAAATTTGGCATGTAGCTTGGTAATTGTGTGTGTAAATACACCAGAAAAAATGGGAAATCAGTGATTTTTTTATTAGTTTTATTATTATTATTATTTATGCTAGTTACCTCAAAACCTCGTCATTTTTTAACCTGATTTGGAAGATTCTTTTTTTGTTTGGAACGGTATACTTCAGGGGTGGTCCCATAGTTATCAGGTAAGAATCTGATCATAGGGTCCTGGAGAAATCAAGGGAACTCTTCAAATATTTGAGGTGCACCTATAGCGATTTGGGTATTTTGTGTGGTAACTCATGTATTCGCTCTTAAAAAGCACCATTTGGCGAAGATTGACGTAAAGTAATGATATCCCATCAGAAACATAAATGTGAAAATGGGAGCCAAGTTCAATATTAAAAATATGCCATTCTTGGTTGTCGTCTTCACCGACAAAAGAATTGGAACTAAATGGGTGCCAAGTTCCGTAGATTCTCTGAAATGGTGCCAAGTCCGGCACTTCATTGTTTACAGTAAAACTAATTTACTGCGGCTTAATGCATTTTGAGCCTTAAATTGGCAGTTTTCTATGCAGTATGTTATAATACCATAAAAACTGTAGGATATTTAAGAAAACTGCCAATGGGATAATTTGATGGGATAATAAAAGTTGTCTAAACATTAAATAAAAATAAAACTTCTTACCTACTGTTCCTTTTTAACCGGCTTCAAAAAAAAGATGGTTTCAATTCGTGTTTTTAGGGTTCCGTAACCAAAGGGTAAAAACGGGACCCTATTACTAAGACTTCGCTGTCTGTCTGTCCGTCCTTCTGTCTGTCACCAGGCTGTATCTCAAGAACCGCCATAGTTAGACAGTTGAAATTTTTACAGATGATGTATTTCTGTTGCCGCAATAACAACAAATAATAAAAACTGGCCAAGTGCGAGTCGGATTCTTTGCCGTTGTAGACGACAGACCCTACCCTCCCCTGATGTACCTAGCACGTAATTTAGAAAGAAATAAAGATAAGACGTTAGCTAGGTAAATGTAAGAGTAACTCTGTTATTTAAAATGGAATATTTAAGAAATATTGTCATATTTACGTAAATATTAGAACCTTGTCGCACTAAGCGGAAGGAATAACTCTTTAGGGCGAGTTTATTCATTTCAACAAGTATTATGACACAATTCGAGTGATTGCGCAATGATACTTGGAAATTTCCATACGCAGTAGAATGAAAGATTGCGTAATAATGTAAAATATGTCGATCGTAGATCGAAATTACGCTATGAAAATGGCATGTTTGTGAGCTAACTCACAAACAGTTGACTCTGAGACAATAAGGTTTTTATTATATAAAGTAGGCGCTGAGGCGCATATTATAAGCCCTGTTTGAATCACAGGCACTAAGAAATGGTCGCGCAGCGAATTTCTTAAGATTGAATAAATTCAGAATAGTCGTTTTTACACAACGTTCTTCCCTCTCAGAGCCAATATTAGGGAGACACTGTCCAAGTATAAAGGGTCACGTGTGACCACACCGAACGCCGACTCGATGAGTCCTAGTACAGGCCAGTGAGATAATCACAGCCTCCGCAATCCGCGGAAAACCGCGAGATTTGTAAGATTCCCTATTTATACTCGGACAGCGCCTCGTAGCGTGCACAACTTCATGGTGCTCACGTTACGGTCAGCCATTGCGAAAGAAAGGAGGTGAGTTCGCAACGTACTTCACTTAGTACCGAAGAGACACTCCAAGGAAGAAACCCAGAACAAGAAAGAAAAGTGCGTTGGGAACTCAGCTCAGGAAAAGTTTAGGAATCTAGACATTGTGTCCTAGATTTAGATAAAATCAGTGTTAAAGTCATTATAAATAAGTAACTTTATTATATACAGTGTTAACTTCCAAATACGTTTTATTAAGAACATAATCTGTGATAAACAATATAAGCCATTTACAATCCGTCCGGACTTCTTATTTACTTGTTACGAATCATAAGAAAAAGCAGAACCAAGGTGGCACCAATATTAGAGTAGAGTCAGTCACTGTTATTTTACGAGAGGAACTACCAGTCATTTGTATACAGTCCACTTTAAACATTTATATTTTTGGGCCTAATCAATCAGGATTAGTGCATCATTTACATTTTGGTCCTTAGCGATCCGAATCTTTTAGGATATCAGTGCAAGTGTTAAATTCAGTGCCGAACATTCGAACATTCGCGAAGTGCGCCGTGACGCGAATCGCGACGCGTAGTAGTGAACGAATTTTTGTTGTGGAAAACTACGATTAAGGGCGTCGGGACTTAATGCGTAGTAGTGTTAAAGTAATTATTTCGAGAACAAATTATTATTTTTATACGTGATTCGTAAAAGTGAACAGATTTTATTGTTGTAAACTGCGATTAAGGGCGTCGAGACTTAATGCGTAGTAGTGTTAAATTATAATTATTTAAAGAACAAGTTTTTATTTTTTTATTTACGCGACGCGTAATAGTGGACGGATTTTATTTTTGTAAACTGTGATTAAGGGTGTCGGAACTTAATGCGCAGTAGTGTTAACGTATAGCTACGGTGGTTTATATTGTTTTTTGACTGTGAGAACTTAATATCCGAGTGATTTAAGATCGTATACTCGTCGGAACGAGTACGAACGGGTTTTGTTTTGTATATCAGCCGAACGCTGATGCGCACTTAATATCCGAGCGATTTAAGAGCGTATACTCGTCGGAACGAGTTCGAGTAGGTTTTGTTTTGAATATCAGCCGAACGCTGATGCGCACTTAATATCCGAGCGATTTAAGTGCGTATACTCGTCGGAACGAGTACGAGTAGGGTTTTCTTGTGTATATCAGCCGAACGCTGATCGATCCTGAATGCGATTCAGAATCACGTGTGTCTTTTCTAAAGTCGGTACTAGTCAATTAGGTCGTCATACTGAGCTGAGTCAGGGCGAATGAAGACGCCCGCGAATCGGAGAACCCGATCCCGATCTTCTCCTTCGGCGCGCGTCATGACCACGAGGTCGAGAACGTCGGACCGCGACGCGAAGGAGCGACGCCTGTTCCTGAGGGAGGGCGCGGATGCTGCGCAGCAACGAAGAGCCGCGACCGCTGGATCGGCTGCTGGCGCTACCACTGACGCCGCTGGCGTCGCTGGCGCTGCTGCTAGCATAGCTAGCATGTCTGCCGGAAAGGCTGGCGGACCTGCTGGCGTAGCCGGCACGTCTGCTAGCATGGCTGGCAGGCTTGCTGGAAGGGCTGGCATGACCGGCACATCGGCTGGCATGGCTGGCACATCTGCTGGCATGACCGGCACATCGGCTGGCATGGCTGGCACGTCTGCCAGAAAGGCTGGCGGACCTGCTGGCATGTCTAGCGCGTCTGCTAGCATGGCTGGCAGACCTACTGGCGCCGCTGGCACCGCTGGTGTGGACGCTGGCGCCAACACTATGGCCCGAGAGGCCATCTCCGAACAGTCCAGGTTTCCTCTATCTGCACTCCGAGGCCAGAACGAGCGCCCGGAGCGATCGGCAGAACGGGAACAAAGGGACAGAAGAAGAACGAAGACCGCTAGCGCCGCCGCTGGCGCCGCTGGCGCTGGTGGCACCGCTGGCTTTAATGCTGGCGCTGCCGCTGGCGCCGACGGCGATCCAGCTGGCAGTGCTAGCAATGCTGCTGGCACCATCACCGGTGCCCCTGGGGCATTCTCCGAACCGACTTGGTTCCCTCCATCTGCACTCCACGCTCAGAACGAGCGTCGGGAGCGAACGGCAGAGCAGGGGCCCTCGGACAAGAGGCCCAGGAAGACGGCAAACGTGAGTAAACACCGAACTGGCACCGGGGCCGCGCCAACGGCCTTGGTGCACGAACAGCCACCAAGATCTCCGAGCATCCACGAACGGGGAAGATGGCGCCGCGAGGACGGCGGCCGTCTGCGACCACGGGAGCAACAGCCAGACGACGACGCATGGGACCGAACACGCGTCATCAATCGCGAACGGGCTGAGCATCACCCAGCGACGAGTGGCGAAGCAGCATCGAGGAATGTTGCTTTCGCGGACCTCGTCCAGTCCACCCCACACAGATCTCCGAGACCGGCGAGCACGGTTTCGCACCGAAGCAGTCGCGCCGCGAGCCACCGACTGCAAGCCGAAGCCGAGGCCGCAGAACAGCTGGCGCAACTGCGCCGACAAGAGCTGGCGGTCGATGCTGACCAGCGCCGAGAAGAGCTGGCGGTCGATGCCAACCGGCGTCGACAGGAGCTGGCGATCGAAACCGACCTAGTAAACAGGCGGTTACAGGCAAGAATTGCACAAATAGATTCTGAAAGTTCCGGTGGTAGCGACCGAATCGCCCGATGGGTGGACGAGTCCGCGGAGCGACACGACGTGGAAGACCGTCGAGTGCTACGGACCCGGGACAACGAACCAGTCGTCTCGTACGAACGTGTACCAGTCCTCGCTCAAATGGAAGAAACGCCGAGGCGTCCAGGAGAGCGGATCCCGATCAGAACCGAACCGAAGAAGCTGGAGCGCGCGACCATGAACTACGGCCGGCGCCCCCTTTCTCCAACCCAGGGACTGGAGTACGAGGACGAAGGTGAGCATGAACCAGAACGCGTGAACGAGCCCATGACGCCTCGTTCGAGGTTCACAGCGACGACGACCCCAGAAGGTATGGTAGAGTTGTTTGAACGGATGCAGAGCGCAGCCCGTCCAGCAACCAAGGAGGTGTACGAGTTGCCACACTTCCACGGGGACGTCAGCGAGTGGCGTTGCTTCCTCAACACGTACATTGAGAGCAACAAACGCTATAAGTTTAGCGGCTACGAGAACGTCGCGCGCCTGAGGGCCGCGATCAAAGGTGAGGCGAAGGCGTGCGTGCAGCACATCCTGTCAACGGCGACCACACCAGACCTGGTGATAAGGATACTGACGAAGCAGTATGGTCGCAAAGATTTCCTAGTGGACAAGGCGCTAGAAGATCTCAAGAAGCTGCCACGCGTCGGGTCGAGCGCGAACGAGCTCAACACCTTCGCCATCCAGGTCATGAACATAGTAAGTACGCTTATGGATCTGGACGATGCGCACTACGCGAACAACCCGCTACTAGTGCGCGAGGTGACGGACAGATTGAGTCCGCATCTCCGATCGCGCTACTGCGACTACGCCCGAGGGCAGAGGGGCGGCGGCCTAGCAGAAATCCAGGTGATGGCAGATTTCTTGCTCGAAGAGAGTGATCTGCAGCTGGAATTCACCCACGCTAGCGCTCCCACCGCGAAGAACGTGCCGCGGGGAGCACCGCCACAGACGAACGCACCAAAGACCCAGTACCGGAATGACAACCGCCCGCCGCCGCCCCAGCAGAACCGATGGGGCCCGCCGCAGCCGTTGCCTTCAAAGGTGGCGTACGTGACCGAACAGGTACAGCCATCACGGGTCCAGGTATGCCTCTATTGTAGCGCGAGTCATCGAACGAACGAGTGCCGGAAACTGCAGGCTCTGCAACTACCGGCGAGATGGGACTGGGCGAAGCAGAACAGAATCTGCTTCAGATGTATGGACGCCAGGCATCAGCGCTCTCAATGCCGAGCGAAAGGCTGCAGTGTTCCTGGCTGCCAACACCCCCATCACAAGCTGCTCCATCCAGATGAACCACGATCGCCGACACCGTGTGAACGAGGCACGGCACAGGGAGCGACTCGTGGACCCCGCACCCAACCGAACCTGGACAGCGGGGTAGAGCAGAGCAGCTACGCGAGTAACGCCGAGGAAGCTACCGAGGTATTACTCAAAGTTCTTCCCATAACGATATCGGGCCCCAAGGGCGACGCCCATATCTACTGCTTGCTGGACGAGGGATCGACCGTCTCACTCCTCGAGCAGAAAGTCGCTGACCTGATTGGAGCTACTGGACCACAGGATCAGCTGACAGTGCGCGGCGTTGGAGGGATCGCGCACAGCGGACACTCCGAACGAGTGTCGGCCTACGTACGGTCAAGGAATGGAGGCTTAGCTTACCCCGTAAGACTACGAACGGTGAGTAACCTCGGCCTGAGAGGCCAGACCGTCAACGAAGATCTACTGGATCGATACGAGCACCTGCGAGAAGCACGCGGTGCAGTATGCAGCTACGGTGCGCCGCAGCTGCTGTTAGGTGCCGACCACTGGCACCTGCTGGTACCCGAGGAGATACGAACCGGACCAGGAGACGGCCCCGCCGCTATAAAGAGCGCGCTGGGGTGGGCGCTCTTCGGTAAGAACCCCGGTTATCTCGGAACGAAGGAACAAACGGTGTACCACGCGACGTGCGAACGTGAGTCGCACGACGCCATGAACCCAGCAGAAGATGCCACCCGCCTGCGAACGAGCCAGAAGGTGAGCATCAACGATAGATGGTCCACGAGTCCCGCCTTTTTGAGCCAGGCGGAGGACCAGTGGCCACCAGTCATATCCACCAAGAGCGTGGAGCCGACAGAGCAGCGAAAGAAGGAGGTAGTCCTCGCGACAACGCATGAACCGGCCACAGCGCTACCGGACATCGAACGGTTCAGTAGCCATGAACGCGTCGTAAGGACAGTCGGGTACATGTTGTTGTTTATAGAGAAGCTGAAGTCTCGTGACAGAAGGAGACAGCTGGAGGCGAGGCATCTACGAGCGGCGGAGCATTTGCTGGTGCAGAGGAGCCAGCGAAATAGCTTCCCAGAAGAATTAAACACACTAGCTGCTGGAAAGAAGCTAACGAAGCAGTCTAAGTTATATAAGCTCGATCCCGAGCTCTCGTCAGATGGTCTGCTGACGATGAGGACCAGGCTGAGCCGTGCACCAGTACGGTACACGGCTGAGAAGCCCATCATTTTGGATGGTAGGGAGCCCTACACCAAATTGCTTATAAAGCGCGCCCATTGCCGGGGCGTGCATGTTAATAATGAAAGTGTTGTTAATGATTTAAGGCAGAACATGTGGATACTGCATCTGCGGCCGAGCGTGCGCGCCGTAGCACAGGCGTGCGCACTCTGCCGCCTACGTCGCGCGATCCCGCGCGCGCAGCCTCTGGGGGACCTCCCGCCTGAGCGGCTAGAGGCCTACCAGCGCTGCTTCACCCACGCGGCCCAAGACTACTTCGGCCCGCTGTGGGTAACGATCGGCAGGCGACGCGAGAAGAGGTGGGTCGCCCTGTACACGTGCCTGGCGACACGTGCGGTCCACCTAGAAGTCGTGCACAGCCTGTCAACCGACAGTGCCATCAACGCGCTACGACGCTTCGCGGCGCGTCGTGGATGGCCACAAACCATGTGGAGCGACAACCAAACGTCGTTCCACGCGGCCGCCTTAGAACTAAAGGCGGCCCGAGAAGAATGGTTGCCAGCACTCCAGAAATACGGACTGCAGCATCGATTAAACTGGCGTTTCATCACCCCGGCTGCGCCATCACAGGGCGGCAGCTGGGAGAGAATGGTGAGAACCATTAAAAATGCATTGAGCTACACGCTAAAAGAGAAGGCGCCGAGTGAAGAAATCTTCCTGACACTTCTGGCGGAAGTAGAGAACGTAGTGAACGCCAGACCACTTACCCACGTACCAATGAACATTGAAGACGACGCCGCGCTGACACCGAATCATTTCCTGTTGTTGTCAGCGAACGAGCAACTAGTCATCGGTCCCTGCGAGGAAGATGACCGAAGAAGATGGCGCCAAGTACAGGCGCTCGCCAACCACTTCTGGCGAAGATGGGTGAAAGAATATTACCCACTGTTGGCCCCCCGTCAATCCTCCGGCGGTGGGAACCAACAGATCCACGTCGGCGACTTAGTGTTGGTCGCCGACCCCGCAAGCCCTCGCAACGTATGGCCGCGAGGGCTAGTCGTGGCCACCTATCCAGGGCCCGACGGAAAAGTGCGGAACGTGGATGTCCGCACAGCGAACGGCGTGTTACGTCGAGCCTCATCACGGCTGGCCGTGCTAGTGCCAGCCGCACCGAGCACCGAGCCTGCGTCGAGCACCGAGCCTGCGTCGAGCACCGAGCCTGCTTCGAGCGCCGAGCCTACGTCGAGTCACGAGCCTGCGTCGAGCCCATAGCCCGCACCGTGTCCCGAACCAGAGAAGCCTGAGACTAGAGCTACCGTAGCCACAAAGTCTGAGTCTTCAGACGGCGGGGAGTATGTAGACGACAGACCCTACCCTCCCCTGATGTACCTAGCACGTAATTTAGAAAGAAATAAAGATAAGACGTTAGCTAGGTAAATGTAAGAGTAACTCTGTTATTTAAAATGGAATATTTAAGAAATATTGTCATATTTACGTAAATATTAGAACCTTGTCGCACTAAGCGGAAGGAATAACTCTTTAGGGCGAGTTTATTCATTTCAACAAGTATTATGACACAATTCGAGTGATTGCGCAATGATACTTGGAAATTTCCATACGCAGTAGAATGAAAGATTGCGTAATAATGTAAAATATGTCGATCGTAGATCGAAATTACGCTATGAAAATGGCATGTTTGTGAGCTAACTCACAAACAGTTGACTCTGAGACAATAAGGTTTTTATTATATAAAGTAGGCGCTGAGGCGCATATTATAAGCCCTGTTTGAATCACAGGCACTAAGAAATGGTCGCGCAGCGAATTTCTTAAGATTGAATAAATTCAGAATAGTCGTTTTTACACAACGTTCTTCCCTCTCAGAGCCAATATTAGGGAGACACTGTCCAAGTATAAAGGGTCACGTGTGACCACACCGAACGCCGACTCGATGAGTCCTAGTACAGGCCAGTGAGATAATCACAGCCTCCGCAATCCGCGGAAAACCGCGAGATTTGTAAGATTCCCTATTTATACTCGGACAGCGCCTCGTAGCGTGCACAACTTCATGGTGCTCACGTTACGGTCAGCCATTGCGAAAGAAAGGAGGTGAGTTCGCAACGTACTTCACTTAGTACCGAAGAGACACTCCAAGGAAGAAACCCAGAACAAGAAAGAAAAGTGCGTTGGGAACTCAGCTCAGGAAAAGTTTAGGAATCTAGACATTGTGTCCTAGATTTAGATAAAATCAGTGTTAAAGTCATTATAAATAAGTAACTTTATTATATACAGTGTTAACTTCCAAATACGTTTTATTAAGAACATAATCTGTGATAAACAATATAAGCCATTTACAATCCGTCCGGACTTCTTATTTACTTGTTACGAATCATAAGAAAAAGCAGAACCAAGGTGGCACCAATATTAGAGTAGAGTCAGTCACTGTTATTTTACGAGAGGAACTACCAGTCATTTGTATACAGTCCACTTTAAACATTTATATTTTTGGGCCTAATCAATCAGGATTAGTGCATCATTTACAGCCGTTTTTATAGATAATGGTACGGAACCCTTCGTGCGCGAGTCTGACTCGCACTTGGCCAGTTTTTTTTAATTTTCTGTTACCTCAAAATCATTTACAAACCAATTTGAATTTTTTTTCTTTTTGTTTGAGACGATTCCAGTAAAGTAGGTCCCATATAATTTTGGTGAATATCTGATGACAATATCGATGATGAATCGTAGTCGGTTTTTATCTCATTTTTTTACATCTTCAAAATCATGTTACTTCGTTCTACTTCACTTTCACACTCCGTCACTCGTCAACTATTTCGTCATTACAAAGCAATACAAAGTTACACAACAACATTCGATTTTTCCTTAGGTATTCACCGTGTAAGGCGTGTAACAGCGAGCACCATACACAACCATCTAAATATACCAATACCGCATGTATATTGCTACTTAGATAGCGGTTTTAAAAAGTCCACTGACCAACTAAAAGTCATGTAACTAAAGGAATAAGCAAATGTAGAATCTTACAGAACCGAGGACCGAGATATGTATATGCTGTCTGCTCGCAACCAAGGATGTTGTGACACATCAGAAACGTCGAGTGACCTCAAAGAGGTAAATAAATTTAATTATACTCGATTTAGTCCTATTTATTAATAATAATTGATGCTTATTCTCTCGAGCCTTTATGACGATGTTACTCTGCCTAAATCTATTGTTTATATTATGTAATACTGTGGTAATGACACTGTAGTAGTGGTAATGACCTCCTCACAAAATATACAATTTACCTACTTAGGTAACTTAGGCCACTTACCTTCCGCGACATGTAAAAAATATATTCAAGGAATATTTAATGCACAATACAAACAAACAATATTGGTTTTTAAAATAATGATACTTAAAACAAAGAGATGGTGGGAGATTTTCCACTTCTCATGAAATGATTGCCCTGACTTATTATGATACTTATGTAACTATCGTAATATGTTAATAATCGATATCGTAGATAGTAATCGATCATATGTAAATTACAAAAACATTGATGAATAGGTAGTTGAAAAACGTAGTGCTTGCGTTACTAATCGCATAAGAACCTAAAACAAATATCACCAAGGCAAGATGCAACCATTTATCGTAACTCGAAAATTTAATTAAAAAAATCTTTTTTACCTTATAAGAATCCAATAAGCGTCGCAAAAGTCCGACACGAGCAATCATCCCCGGTCATCACTCAACACCTCAACATCGACAATCAGCACATCACTACACCCACTCAAATTAGAATTTCGAACGCGTCACATTTTCCTGACCATAGACAATGCAAACCACTATTTTGTTTTTTTATTGATTAATGATAGATGGTGAAAGCTCGTGGTGCCGCGCGCGCGGTCGCCGGGTGACTGACAGCGAGCTTTCGTCCCGCTCGCGCGCTTATCCGCTCACACGTCGTTACCACGTTAGAGCTTTATGGAAAGCTTACCTTGCTCATTATTGATAAGTAGCTATTTTACACGTATCGCATTTTCACGGTATTGTGATGAAATTACAGTGGATACTAAAGGATGTACCTACATACATGTTTTTCGTTTTATTAGAACGCAGTAAGGTGAGAAATTGACTCAGTATCTTATTGGTTTTTCTTTAAATAAAAAAATAAATAAATAGGAAACCATCTTATTCAATTTGAACTAACTCCATAGTAAGCTAAACGAGACTTGTGTTATGGGTACTACTTAGACGAAGTAAGCTCAAAAAGGATTGTATTACGGGTAGCAGACGACGAAATACCTAAATGCTTAAATACATAGAATAAATCAAAATCCAAGAATCGGTAAAAAATCTAGCTATCCGGAAGGTTTTATTTACTTCTCTACTTTTTAATGGACTTAATTCAGTTGCAATAAGAGCTATTATCGCATGGTTATTCATCAACTTGTAAAGAAAGCTGTACGATTTATCGAACCGGCTGTGTGACCGAAGTCACTGGAGTCACTTATTTACGTTTGATGAATTTTAAGCTTTCCATCTAGAATATTAAGATCGTTTTTACTACATTATCATTGAGTTTTTACCACATTAGCGGTGAATAGACAAGCGTGTTGCTATGATGTAATTAGAATTTAGAGCATAACATTTCAATCGCAACGAGCATGTGACACCGCTGTGTAGTTATGTAAGTAATGTAATGTAAGCCTCTAGAGGCTACAGTGACCGCTTGTCATCAGGCGGGCCGTATACGTCTATGCCACCGACTTGTAAAAAAACCCCATTTAATATTAATAAAAACAGGCAAGAGGAAAATGATTTACAAAAAAATCGACTCTACGATAGTAGAATCGAAATTTGGGGATCCTGTCACTCTACTAACTTTTGCGCTAATATTTCATTTGACCTGATATTTCACTAGACCTAGGTAATGGATTTTTCTTCAGAACAGTGAACTTTCCGGGTTTCCTTTGAATGTCATCAAATATTAGGTTAAGGGGACAGCTTCGGCTGTCGCAGCAGGCGGTGTTCGCGGTTGTGTGCCTTGGCGATCCCGTGTCTCCGCCACTTATGCTGCGTGATGGGCATACCCTGGAGGTTTTAGACGGTAGTCCGGGCGGTTCCCGGGAGTCCGTCATACCCGTCCTAGTTCCCCGGCTAGGCGGGATGCGTAAATGCATTTCCCCAGGTAAAAAAAAAATACAAACAAAAACAAAGGTTAATTTTGCAATAATCCTATAACGTTTACTATTTAAGAAAAAATAATTAGGTCAATAGAACATTAGGTCAAATGAAGCATTAAGGGCTTAGGTAGTTAGGTCTAACAAGGGAGAACCGAAATTTGTCGTAAGTGCGTTAGAGTTCAAAATGGTGACTATAGGTATCTTTTTTACTAACTTTATCTATGAATATGTATATATCATTAGCAAGTCATACAATTCAAATGCATAAGGGTATGTGTCTTTTGTAGATGACAATGGAAACGTTTTTCTTTAAGACTAAATAAACGGTTTAAGAAATTGGCACATATAATTTTTTCCTCGGGATATGGGCCTTTGGGCTCATCGAGTCAAAATCAAAAACGCTATCGATTCTAGATTAGAAGACGAAAAAATGTCTCCAGAACAGTTGTGTTACTTTGTACTTAAACATTTATGTATAGCGGTAACAAGCCCGATATCGAAATTTAATATGCAGGGGACGGGAATGGATGACTTAATATGAAGATATTACAACTTCACTTAGATACCTCTTTAATAATTAAATACCTTACCTAAAAACAATAAATCAATGTTAAACTACCTGAAAAAAAACCTAATTACCTACCTAATTTACAAATAAAAAATGGGTTCGAGCGCGGAACTCGACGGTAGGGTGCCCAGAAGGCTGGCCGCATTGCCGCGCTGAATAGCAATGCTGATGCGCTGAGCGAGATACGCGCCAGCCTTTTGGTCACCCGACGCCTCCACAAGGCGTTTCGCCAGCTCCTTAAAAGTGCTGTGAGCATCAGGCCCCCACGGCCCTATAGTTTCCACCCCAAACGGCTCAAACATGTAGCCGCTATCAATGGCTGCATATTTGCGCCGCTTGAGGTGCTCAGCCGCGTCGGCGGCAGCCCCAGGCCTTACCGAGGTCCCTGTAAGATGGGAGGGTGCTAGGGTATCCACACATGTGGCGTCCCAGACCAGCGGCCGTCCCAACTTCCAGGGCACTAGGGTTATGCCATCTGGCCTCTTCCCGTCGTCTCGAGCCAGGCCAGTAGGCTCTAGGACTGCCGGTGCCCCGGCGCTGGCAAAGGCACGACGCAGGATGTCATTTAAACTGGCATGTCTCACGATGCGGCCGGCACTCCTGCTGCAGGAGAGGCCGTGAAGGCCGGTTTTCGTAACACTGGCCCCACAGTGGCACTGATGTGGGGTAACACATGCCGCTCCTAGACGCAGCGATACCGCAAATCTGAAACTTTGATTGCTAAGAAGTGTCCCAAAATTTTTGGAGGGCAATGCATGTAACCAGGCACTCGACTCCCATCTGCAGGAGGCAAGGAGACGAGCTCGCTCAGTGGTGCTGGTAGACGTTTCTAAAAGATTATCCCGTACCAGCATGCAGAGCGGCTCGTCCCACTGCCGCTGCGAGTGAGGAGTCGTAGGCAGGTCAGTATTATGACAGATTGACCTCCATAAATTTAAAGCTTCCGCCGAAAAAGGAATTTCCAACTCATTAGGGTTTGAATTTAGAATTTTTGCAACCAAAGCTTTAGTACCATTAACGGAAGAAAGGAAAGCGGGTAAAGAAAAGCTGGATATTTTTCGGATCCCAATACCTCCATGCCTGATAGGTAGAGTAGCTTGAGTCCACTGAGCACTTTCAAATTGAATATTGATGACGGATGATATGGTGGATTTGATTAAATTATCAAGCTTAGCTAAAAGGTTGGGGTGATTCCAAAGATGGCTGCAGCGGAGTGAATAAGTAAATTTTGGAACGAAAAGACAATATTTTATGATAGTATATGCCATGTGAGCATTAATTTTGAGTAACCGGTCAGAAAAAGTGTTGAAAATTTCATGCTTTTGATTGATATAGTTTACAGGGGACTGTTTTATTCTTCTTCTAGAATCGAAGAAGTAGTGTTTGAGTAGATTCTCAGTCGTATAAGCCCAAAAAATTCCGTATTCTAATTGAGTATTCCCCTGATAACTAGGTGCATATGAAGTTCGCCTGTTGAAAGTGCTCCATGCTACGGCGCGGCGTAGCAATTTCCAAAAGCTTCATAATATGGTAAGTAAGTACTTAAAACTAGAGCGTAGAATAAGTTATTACATTGTTGTAGTGCTACGAGTGCTTAACGTAGCACAGTGTTATAAGGAGCAGGTTATTTGCGCATCAAACTGTAAAAACGTTTTGTACAGCATTAGTAGCATTACAAAAAAATATCTGAAAACAATAGACAATTAAGATGCTCCTATCTTAACTCAAGGAGCGCACAAACTTGCTGCAGCGCGCAGTAAATCCGAATAAAACACCCATTTCCAACTGGCCATAAACAACGCGGGAAACGAGTTTCTTAAAAAAACCAGTTCATTTGCATCTGACGTTTGCCTCTTCCCGCCTCCCGCGAACCGCGCGCTCATTGGCCGCCACAGAACCAATAGATTCGAGCCGATTTAAATTTTATAATTCGAACGTAAATTGATTCTTCCAGTAACATTTTTTCTTAATTTGTTATTTTGGCACGGCGCCATTTGCCAGTATTTTTATGCGATGGGACAATATTTTACGGACGTTTTTTTTCTTTGTTTGATCTTGCGAGGAAATAAATTGAGAGCTCAAAATTTACGAACAAAACCTTTCCGTGCGAACAGCATTTTGGTAGTATTTCAGAAAAAAACATTACAAAGAAAAGTATGGCGCTTTTTCTTCAATTCTGTCACAATAAATTCTCGGATTTAATTTATTCTTCATCTAAAGATGAAGTGAGTTTTCACCACGAGTGTGTGTGGGATTCGAGCCCGTGCACTGCGGGTTCTGTATTTCCTGTTATGCCGTATATATTTACTCTTTTATCACCCTATGACTGATATTTTTAAGAAATAACAAGTCCAAAGATGTTTCATGCATGAAGACTATCTCGACAAGACTACGTCATCATTAGACTCGAGACTACCGCGACTTGTTTATAATTTGACAATACCATTTTGGGTATCTGCTTATTCCTGATTTTTACAGTTATTTGAAAATAGATCTGACAGGAGAAGGCGTTCCAAAATGTCTGACATAGGTAGATCAGTTACTAAGCCGATATAATATAATGTTTTTGTACGCCAACTGGCAAAACATAGCGGTTCATTTTTATATGTATTTAACATCTCTGTATTATTTATTCAGTTATACCTATGTTTTACAAATAAAGCACTTTGAACTTTAGGTAGAATAAAATGTCCATGATTTTTATGATAGGTAATTTGTATTTTAGATTTATTTTAATTGTATTTAGTATTAGTTTTTAGTTTTAATTTAGTTTTATTTAGTTTTATTTTAGGTCTAGTTTAAGTTGTTTAATATAGTAGTGTCAACAATAAATAAATAGACATGATAGGTAATTCATTTTAATTTTAAAATTACAATAGTCTCAAAAAATATTAAAAATATTAACTATTAATAAAAAAATATTAAAACTATTAACTCAAAAATATTAAAAACCTGTGTCAAATATGCTCAAAAATCTGCGAATAATCTGTATTTACAAAGAGCAAAAAATAGATGTAAAGCGTCGTGGGACCTAATTCAGAATAAGACAAACCACACCTCAACTATAAATAGAATTGAACAAATAAGCTTAAATGGGAAAATTACTCGATGTAAACAAGAAATAGCAGAAACTTTCAACGATTACTTCATTAACGTAACAAAAAATGAATATGATCACAGTAAATATAATTTGACTAAAGTTATAAATCCGTCCACCATTTTTCTATATCCTTGCGATGTAGCCGAAGTAACAAAAATTGTAAAAATGCTGAGACCAACAAAATCTGTAGGCTACGACGGAATATCAACAATAGTTCTCAAAAGGTGTATAGGAGAAATTGCACCGGTATTAACACACTTAATTAATTTATCGTTCTCGACGGGTGTATTTCCAGACAGCCTAAAAAAAACCATTGTCAAGCCGTTACATAAAAAGAACAGTAAAGAGGATATCAATAATTATCGGCCGATAGCCTTATTACCCGTTTTGTCCAAGATTTTCGAAAGAGCCATGCATGTTAGAATTACGAATTTCTGTGACAAATATGGTATAATAGTTAAAAATCAAAATGGCTTCCAAATAGGCAAATCCACGTCATTGGCAGCATTTAATTTAACCAAAGCCATAACTGATCGAGTCGATAAGGGGAAACCTGTTATTGCAGTATTTTTCGACATGAGCAAGGCTTTCGATTTTGTCTCTCATGATCGCCTTCTTCAAAAATGTGAAATGTATGGTATTCGTGGTTTGGCCTTGAGTTGGATAAAATGTTACTTATGCAAGCGCACCCAATCTGTTGAAGTGGAAAATATTAATAAAAAAAATATAGCGTTTTACTCAAAATCGTGCTATAAAGAGGTTAAAATTGGGGTACCACAGGGTAGTGTACTGGGGCCACTATTATTTTTGCTCTATATCAACGATTTGCCTAAGGTCACCGAACATGAATGTATATTGTTTGCCGATGACATATCTGTAATTATTCCCTGTAATGTAAATAATATTGAATTATATAATATGGACATAAATAACACAATTAATGGCATGATAATGTGGATGAAAATGAACAATTTACAGCCTAATTTAGAAAAAACAAAATATGTGCAATTTTATAATCGTAAGGGTAGTGTTGACATTAATTTAAAATACAACGACGAAAAAATAGCAGAAACCGACAAAATTTCATTCTTAGGCATACTGTTAGATAAAAACTGTAGTTGGAAACCACAAATAGACAGAATATGTACAAAAATTAATCGTTTTGTCTATGTTCTCAGAAGACTGGCTACATTGGTAAATAAAAGTACAGCTCTTACAGCCTATCACGGTTATGTAGCCTCGGTCTTAAGGTATGGTCTGTTACTTTGGGGTAACTCATGTGACATAAATAGAGTGTTTGTCAGTCAAAAAAAATGCGTTCGAGCTATTTGCAGGTTACCACCACGAACCTCATGTAGACTTCTATTCAAAGATCTCGGGATACTGACCCTACATTCGCTTTATATTTTTGAGGTTTGCAGATTTACCAGATTACATCCTGACCTATTTATAAAATTAAGCAGTGTTTGTAAATTTGATGTCAGAGACCCTGGAAAACTGGTATTGCCAGTCACTTATAAAACTAAGCTCTGTAGCAAAAACAGTTATGCCATGGCAATTAAACTATACAATCATTTACCAATTGATATAAGACGTCTTGCCCTAAAACCGTTCACATCTGCTTTACACAATTGGCTAGTTGACAAATGTTTTTACTCTATACAAGAATTTTTGATGTATAAGTAATAATAAAATGAAATAATGGAAATTAACATAATAAGGAATTATAATCAAATATTTAATTGTATTAAGTAGTCATAAGTTTGTAAAGTTTTGCATGTCCAAATGTTGACGAGATGTGCTGATCCTAACAAAGTTGTTCCACCTAATTGTTAACCATGTCTCAAGCAAATAAACATTTCATTTCATTTCATTTCATTTCATTTCATTTCATTTCATAGGTAAAAATCTTAAGTAAATGACCTGTTGTATGTAGTTGTAGTGTGTTCGCCTAAAAACATTACAATTTTTTTAAATAAATAAATATAGGGAACAATTTTACGCGTCACAACTACATACAACAGTAGGTCCATTACGTACTTGAGTTTTTATAGAATACTTCTTTTAATAACGAGCCCATTGTAGAAGTACTTAAGTACAACACAATAAAGCCTGTCACAAACAGGCGCGGCCTGCGGTGGCGGCCGCTGTGGCGGCCAGTTGTAAGTATGAGAATTAAGGCCGCGTGTGTCTGAATGATTGTTAGGATTGTCATAGTGCACAAGCTGGCCGCCACTGCGGCCACCACCGCAGGCCGCTCCAGTCTGTGACACGCTTAAGTTTCTTGGTATAGTTATCTACACTACAAAGTCTACAACTGGCAGAAACACGTGGAAAGCGTCTGTTGCAAAGCAAATAGCTTCACAAATATGCACTAAAGAGAGTGCTCAGACTGTCATTATAGAAGCCGCTTATTTACATATCATGGTCATGTGAACCCCACTTTTCGCTATGGAATCATTTTATGGGGCAATTGTACTGACTGTACGGACTGTTACAAACGCAAAAACGCTGCATAAGAGCAGTATTTGGAATACTTCGTAGATAAGGGCATCCTCACCGTCCCTTGTCTCTATATTTTGGAAGTTTTGGTATTTGTGCATAAGTACGAAAGCCAATTTTTAGAGGTAGAGCAGCTGCGCCAAATTATAGCATTTACTACTTCAAAAGATTCCTATAACATGTGCATCAATAAGTTACCTGATAGTTTTAAGAGTCACAACTTAAAAACCTTTCAGAATGTAATTCAAAATTGTCTCATAGAGAAATCCAACTAGCACACGAATTTTAATTAAAGTGCCAAAATCTCTCAAGGTCCGCTACCTAATCCTAATAATTGGCGTAAGCACTCGTTTTTACGGAAACTACTGCCATTGCCATCGGATATAGGAAATATGTTAATATTGATTGAAAATATGTTTTAGCAATAAATATGCACCATTAAAGCCGCTGAACAAACAGCAACTAATGTTAATCGCGCCTCCGCCATTTTGTCGCAAATTGAACTAATTTACGTGGCGAGGGGTGAGCCGGGGGGCTATTCCGTGCGTTCTATTCTTCTTTTCTATGCGTTAATTTTGTGACGATAATATTTCAGTGAAATCAGTGACAATTGCTTTCGTAAAACTTGTGCTTACGGAGCGCTCGTGGCCCAGCGGCGCCCACGTACCGCGTACCGTAATTGCGGTATGCGAGATTAAGCAACGTGGGCCCGGGTCAGTTCCTGGATGGGTGACCGCTTTGAGTGGTTACTAACTGCTTTGGAAGGCACGTTAAGCCGTTGTACCTGCTATCTATGAAAGCAGTCTTTAAGCCAAGTTAGAGCTAGGCCTTCGGTCGGCTTGAGAACTTTAACGGTTAAATTGCCCACTCACTTGACAAGGGGGGTCGTAGTTGCACTACGTTCGTAGGGAGTACCCACCGTTCCCCTACACGTGACCCCTGGGTGATACTAAAAGTGCAACAAACTGTGAAACTGGCAACCGTGCTATCCTCTCGAAGATCTCACGGTTCAAAAATAAAAATGCCATACGATAAATAAAATAAATACGCTAAGTCTCTTATGTCGAGATTGAGCACTGGCACTAGTTTTACGTGCCAAAGCGGACCCCGGCCGTGCTTCTTAACTATAAATTCGCTGTTAATAAACTGATTATCCTCTTGTTAGTCTGAAACTAATATTGAACAGAGAAACTTTTCCTCCTTGTGCGTGTTCTATCGGTTATGAGGGCTGCCTTTTAAGTTGTGTCGTTTGGAAAAACTAAAGACAATTTAAGTATTAAATGGTATTTATTGTTTTTCAAAGTAATCACCGTTATATGTAATTCAATTCTTTCGATCAATTTTCGAAACACTTATTCCAGTCCGAAGTCGGGGTCTCCAAAATGGCCGTTTTGTATGCCTCAACCGCTTCTTCAGGCGTCTGGTACCGTTGACCACGAAGTCGTTGCTTGATTTTTGGAAAAGTAAAAAAATCGTTAGGGCTTAAGTCTAAACTGTACGGCGGGTGTTCCAGAATTTCGACGTTTTGCTCTTTTAAAAACGCAATTGTTTGCCGGGCGGTGTGCGAGCTCGCATTATCGTGGTGCAGTCCTTTACGACGTCTTGGGTTATTTTTTCGAAACTCGCCGATGATTTCTGGTAAACAGACAGTGGTATACCAGTCAGCATTAACCGTTTTACGATCCTCGAGCACGATGGTGGCAACGTGGCCACTTTTCGACACAAACGTGGCGACCATTTTTTTCGAAGTGCTCCGTGAGCGTATTACTTTGGTCGGTTTTGGCTCATCTTGGAACACCGTTCGACTGCTGTTTAGAATCGGGATAGTAGGCATATATCCAAGATTCGTCACCACTGATAATGTCGTAAACATGTTTCGGGTTTCCTCGGTTGAATTGACGCAGGGTTTTGCGACACCATCGAACGCGAGCCGTTTTATCGTCTTCACTGAGTAAATGTGGTATCCAGCGTGAGATCAACTTTTTTACGCCTAAGTGATCATGCAAAATACTGTGAACACCGGTCCCTGAAATACTTAAGGAAGCTTCTATCTCACGGTATGTCGCATGGCGATCTTCGACGATCAGTTGCCGTACAGCATCAATGTTCTTCTGGGTTACGGCTGTTTTTGGTCGACCTTCACGATGTCTATCACCAAGACTAGAGCAATCACGTTGAAATTCTAAATACCAGCGTTGCACAGTCCGGAGGCATGGTGCTTTATCATTGAAAACCGTAGTCAACTCTTCGAAGCACTGAAGTCGCGTTAAGCCCCTTTTGAAGTTGTAAAAAATTATCGCACGTAAATTTTCCTTCGAAATTTCCATTTTCACAACTAACTTGTCAACTTTGAACGAACGCTGTACTAAAACGGTTGGGCCGATTTCGAGTCATTCTTTTGTTTTCGAGTTCTAAATTCAAATATTTTAAGATGACACTAGTTCTTTTATATGCAATCACGGGCGGTTTGCAAACAAACTTAAAAGGCAGCCCTCGTATATAATGGGTTGTGCTCCGAAGCACAGTTCGACATGATGCCCACGGCCACTTTCTACTATCGCACCGGTCGCCGTAGGCAGGACATTCGGCCTCACCTCACACATTAGAAGTAAGGGCGTTTAGGGCGGGAGTCCATTGACGACGAATCTCTGTCCGGCCGGCCTGTGGAGGCGCTCACCGTGGACTGCGTCAAATGAGTGGAAGAGGAACTTCTGAGTGATCGAAGACTGAAGACTAAAGAAATACCGGCAAGGACATGGCTATCGAAAACTTCATTTCTTAGGATTGTTCATGAACATCTTCACATGAATAGAGTTAGTGCGAGGTGGGTGCCCAAACTTCTTTCTAGCTTACAGCGAAGTGAGCGAAATGCGTGCTTTTAAGAAGTTTTGGACGCGTATAGACGACACGAAAAGATTACTGGAGTCAATTGTCACGGGACAAAACTTCTGAGTACTTTTATAAAGGGATAGAAATGCTTTTTAAGAGATCTGAAAAGTGCATTGAAATGGAGGGAGACTATATGGAAAAATAAAAAAAGTTTTGTAAATATATAGACTTCTTTTCGTTGATAGGCCGGAAACTTTCGGACCACACCTCGCAAGTCCAGCAGTGGACGTCCTTCGGCTGATATGATGGTTACAATACTAGAGGAAGTACCGGCGTGTTTCCGGTTCTCGCAGGGTGTTGTCTATATAGCGATAAAAATATATATAAACCTCTCATCGCCACCTTCAGAATAGTCCCCGGCGAGTTAAATGACAAAGTTTTAATGAGAAAACTCGAGTTGATTCCCCCCTCCCCCCTCGCTGCGCATCAGCCTCCCCCACTAACTTTTACACGATTTCCACTCATTTTCATAATTACTTGGTTCATAAGATACGACGTTGCGATCGAACTTTAGAGTTTCGGCCGGCTTGTCATCAGCCTGTTTAGCCTAGTTGGTAGTGACAGTGTCTGCGACGCTGGAGGTCCCGGGTTCGAATCCCGGTGAGGGCATTTGTTTATGTGCTTAAAATTCTATATAATTATAGTTTTTTTTGGCGAGTATGTTTTTGGAAAATTTGAAAAAAAAACTTTTCTTCCAGAAAGCGGCTTTTTCCGGTCGCGTAGCGTGTGATTAAAGCCACTTTTTGGCCAGGTCTGGCATAAATTATATATTTAAATAAATAAATGATGAGCAGTCACCGTAGCGTATACGCGCTCGCGACTACATAAGAATCACAAGCGCGTTGTCGACCTTATTGACTTTAAGAATTCGTTGTATTGATAGCTAGAGACACGCCTGCATGTATTGCCATCCTCCTCATGAGCTGTCATGAGGAGGATGGCAATACATGCAGGCAATACAATTGGAATTTCGTCTGACTTACATTTAAAAAGTCAACCGTTGATGCGCGCTCCGCACGCACGTGGCGCTAACGAGGGCGTGTGGACGCTTTAATTGGTTGGTGCGCGCTCGTTATCGCAACGGGGAATAACAATACGTTCATTCAAAGAATTCCGTACGGGGCTAAATAATTATTTAAAAAAATGCCTTATTCTCTTAATTTGGTTTTCCGGCGTTTGAGCTGAAACGAAATCTAATTTGATGATTTAAAACAACATTTAAACTTTAAACGCACAGAGCGCGGCGCAGCGTCGTTGCGGGGCGGAGGCGGTTTTGCGGTAAAGCGATCGCGGTCCTTGGCAGGTAACACCAGAAACCCGCGTGGTATTCGGTAGCGCGGTAGAGCGGAGGCGGCGCGTGTGACATATGAAGCAGTAATCGAAAGTCCACTGTTTCGGAAAGATCAAAAATGCAAAACCACCTCCGCCCCTCACCGCGCCGCGCCCGCTCTGTGCGTTTCGAGCTTTAGTAACTTTCGCTAGTTGAAGTTTCAAACTATAAGGGCATTGAGGGCTACCGTGTAACTTCGAGGGGCGGCGGAGGGGGGACCTACCTCATTCCCGCGTCCCTACCGTCTGACCTCTCCTCACGTACTAAATACGTTACGTTACGTATACAGTTGGCCCGATAGATGACAACTTAAAAAATCGGCCAAGAGCATGTCGGGCCATGCTCAGTGTAGGGTTCCGTAGGTGCCCAATGAACTTACTCTAAAGATCAATAACAAGCAAAAGGGAATACTTTCGCAGCGTTTCATACGTCTTTTACTAAGAAGGGAAGACTTATTACGATAACTCAAAAACGGCTTAACTGATCATGTCCGCTATAGTTTTCACTGAAAGTCTTTATTAAGCTTTTTTTTCATAATTTTTGGACCCATAGTTCAAAAGTTAGAGGGGGGGGGCACATTTTTTTTCTGTTGGTGTGTATATTTCCGTCTATTCATTTTGAAAAACCTATCCAAAAACACCCCATACCACAGGGTTGAAACAATTCATTCCCGCTTTACGTGTAGGTAGGGGAGGTATACCCTTGATTTTTTTTACCACTTTAGCAGATTTATTAATTTACATAGCTATTTTTTTTTTATTAGAAATGGGATTGCTCTTGGCCAGCATCTAACCAGGAGGCAAAGATGAGGCCGACGATGAAGCGAGCTCACCCAGAACATGCCTATTCACTCGTGCCTTAAAAAGGTCCAGGTTATATGAACTCGGAAATACAGACGCCGGCAGAGAATTCCAAATCTTAGAAGTGCGCATTATAAAAGAAGATGCAAAGCGCTTGGTTCGAATAAGAGGAATTTCGACCAGGTAAGGATGGTAGCCAGCCGTACGTCTGGATGTCCGATGGAAGAAGGGGGAAGACGGTATGAGCTCATGGAGCTCCTGAGCACACTCACCGAAGTACAGTTTGTAGAAGACGCACAGACATGCTACTCTGCGTCGATGTGCTAAGCTCTGCAGCTTATTTCCCACTACCGTACTGCCGCCAATGAGCCTCCTGGCTCTGCGGTCCACCGAGTCGAGTGCGGCAAGTTGGTACTTAGCCGAGCCATCCCAAAGGTGACTACAATACTCCATGCAAGATCTATGCCAAATTGCAGCTTGCTAGCACTAATAATCACAGAGCAGTCCTTCCTGGTTTGGTTTCGACGGCTCAAATTTTCGTTTCCTTAAATACTTTTAGGTTGTATCGAAGTTTTATTTCATCATATAAGAAGAAGGACGTCCACTGCTGGACAAAGGCCTCCCCCAAAGAGTGCCGCAATTACTGGTCCGGCGCCACCGGCATCCAGCGGACTCCCGCACTTTGTATTTGTACGAAGGGAAGGCATTTTTTCTGAAACCCAACTTGAAAATAGTACTAGTACCTATCAGGAACCCATTAGGTGAAGCGTTCTATACATAGATCTATCAATTTGTCACTTACGTTTAAGTGCCGCAGCTATTTATAAATAAGATGGAAAGAGACAATAATCATTCAATTCATTCACTTTCAAGGCGGTTAACGTGATAGGAGTGTAGAACACCCTTGGATAGTTTTGCTTCATAACAATACTAAAAGAACATCAAACTCTTGTTTCTGTAAAAACAATTCGTAAAAATGAAACGTGGTTTTTTTTTGAGTTTGTGATGGGTAGGTAACTAGAGTAAAACCAATTTAAGACCAACAAAACCAATTTAAGAGAGGTAGGGCCCAGTGGAACGTCATCTTGCTTATATTTGCAGGACAACTGGGGAAGTACCTCCACCTTACAGAAGACCGCAGCCATAATAACAGCACTACTTGTTGTGTTCCTGGTGGTGAGTGAGGTCGCCAGAGCTCCTGAGGATGCGCTGTGCTGTGAGCGAGGGACCTGCACATATCTTTAGCTGTCAACACACCGAATCCTCAACTTAATAAAGGGTCGGCAACGCGCTTGTGATTCTTCTGGCATCGCAAGCGTCCATAATAGTACATTACGATGCAAGGGTTGTAAAACAAAGAAAGGACGATATCGCAGATTTTTGAGGCCCGAGCCGCAGGCGAGGGTCATAAATATGCGAGAGAAGGCTTTCTGTTTTACGACCCGTGTTTTGTACACAATTTTACGTCACCGGCCAAAAAGCTTTTTGGCAAGGTGTGGTGTAAAAATAATTATATGCTATTAGATACTTAATTATTATACTTCATTGTGGAAGTCTTTGGGGGAGGCCTATGTCCAGCAGTGGACGTCATTCGGCTGAAATGATGATGATGATGATGAGATACTTAATTATTTTTATGGACGCATTTTATGGACCGACCAATTCAACAACCCGGTATTTTAAATCACCCTCGGTAAACAGAGTTGCGACGCGCCGAACATACGCGGCTAACCACTACTACGGCAAAGGAACGAGAAGTTAACACCAAGAATTTTCAATACGATTTTTCCAGAACACGAATGTCCTAGTCAACACATCTTCAAAAGTAGATTTTTAAAATAAAACCGGTTAAGTGCGAGACGGACTCGCGCACCGAGGGTACCGTAAAATATATTTTTATTACTATATTGATGTTACTAAAAATTTACGGTTTTCGCTATTTTTCCTTTGTCTGTGCTATAAGACGGTGCTTCGTACCAAATGTCAAGATTCTAAGTTCACGAGAAGTACGCTGTAGGTTTCGATTCCCTTGCGAATGTCGAAAATTTGCGGCATAAACTGCTGTATCTTTTGATTGCGTTGGCTTAGAAGTTTGATTTTTTCACAACTTCAAGGGACAGTAGACCTGAGCATTTGATATAAATTCCAGCTTGATACCTCCACGCGTTCCTGAGCAAAAGGGTCTTGACAGACAGACAGACGGACGAAAAAGTGATCCTATAAGGGTTCCGTTTTTTCCTTTCGAGGTACTGAACCCTAAAAATGCTATTAGATACCCTCTATAAACACTTACCTATTTTATTGTATTTCTTATTTTTAAGGTAGATGATAGATTTTTGTGTCAAGAAAGTGAGTGCATTACTCGCCAATAAACGCTGTGTTTGGCGAACTATTTTGTTCAAAACAATGTATCTATTTACTTTTGAAAAAAAAAAAACATATATGTGACGGTATCAGCTTACCATCAGGCAGGTCGTAAGCTTGTTTGTCACCGTCGTAATGTAACAAAATCTTCAACAGAACGCACATATAACTTCGGCATATAGGCGCAATTGAAACAGAGTCTACTTGGTTTACTCCAACCCCTTTTTCCCATGTCCACTAAAGGCAGGATCGGAAGCCACGAGACCTGTTTGTCGCCGCGGTGTCCCGCCTATCGCTACGCCCCCATTAGCGAAGAATATCAGACAAGACAATATGCTTCATGCCCTTCATTATTTAGCTACCCCGGGGATGGGACCGCATGTGGCGCGGCACGCGAATTCACAGGGAAATTCCATAAGGATCATTAAATTACAGTTATTCAAAAGATGTCGAAATTAGAGGTTGTGACGAAGATTTAGTAGAAGTGCGTTTGATGGTTGCTAAGCCTTAGTCAATAGAGAACCCAGTGCATCCGGAAGAAATTGCAAAACACCTTCAACAAATAACGAAGACCGGTTCTCTGGACAGGGTGTTTGCCAAAGCGATCCGCAGGGGGTTCAATCAAAAGGTTGGGAAACTTCCACCACATGAGATACTTGATGCTCCTTTCACTATGATCGACCTGGAGTCTGCTCAGCGGTCAACCAAATGTGGCAAGGCGGCGGGGCTGGACGAAATATACCCTGAATTCCTGGTCCACCTCGGAAAGCGAGCGAAACGATGGCTTACAAGCTTCTTTAACAACATCCTCGAAACCGGTATCTTACCACCGATCTTCGGGAGGGCTAAAGTGATAGCCATCCTAAAGCCGGGAAAGCCCGCCAACGACGCTGCAAGCTACCGACCTATTTCCCTGCTCAGCGTCACGTATAAACTGTTGATGGAGTGCTTGCTGTACAACCGATTATACCCTATTGTCAACCCCAACATACCCGCTGAGCAGGCTAGGTTTAGGGAAAATCGATGCTGCACTGATCAGGTTTTGGCACTCACATCCTACATAGAAGCCGGTTTTCAGGACGGTCTCAAAGCTTTGGCGGCTTTTGTTGACCTGAAGGCAGCCTACGACACTGTATGGGTAGATGGACTGCTTCACAAACTCCCCTCCTTGCAAGAGGGCGCTTAAGTTAGTGAAAAGCATGCTCGGTCCCTCGCTTGATAAAGGTGATGTTAGGCGCAAAGGAAAGTAGTTTTAAAATGGTCAAAATTGGACTGCCCCAGGGCTCTGTGTTGGCCCCACTGCTATTCAACGCGTATACAAGCGATATACCTGCAACGAGTGCCGAAAAGTTCATCTATGCTGATGACCTGGCGTTGGCATGTCAGGGTAAGAAGTTCCAGGAGGGTGAAAAGGTGCTTAATAATGATCTCCACGCACTAAGCCTCTATTATAAAAAATGGCGACTTTGCCCAAACCCGTCTAAGACAGAAGCAACCGCTTTCCATCTTGCTAACTGCATGGCTAGCAAGGAGCTAAGTGTACTCTTTCACGGAGAGAGGGTTCGGCACAATTTTACCCCAAAATACCTTGGCGTCACTTTGGACAGGTCGTTGACCTTTCGTGAATACCTGGAAGCCTCGGCGCAGAAGGTTAAAACCCGTGTCAACTTAATTGGGTGTCTGGCTGGTACCACGTGGGGTGCCCGTGCGGATGTCTTGCGGTCTTCCGCGCTGGCCCTGGTATACTCCACTGCGGAGTACTGTGCCCCGGTTTGGTACCAGAGTGTTCATATACCCACAAGTTGGACGTACAACTGAACCGAGCCATGCGCATCATCACGGGGACCTTGCGTCCCACACCTACTTTCTGGCTCCCCGTGCTAGCAAACATAGCTCCTCCGCATCTGAGGCGCACACAGGCCGCGGCGGTTGAGTGGGGCAAGGCGGCTAGCATCGTACTCCCACACAGGTTGCCAATTACCAAAACCCTGGACAGGGATATACCGAAGCGACTCCACTCGCGCAGGCCTCTCTCTGGTCAGACCCCGTTATTCGTCTGCCTTTTAGCACATGGTCTTTCTGGTCCGATGACTGGAAGTCCCAGGAGTACTCAGCGGGTGGCCTCGTGGAATACCCGTTCGTCCAGCTGCCTGGGTTTAAAGTCAACCGTAAAACCTGGACGACTCTAAACCGTATCCGCACGGGGGTCGCTCGCTGCAAATACTGTCTGCACAAGTGGGGCCTTAAAGACTCGCCGAATTATGACTGTGGAGCACCACAGCAGACAGTTTCTCACATCGTGGAGGAGTGCCCCAACCGATGCTTTGCTGGTGGCATCAGGGAACTTAGCGAGTGCTCTGGGGCGGCAATAGACTGGCTGAAGAACTTAGATTTAAATTTGTAATACACAGGATTAATTATCTCCAGGCCGAACGATAATAATAATAATAACGTAATTTAAGGACTACTAACGCCATCTTGTATAATTAGTATGTACTATAGGCTGCTACTCGTCAAAAGAGGGCGCTGTTATTAATATCAGATTTAAAAAAATGTGACTGAATTGCGCCGCCCGCAACTAAATGAGATAAGGGCAAGCGGATAATGATGATGATGTAAATTTTCTAAAAAATATATATTTGATAAAAGTATATGAGTACTAATCGACTACGCTTTACTTTGGAACTTATTGCCAAGATCATTGTATTACTCGTACAGCTAGTCAACACTAGATGACGCACTATGCTATCGTGAGTTACTATTCGAACCTTATCATGCAGCGAAGGTTTTTTGTTCGGATTTGTAAATATACCACTGCTTGGCGAAGGCCAGTCTTTTGGATCACCATGATTCTAGTGCTAGTTCTGGGTCATGTCGCTATCTCCGTCTATTGACCAAGAAATATAACTTGTGTACTTGCGACTGAATGTTTCTTTAGATTTATTGATTCTAGGATATTTTCTTTGCATTAAAAGTATTAAAGTCATTAGCAGAAGTAGCTACGCGGGCGTAGGGCTCAAAATGAGCTACACGCAGACTCTAATGTCAAGAGAATAGGGCTGTGTAAATTTTTTTGTGAATGTGTTACACTTCTTAGCTACTTCCCTTTAAATACTGATTTATTACACTAAGACTGATTACTGCTTTAGATACTTCTGCTATTTTGACTCTACATCAAATATTTAGACCATAACTGTCACTTGTTTCTTGATAGTTGATAGGCATCAGGGATATGGAAGTCAACTGAGATTTTTAAGACTATAATAGTGACAAACAAGACAATGACAAGCTTCCCGTTTTTTTAACCCCCGACGCAAAAAGAGAGGGGTGTTATAAGTTTAAAGTGTCTGTGGTATCGTAGCTCCCAAACGGATGAACGATGATTTTCGTTTTTTTTTTTGTGTCATAGATAATTTAATCCCGGGTGTTCTTATCCATGTTTCATGAAAATCTGTTCAGCCGTTTTTGAGATATTGAGCTTTGAAATGAAAATGGCGGGGGTTTTTCAACTTCTCTAAGTTGTAGTTACATGATTGATATATTAAAGGTATAAAAGAAAACTACAAAATAAAAATATACATTTTTATCTTAAATTTATCTTACAAACTAAATGACCTCACATGATGTAAAGTCAAAGATGAAATGACATGAAAAGAATACATTAGCCGATGCATCTGTCCTGTTGAAAGTAACAATCCAAAATGTTCACTACAAGCCTTTCACACTATGGCAGAATCAATGTCCCTGAATCCTCGGAGCAATAACATTGTCAATGTTTTTCCTTTAATTTGAAATTTATAATTTTCATCAGCATATTGCGTCAGCCGTTGAGCTCAAGTCATAAGTGAGTGCAAAACAAGAGATCCGGCGTGATTCATGGCTCCATCAAGGCATTTGCACTTCAAAGTGTAGCCTTTTATTTTCTTCACGTAATGTGGAAAGTTTAGGTTTATCTTACTCCAAAGGAAGATACAGATGAAGAAAAAAAGTGCCCCCAATTTCCGATTCCAAATTGGAGTAATATCCAGAAAAAGAAAAAAAAACTGCTCAGAACTAAGTGTTAATGATTCTGGTGTACGAAAAAAAATACTGTAACTTTCCATAGATTTGTAGGTTTCCACTATGTGACAGTTCATACAAAATATTCTCAGTAGAAATAAAAGTACACTTTTGAGTGATAACCCATCAGCATAGAATCATAGACCCTGGCCCTACTATTGGACATGAGATAATTTTTTAGTGTTTCATTCACAAACTGCAAACTGTACAGACAGTCTTCACAGTCTGAAGCCGCATTTACACATCTGCAAGAATCACACGCAAGTATAACCCTATTTATGAAGGCAGAGGCGATTTAGCGACCACATAAGTATCAATAGAATTTCGATCTTAGTTCTACAGTTTAAGGTTCAAATTAGATGTTATTATGTAAAATTGATTTGTCTTAAAATTAATCACCAAAACGTAACTATTGTGTATAGTCGCGGAATGAAAAGGTTTTTTTTATACCACGTCGGTGGCAAACAAGCGTACGGCCCGCCTGATGGTAAGCGGTCACCGCAGCCTATGGACGCCAGCAACTCCTACGGGTGTCACATGCGCGTTGCGGACCCTTTAAGAATTTATACACTCCTTTCTTGAGAACCCCATACTGTAGTCCGTCGGGGAGCGCCCGAGGGAGGAAATTCCTCTGAAACCATACCGTCACTTTTCGACCTTAACTGCATTAAAATAGAGTTGAAAAATGACGAACCTTTTCATTTGGCGACTGACTGACTGACTGTACATGTGTTTTGTTTGTAGAGCCTTCTAGTTTGGTGATGCCTTGTTAAGGGCTAACTAAACTGCGGGGTTATACAAATTTATTGAACACATTATACATACATTAGTAACCCACACTGCAAAAAAAAAAACTAGTGCCTAAGCCAATTCTTGGGATTAGGCAGCGGACCCCAGGCATCCTTCAGGATGCAACTGTACTGGGAATAACGCTAGGAGGATGATGATTGCAATAAAACCTGCATGTGATTATTTTGTGTAAATGACCCTTAACAAATGTTGTCTACACGGAGTCTGACACTCCACACCCACATCAACACGCAACTTCAGAACGCTAGCTTTTTCATGAGCAGGTACATGTGCTGGTCAACCTCAAAGCCGTGCAGATTGTTGGCGTCTCCCTGTAGTCGCATCAGGAGCCCCCCGAAAGAGACGTAGGCGGCCAGTCGGGAGGCCGTCTCCATTGCTGCCTCGTCACCTTCTATCCTGCAAGATGACATCGTTATTGATCAGCATCAGCAACATTTTGCGGAATTCTATGTATCTATACGAATTTAAACAAAGCTGTGTTAGACAATTTATAACTCAATAACAGCTAAGCCGATTTTAATGATGTTTGATTTTTCAGATTTCTTTTAGCTCTGAATAGCTGAATAACTATTAGTATCGGTAAAATATATGAAAAAGAAGCATTTTCTCATACATTTTGTACAGAACGAGTTGAGGGTAGAATGAAGTTCGCCGCAACAGCTAGTTGAAAATATAATCAGGTGGACTCTGGCAGAAATTTCTATATTAATATTCAATCTAGGAAATTAGTAAACACATATCACGTCTAGGAAATTAGTAAACACATGCCGTCTTGTTGAACTACACATTGTAAATATTCTTCCTTTTTTTGTTTTCATACTCAGACTTACTTATATTAACTAGGTTAAGTATTATCATTTTAATAAGCATATTTTTGAGAAAAAATGACTGACTGTTGAGTACATAAATAATTAAAAACGTTCTTTCAGTGTTTCTTCTCGGCAGTGGTCTTCTTTCTTTGAAACGCTAGTAGATTTTGACTTGTAAAAGTGCCATTGTGGCCTACAGAATGAAGTTCATTTATTTATTTCATTTAACACAACTTTAAACAATACTGCTATAATCATAACACAACAACGTTTACACATTACAAAACATTTTACATTCTCAACGTTTCTACATTTACCCAGCATTAATTTTAAGTGTCTCTGTTTGGCCCAGTGGTTGACTGGTAGAGAATGCCCTTTGGCATTAAGTCCACCATTTGTACATTTGTTTTTGTGCAATAAAGCTTAAATAATCAAAAACAAGCTTTCACTACAATAGACTCAACCAGAATAACTGACAGTTTGTATAAACATAATTTAAAACAAAACAAATTAATTTTGAATACACATAATTTAGCACATCATGTGGCTAGTGTGTCCAATTGTAACAATGAAACCTTTAATTCACGAGGGAAAGAATTCGTTCTACCTTTTTGTGACTTAAAACTTTAAAGCTTGAAACGCACAGAGCGTGGCGTAGCGTGGATGCGGGGCAGAGGCGGTTTTGCAGTATAGCGAACGTGGTCCGGGGCACGTCACATAAAAAAACCGAGCGCTATACTGTAGCGCGGTAGAGCAAAGACGGTGTGTGTGACATATGAAGCAATAATCAGCAGATTCAGAAAGACAATAAAAATGCAATACCGCCACCGGCCCGCGCCCGCTCTGTGCGTTTCGAGCTTTAATATACTTTAGTTTTACTTACATACAAACTAGAGTAAACCCATTTTAAATAAACATATGTCGTATAGGCACAAACAAACTCACAAATTGAACATTCATTTCATAAATGGTTTTTCTCTACCAGCTTGATATGTAATAATTTGATAAATATATTATTTAAAACAAAACAAAAAAACATTATTTTAAATAACAAGTGCAGTGATATACACGCATCAGCTTGTAGCTGCTAGTGTATAAATAATAATAATAATAATAAATATCACTAACATGCACATGTTTTCTTGTTTGCTACTGTGTGTTTCATATCTTATTTATATGAGGGCCCTTGCGGATGCACTTCGACCCAATGCGATCTTGTGTCTTTCCTATGGTCAGTGCCGGATTAAGACTACTTGATGCCCTACGCAATCCACGCCTGTAGCCCCCTCCCCCATCCATAAGTCGTCGTAACCTAGTATCGGTCTATGGTGCTGTTTATGGTGCCCCCCAAGACGTGATGCCCTAAGCAATTGCCTAATTTGCTTATGGGCTAATCCGGGGCTCAACTTTAGAATATGCAACACCGAATTTAGCGTTAATATTTTTTTATAAACAGTGCTCATGATTAGAAAGTTTTCCACAAAATTTTAAGTTGCGGAAACGTAAAAAAAAAATGGGCAGTTTCTATACTAAAATCGGTAAATAATACCACGCCATGACAATCAGATGAGTTGCGTCACTCACGTCAATGGAGCGTAGGTATATTCTAAAGTCCTTCCTAATCCGGCACTACATACGGTTTATCAATTGAAAACTAACCTATAAACCTTCCCCGACATGACGTATTCAAAGCTGTCGGCGCGGTTCCCCTCCGTGTCCAGCGGGTTCCACTCGCCGCCGTCCGGGTACCCGTTCTCCCGCAACGTCGTGGCCAGCACCAGCCGAAACTTATCCCCCAGCTCCATCGGATATATCCACGAATTTATATCCAAAATCAGGTCCATCTTGAACGACTCCGATTCGCAATGTAAACGGCTGACGCGGTCGAATTTCTTGCCCTCGGGATCCATGTCTTTGACGTTGAATATGTCCTCGAATAGAACGCCTGCCATTTTGCGGTGTTTTAGTTAGTTTCGATGCAAAATGCTGAGAAAACAAACCGCCGCCGCGCTCATGCCAAATTGTTTGACATTGACATGTAGTTTGACAATGACATTTTGCATTTTGGACATTAGAATGTGGCTATATTCTACTTTAAAAAAATGGCAAGTTAAATCAAAGCTTGTCTATCAAAAACTCATGGAGCATTTAAAGTAAGCACCAGTTGAAAATGAAAAAGTGTAAACAAACAATGTTTTAAACTTAACATATTAAATGTCAAATTCAATACATTGTTAGTTTACATTTTTTTCGTTTTCAACTGGTGCTTACTTTAAAGTTTTAATTTTCTCCAGCTTACGTTACTTTTAACTCGATGTTAACGCCCTACACGGTCTGAATCCGAATCTGAATTCATAATGTGAATTCATAGTCAGAATTCCGGAGCCTTGCCTCACACATGTCTTAAAAATTTCGACCATTCGATGTCAACACGCCACAAGTCTGCAAAATCAACTGACAGATTCATAATCTGAATTAATTATGTGTGTGCTCATTCGTACCAATTGTATATAAAGAAAGAATAATCTGAATTTTCATATTCTAAATTCGTTACGCATGTCAGTATCATTTTGACAGATCAATCTGAGAAATTAGAATGTGTGTAGATAATAGTTAAATTGTATGCAATTCTGTAATTAATGAATTCAGATTATGAATTAGGATTCTGATTCAGAATGTGTAAGGCCATTTTTAATAGAACCGGTTTTTATACTATATTATACTTTATAGTACTAGTTGCTTAGAGACCACTACTTCCAAAGAGAGATGGGCAAAAAGTAATCGTATAACATACTTAATCGCGAGTAATGATTAAAAAGTAGTTAGTTAGTATATAATGTCATAATTGCCAAATAACTGTTATTTTGTAAAAAATGTTATTTTTAGTCTTCTCATTAAAAATCATTCTACTTATAAAATTACATTTTTTTTTGTTAATTATGGAAGTAATAAGATCGATATTCCCGGATCGGTGGACCCGGGTATGTCCTAAAACTACGACCAAGACCACCGGGGGATGGGCAGCAGCATCCCTGGAGTGCGGTGGAGATACTGCGATCGCCAACCCGCATGCCAAGCGTGGTGATTATGGCATATCCCCCCCGTGAATATTGGGGAGGCCTATGTCCAGCAGTGGACTTCCTTTGGCTGAACTGGTGGTAGTGGTGGTGGTAAGATCGATATTTAACTCGCTTTGTTAGTATGACTGTTGGTCATCAACTACTTGTTGAGCGGGTTCCAATAAGCTCAATCACGACGGGTTTATCTTGCGTAGATTAGGAGTTGCAATGGCCACCTTCTGTCTCTATCATCAGATTAGCTTGGTGGTACCAAAGGAAATTTTGAAGAAAACTTTCTTAGGTACATAAATACATACAACCAGTGCAAGTTAATTAAAAACCTTGTGAAACAATGAGCGTCCTTCAACTTTCAATCGAGAGTTGATTTTGAAACTTAGTTGATTAAAAGGGCTATTAATTCAATATTTAGTCCAACATTCGGTTGGCTAATTTATTCACAAATCAATTATATCGCGATTTATTGTTTAATCGATTAATTTGTTAATTAAATCCAACAACGAGCAATTAAAATAGACTATTGTTTTGAAGGTATCCCGTAAGAACACGTAGAAACTTTCCCCCTATTAGGCATCACTTTTGATACCGTTATTTATTGGAAAGAACTTGTTAATGACATAACGGCGAAGCTAAACAGTTTTACTTATGCTTATATAGGAGTGCTCGTGGCCCAGTGGCGCCCGCGAACCGCGTGCGGTAGGCGAGGTTAAGCAGCGTGGGCGCAAGTCAGTTCTTAGATGGGTGACCGCTTTGAGTTGTTACTAACTGAGCGCTCCCGTGCTTTGGAAGGCACGTTAAGCCCTTGATCCCGGCTGTTGTCTATGACAGCAGTCATTAAGCCAAGTTAGAGGCCTTCGGGCGGCTTGAGAACTTCTAACAGTCAAGTTGCCCACTCACTTGACAAAGGGGGGTCGAAGGTGCACCACGTCCGTAGGGAGTACCCACCGTTACCCTACACGTGACCCCTGGGTGGTGCTAAAAGTGCAACAAAACTGGCAACCGTACACCAAATGCCATACGATTAATTAAGAAAAAAAAAATTTCATAAACTCAAAATATGTAATTATGATAAAACTATTTACCACTAGCGTGTATTATATTATGCCTATGCCCACTGTCGGTTGACATATGGCATCGTGTTGTGTGGCAATAGTGCAGATTTCATATATTTATTAGGCAAAAGCGGTGCCTATCTAAGAATAATTTCAATTTTTTTAAAGATCTATTTTAGAGCATGTTATGCAACCAGTCTTTAATTAACCAAAAGGTCTGTAGTTTAGCTACTCTTCCCGAAAAATTTGCATTTTTTTACTGTTGCACAAAACCACGTTAATTTCAACTGGCAGGTAAATGTTTATTATTTATATAAATGACCTTCCAATGTCAATCAATGAATCGTGTGTTATGTTTGCGGATGACTTTTCCATATTGCTGCCTTATAAAAATAATACTAACCTCAATGAAAAACTGTATACCATTGTAAAGAATATAGTGAACTGGATGAATGATCATAGTTTAGAAATAAATTTTTCCAAAACGAAAATCATGAAATTTAGGCCTCATCAAAAACCGGATATAGACGTAAATTTCTCTTTCGATGGCACTAAGCTAGAATGTGTTCCTACGTTTCCACTTCTTGGCATAACAATCGACTCCCACATTAACTGGAAAGAACATGTACATAAAATTAAAACAAAACTTAGTCAGTTCATTTATGCGCTAAAGCAATTAAAAAAGACTACAAACTTACAGGCCGCTTTGTCAGCGTACTACGCCTTCGCTCACGCTTGGCTTTCCTATGGGATATTTTTATGGGGAAATAGTACTGATGCACCAGATTTACTTATCTTGCAGAAAAAATGCATCCGTGTACTAAAAAACATAAAAAATACTGTAAGCTGTAAACCTCACTTTAAAGACCTTGGGATTCTAACTGTACCTTGCATTTATATACTGGAAGCGTGTAAATTTATAAAAAATAACCCGGAATTCTATTCTAAGATCGGAGATGCTCAACGTCGTTATGAATCTCGGTTCAAAAACAATTTAATACAAACCACATCAAGAATAGCGATGCACCAAAAGGGACCCTATTCCATGTCAATAAGGATCTTCAATAAATTACCTACAGATATAAAATATGAGCTTAAACATAATAAATTTATTAAAAAATTAAAACAACTTCTTATAGATAAAGCATACTACACGATAAACGAATATTTACAAGATAAAAATAAATAGCTTTAAACAAAGAAGCATAATGAAAATATCTCTCTCTCTCTTCCACACCTTTTGAAATGTATACGAGTACTTACGTAAAACTATATTAGTATTGCTCAAAATATGGATATAACACGTAATTGTATAGGAAAAGCTTGTGTTGAGTTAATTAGTTGGTTAAATAATATTTATTTAAAATGTCGATGCATGGTAGATGAATATAATAATGTAAGTATTTAATTGTAATAGGTAAGCTACTATTGCAGTGCCCTTGCAGGGTTGTGTTGATACATTAAATTAGTGATAAGACCCCCTTTGTACACACAAAGCAATACTTGAATGAATGAATGATTAAATAAGTAACCACTTCAAACGCGAATATTTTAAATAAATAATATATAAATAATATTTCACAAACCATTAAATAATATAAGGACCAATATTAACTTGAATCTTAAATTTTGGTCCGAAATGTCGAAGTTAATGAGAAATACTTATTATTGGCAATAATATTTTTTTAACAAATTTTATTGTAATCTAATCAGTTTTTAATGAGCTTTCAAATTATTTATAACAAAATAACAAACAAGCTGTGTTATTCTTTTATAAGCGGAAAATACAATGGACAGAACTTATGGCCGGACTAAAAACATCCTATACTATGTATATAGAAGCATGCATTTTTGTATAAAAGAACATGCACCCGATGCACCGTCTATTTCCACAACATTCCCGACCTACCAATAGGATAAGTCTGAAAACTTATTAAAGTCCTTGTTTATTATTGAAGTCCTTGATTATTATTGAAGTCCTTGAAAATAATCAAGGACTTCAATAATAATATTGAAGTCCTTGATTATTTTTACGATGGTTGAAATAACCTAAACGCCATTAACAGAAAAAAAAACAGATTTTTCGGTTGCGCCATATATTAAAAAAAAATACAAATAGTATATATTACCTCGCGTCTGCCTCATATCGGACTACTAAGACATTTCTAAGTCCCTCAAATATTTAAAAAAAGCCTGCTTGAATCTGTGGTACGCAATTGTATTGTATAGCCGTAGGAATGCAATACCATAGCAGGATTCATGTGTGAGTCAGTTGATACAATTATGTATAGAAATGATGACCTTGTAAGCAACATAATCCAAACAATGATTTGAACTAATTAATTAATGAACAAAGCCCGGATGACGAGAGAAATTATGTGTTGACGTCTTAATAGTGCGATGACACACATTTTATAACTCGATGTAGATAAAAAAGCACGATGTACTGGACCACCGTTATCAAATTCATAAATATTATAATATTGTAAACAAAATTAAAATGAACTGTTTGTATTTTTTTACATTTTTTTATTTTTTTTTACGGACTACAGTATGGGGTTCTTCAAGAAAGGAGTGTATAAATTCTTAAAGGGTCGGCAACGCGCATGTGACAGCCCTAGGAGTTGCAGGCGTCCATAGGCTACGGTGACCGCTTACCATCAGGCGGGCCGTAAGCCTGTTTGCCATCGACGCGGTATAAAAAAAAAACATAATATATCATTATCATTTTATGAAAATTTTCCGATTTTAAACTCCTCCGCCTTGGTGATAAAATCCATTTCAGCCAACTAAAGGACCATTCTTGTTGAAATAAGGAATGGAACGCAAAAGCTACCAGCGCCTGATATCTAGCAACGAGCAAACACACACGCCAACTGTGTTTAGATTATTATTTCGCAAGGGTCACTCTCTCGCCCCTTGTAAGCAATTAGCTGCGTCACGTAATCTAAATTGTATTTTTATATTCAATAAACTTTATAATACTTTTGATAAAGCTCGCTTTATTTCATCAGGTTATGGGCCGCCCCATACCTAAATAGTAAAACAAGACAAAGTTTTCGTGTAGATAAAGTAAAAGTGAAAGTTGAAAAAATTATAACCTCCAAATATAACCGCGACACCAAGTAGGTTTTGTTCCAGCATAATTTCAATAATAAGTGATTAAAATGGCTACGAATACTGGACTAATGAGTATAGAAAAATTAACTGGAAGAGACAATTATGCCACTTGGAGTTTTGCAGTGTAGGCCTATTTACAATTGGAAGATTTGTGGGAATGTATCGAAATCGAGCCCGGCAAAGCTATGGATGCAAGAAAGGACATTAAAGCTAAGTCGAAACTTATTTTACTTATCGACCCCATAATATATGTACATATACAAGAAGCCACTTCAGCAAAACAGGTTTGGGACAACTTAATGCGAGCTTTTGAGGACTCAGGTTTAACTAGAAAAGTGGGTCTATTAAAGGATTTAATAAATACTACGCTAGAAACTAGCTCAAGCATAGAAGATTACGTGAACAAAATAATGTCATCCGCACATCGTTTACGAAATATTGGATTTAAAGTGGACGATGAGTGGCTAGGTACATTAATGCTAGCCGGCTTACCAGATGCATACAAGCCCATGATCATGGCCATTGAGAGTTCCGGAGTAAAAATTTGTGCCGATTCCATTAAAACAAAGTTATTACAGGAAGTAAAAACAATGGACACAACCGCATTTTACTCAAACTCCAAAAAACAATATACTAAAAATATTGATAAAGGGCAAAATAAATCAAAGGGACCGAGATGCTACCATTGTAACAAATACGGGCACTTGAGTAAGAACTGTTGGTATAAAAAAAATAAAACAGGTAATAAAGATAATGGTTTTATTGCAGCATTTTCAGCCACCACATCCAATGACGCGCTGAACTGGTACATCGATTCAGGAGCCTCGATGCATATGACGACGCACAAGGAGTGGCTCGAGGATGTAACAGCTCCACCTGTATCAAACATCAGAATTGCTAACGATAAGATACTCCGTGTTGAAAGTTGTGGTAATATAACTATCAGAGTACCGGACGCACAAGGTGATATCAATAAAATACAGGTAAGAAACGTTATTTACGTACCTGAATTAACAACTAATTTAATATCAGTTAGCAAAATGATAAAAAGTGGTTGTAGTATCCAATTTTATGACAATGGCTGTAAAATATCAAACAAAAATGGTCAAAAAGTGGCCGATGCCAATTTGATAAATGATATGTATAAGCTAAACATAGTACATGAAAATGCTCAAGCCATGCCCGCTGTTACTGAAAATGATACTTACTTATGGCACCAACGAATGGGCCACCTGAACTTCGCCGATATGAATAAAATTACAGATTGTACTACCGGTGTGAAATTGTCTCCGTCAAATCAAAATATAACATGTTTAAGTTGTATCCAAGGAAAGCAGACTAGACAGCCATTTCCAAGTGAAGGCTCCCGAGCAACCGAGTTGCTAGAAGTCATCCACTCTGACGTGTGTGGACCGATGCAAACTGCATCACTTGGAGGTGCCAGGTACTTTGTCACTTTCATCGACGATTTTTCACGTAAAGTATACGTATATACAATAAAAAGTAAAGCTGACGTACTGGACAAATTTATAGAATATAAAACAAGAATAGAGAATGAATTGAATAAAAAAATAAAAACTTTAAGGACAGACAATGGTAAAGAATATGTCAATAAAAATTTTGATAACTATCTGAAGAAATTTGGCATATTGCACCAAACTACCAACCCATACACGCCGGAGCAAAACGGGCTGAGCGAGCGTATGAATAGAAGTCTCATAGAAAGGTCTAAATGTATGGTTTTAAATGCTCAGTTACAGAACAACTTCTGGGGTGAAGCAGTGGTCACGGCCGCGCACATCATAAATCGCTCTCCTACAAGAGCCCTTTCCTACGTCACTCCGGAAGAGGTGTGGACAGGCAAAAAACCAGACTTAAGCCATATAAAGATCTTCGGGTGCAAAGCAATGGTGCACATACCTAAAGAGCGCCGTCAAAAACTGGATCCTAAATCCCGTGAGTTAATTTTTGTCGGTTATAGTGACTGTGTGAAGGGTTACCGCTTCATAGACCCAAAGACAAAAATGACTGTAACAAGCAGAGATGTCGTATTCCTCGAAGCCACTGTAAAAAGAGATTTAATTAATGATGAGTCTGTACCTGAAAAAGAAAAAATGAATATTAATGATAGAAAAAATAATACACATAAAGGGGATAGCAAAGAACTAACTAAAAATAAGAGGGAATTAAACTTACCTGAATCTTCGTCGTCGTCGAATAAAGCCGTTTACTTACCCATACCTGAAGAAAATGATGAAGAAAATGTTGAAGCCGGAGATAATAATGACGGTATTAAAATCGATGATTCCCAGAATGTTGAGTCGCTCTCTTCACAAGCATCGCTGTATTCGGATCCTGACGATGAATCGTACCATCCTGAAGAAAGCATCGATATTCCACAAACTACAATGAATCTTCGGCCAAGACGGAGAGATGAATTTTACGAAGCTGATGCTCCCCAAGATAATACATCTTTTATGTGTATGAATGGCGAATCAGCTATGACTATCTTGGACAAAGACCCACAAAGCCTTTCCGAAGCTTTAGAGAGCAACAAGGCAGACCAATGGATAAATGCTATGGAGGAAGAATATAAGTCATTACTACTTAACAATACTTGGACATTAGTAGACTTGCCGAAAAATAAAAAGATAATTCCTTGCAAGTGGGTTTACAAAACAAAAACAGATGAAAAAGGCAACATATCAAGAATGAAAGCACGACTTGTTCTGAAGGGTTATCAACAAAAAAAGGGTATAGATTACCACGAAATTTATGCTCCAGTAGTACGCTATACCTCCATAAGATACGTAATTGGTTTGGCTGTAAAGTATAATTTAAAAATTCACCAGATGGACGCTGTAACAGCATTTTTGCAAGGTGACATTGAAGAGAATATTTATATGGCACAGCCACCATATTTTGAGGATGGTGATAAAGTATGTTTACTGAATAAATCCATTTATGGTCTCAAACAGGCAAGCAGACAATGGAACAAAAAACTCAATGCTGTTTTACTAGAAATAGGAATGTCACGATCAAAGGTAGATCCATGTATTTATCATCGCATAGTTAATTTACAAAATATACTTATCATTACGGTATATGTTGATGATATACTATGTTTCTTCAATAATGAAGAAACTGCCAAAATGATAAAAGAACAACTGAGCAAAAAATTTCACATGAAGGATTTAGGTGAAGCAAAGTGTTGTATTGGATTTAGAATCACGCATAATAATGCGTCTAATGAAATTTCTCTTGATCAGTCCCAGTACATCGAAAAGATACTTACTCGTTTCAACATGAACGACTGCAAACCAGTGCATACACCGTGCGAAGCTAACCTGCAACTGAAGAAGGCTGAAAATGATGAAGATGTCCTACAAAATATTCGTTACCAAGAATTAATAGGATGTCTCCTATATTTGTCACAAGGAACCAGACCGGACATAGCCTACATTGTAAATCAGCTAAGCCGCTTTAACAATAGGCCTACAACACAGCACTGGATGGCGGCAAAAAGAGTTTTAAGGTACATCAAAGGAACACAACACTTGAAACTTACCTTCAAAAAGGACGATGGGAACATAGAGGGCTACTGTGATGCGGATTGGGCATCAGATACTGAAGACAGAAGATCATGTTCCGGATATGTCTTTACATTTCAGGGAGGTGCCATTAGCTGGTGTTCCAAAAGGCAACCTACAATAGCTCTGTCAACAACCGAGGCAGAGTATATGTCACTATCTACGGCAACTCAGGAAGCCATCTGGCTCAAACAATTGGAAGAGGACTTCTGCCCGACAATGTCAGGTATACCAATTGTTATATTTTGCGATAATCAAAGTGCTATTAGCATTTCAGGTGATGACATCTACCATGCCAGAAGTAAGCACATCGATATACGCTATCATTTCGTGAGGGAGCGTATTTCAAATAAACAAATATCCGTTCGCTACAAGAGCACTCAAGACATGTTGGCTGATGTTTTCACGAAAGGATTACACCGGCCAAAGCACCTAACTTTAACACTGGCAATGGGTTTGCGTCCAGAGGAGGATGTTGCAATAAGGAATGGAACGCAAAAGCTACCAGCGCCTGATATCTAGCAACGAGCAAACACACACGCCAACTGTGTTTAGATTATTATTTCGCAAGGGTCACTCTCTCGCCCCTTGTAAGCAATTAGCTGCGTCACGTAACTTAAATTGTATTTTTATATTCAATAAACTTTATAATACTTTTGATAAAGCTCGCTTTATTTCATCAATTCTAAATCTACTGTAGTAATCGAGGCAAATTTAAACAATTCATAATTGGTTATGAATTACTTCTGTACACGCATTTCCACTTCTTTTCCAGATCTCAAATTATTTAAGATTTTTTAAAAAGTTGAAACGCCAACGTTTTACTTCAACATATTCTGATATTTATTGTGAATAACTTTACCTTGAGGATGTAAACATAATCTTGACAAGTGCACTTTCTACTTTTGGACGATATTTAAACTGGCTTCCAGGCTTAAATTTTGCTTTTGTAATTGTTTTATGGTACTAGGTATTATTGACACATTATTGTTTATCCATTTTAGATCGCTCAATATATTTATATTGTCATGGCACGTTTTACTTTCAAATTCATTGATTCCCTATAAGGGAATGTTTGTATGACTCGTTTGATTTCAGGTAAATATTTATGATAATAGCAGGCCGCGTCTATCCATGTTCCCCATCTTATTATAGTTGGCTGTGGTGATAGAGGAACAGTTGGTAACATTTGACGAAACATTCTTATTCTTGTAGGTGATTTTAGGAACACCTTTTAAAATTATTCATAGAGGGAAATAGTAATCGAATTTGACATGAGTTTGATCAATACATTTCTGATTCAAAAATTGTTCGTGTAGATGTAAATAGATTAGTCGATATTTAATTAAGCACTAGGAAAAATTGCATTTTTACTCCTGTCATCCGGGCTTTATTGATGAATACCCATCTCGTCTATTATTAGGCTGTGTTCCGAATCACGCTCACAGCGCTCACACCGCTTACAGTGCTGGCGGCCGGTCCGAATCAGTTAGCGCGCTCAAGGCCGCGTGAGCGGTGTTTTGTTTCGGACCGGTCATGAGCGTGTTTACTGTCAAACGTCAACTGAATTTGAATTTTGAGTTCGTCAATTAATCATAGTATGAAATTCTGGGCTGGGTTTTTGATCTGTAGAAAATTGAAATTAATCGCAATCTGCAACGAACTAATATAAAACTGACGACATGTTCCAGGACCAAATTGTAGAGCATAGGGAATAGTTCATCTTCACACCTTAGAACCTGAATGGTCGCGTACGGTACGGTTTCAGAGGAATTTTCTCCATTGGACGCTCTGACTGTGGAATGAACTCCCTGCCGAGGTTTTCCCGGAGGACTACAGTATCGGGTTCTTCAAGAAAGGAGTATATAAAATTTTAAAGAGTTGGTTATGCATGTGACACCCCTGGAGTTGCAGGCGTCCATAGGCTGCGATGACCACTTACCATCAGGCTGGCCGTACGCTTGTTTGCTACCGACAAAGTACAAAAAAAAACTAATAAATAAACTAATATAACTGTAAAGTTTATTTTTCGCGCCTAAAATGAAATGTCAAACGTCAACTTGACGTTTGCGCTCAAGGTGCTTACGGCTGGGAGTGTGAGCACCGTGAGCGCCATCCATGACGTCATCAATGACGTCACGACATCTCGTGTAAACGCTGTGAGCGTGAATCGGTCCGACCGTGAGCGCGCTCACAGCGCTGTGAGCGTGATTCGGAACACAGCCTATCAACATCTAAAAAATCTGCAGATACGGGATATTTTATTACGTTGGTAACACTAAATTTATAGTTGCGTTCATTACATGTAAATATTATTTCAACTTTCAACATGTTTTTTGGAATTGTAATAAATTGAAATGATTTTAAATACTTCATTCAATACAAATGGATTAGCTTATTTGAAATTATCATAATTTTCTAGAATAATGTAATAATTTAAATACCTCTTATTTACGAACGCTCATTATAATGTTGCCATACAATAATAGCCTGAGCCAAGCAGCACATTTATTTTATCCGTAAAAAAAAACAATGGAAACATCTTTCAAGCTAACCTAACCTCTAACCCAAAAAACGCTGCACGTGTTGGGTTATTGTGTGCGTTTTAATCAGTGCACGACGCAAGTGTTCCGAATATCCAACGTGGACTACTTATTTAAGTGTGCCAAGACGATCCCGCGTGTGAATAACAAATACGCATAATAAATACGTTGAAAATGACGGAGGTATTGCAGCCCGGTGCGGAGGTTTTGTCCGAGAAAAAGAAGAAGAAAAACAAGGACACTGTGTCATTGGGAGCGTTTCAGAAGCTCGGAGATTTCAAGATCGAGCCCTCGGAGAGCGTGAACAAGCTGGACACGGCCTATTGGCCTTTGCTGTTGAAGAACTTCGATCGTCTCAACGTGCGAACTAACCACTACACGCCGCTACCGTTCGGACATTCTCCATTAAAGCGCCCTATTACCGACTACATCAAATCTGGCTTCATAAACGTCGATAAACCTAGCAATCCTAGCTCCCACGAGGTAGTTTCATGGATAAAACGTATTTTGAAAGTGGAAAAGACAGGGCATTCGGGCACGCTCGATCCCAAAGTAACAGGATGCCTGATCGTGTGCGTCGACCGTGCGACGAGGCTGGTGAAGTCTCAGCAGAACGCCGGTAAGGAGTATGTGGCTGTGTTCAGTCTTCACTCGGCCGTTGAAAGCATAAAAAAAGTGACACAAGGTCTAGAGAAGCTGCGGGGCGCGCTGTTCCAACGTCCGCCTCTAATATCTGCTGTAAAACGTCAACTTCGTGTCCGTTCAGTGTATGATAGCAAACTACTGGACTTTGATGCGGAACGCAACATCGGAGTATTTTGGGTGAGCTGTGAGGCAGGCTCCTACATCAGAACAATGTGCGTCCATCTCGGACTTATGCTGGGCGTCGGAGGACAGATGATAGAGCTCAGGAGAGTGAGGTCCGGTATCCAGGGTGAAGGTGAAGGTATGGTCACCATGCATGATATTTTAGATGCTCAGTGGGCCTATGAAAACCACAAAGATGAGACCTATCTTCGCAGAGTCATCAAACCTCTCGAAGGTCTCCTAGTAGCACACAAGAGGATCTTTGTGAAAGACAGTGCTGTCAATGCCATCTGTTACGGAGCCAAAGTTCTTCTACCTGGTATTTTAAGGTATGAAGATGGCATAGAGATTGATCAGGAAATCGTTATCGTTACAACAAAGGGAGAAGCAGTAGCTCTGGCTATTGCATTAATGACCACATCAACAATGGCATCATGTGACCATGGAGTTGCGGCTAAACTAAAACGCGTCATTATGGAGCGGGACACGTATCCACGCAAATGGGGCCTTGGACCGAAAGCATCTCAGAAGAAGCAGCTAATACAACAAGGGAAATTAGACAAATTTGGCAAACCAAATGAGAATACCCCCTCAGAATGGCTGAATAGTTACAAGGATTACAATAAGGCAAAGACAGCAAATGGAGAAGCAGAGGCAGATGAAGAGGGTAGCAGGAAACGTACCGCCAGCACCGCAAATGCTGATGACACAAACAACTCAATTGAGGTTAAATCAGAAAAGAAGAAGAAAAAGAAGAAGCGTGACCTAAACGAGACAGCAGAGGGAGAGACTACAGATGCTGTGGACACCACAATGGAGGCGGCCGAGGAAGGGGAGCGGAAAGAAAAGAAAAAGAAGAAGAAGAAGGACAAACACCAAGACAAGGAGGCGGAATGAGGACTGTCTTAATTGTAGAGTCAGTGAGAATTGGAGTGAAATCAGACAAATCATAGACATACTGTCAGCTGCAAAAGTGTCTAAAATACGAACACATTCAAAAGTACATATTAAAATATTTATGAGTGTGTTACTGGTCCAAATAGGTTTGCAGCCCAACTGTACTAGTAATTTAGTTATTAATTGTGTTGTTGTAGGCAGATATCTGACACGCAGCATCAAATATCTTTTTTGCCAAGGGAATTATTTAAAGGCAGGTCCTGAATTAAAAGCAATGTTTACTTAAAATATTTCCTATATTGTGTTATGATTGTGAAGCATTTTAGTAAATCAATATTCAATCTGCATAAAATTTTATTAAGTTTGAAAAATAGAAGATACACTAAGAATGTAATGAAATATCATAACTCTGCAGATATTTCGTAAAATGTATTTCTTATCAAATAATTGCCAGGGACAAAATAAGTCCATGTTTTAAACAGAAGTGCTATATTTTAAACATGTATAAATTAGCCTTAAAAACGCTAGAAGCTTTTTGTTTGTAAGTGGCTTTTAGATCTAGGACTAAAACAAAATATATGTTGCAATAAAATTGTTTTTAAATACATTAGTTTTAGCATGATAGTTTGAGAATCAGTTTCTTTTGACGTCTTTCAGTATCTCTATTTACATGTAAGAAATAAAACCCCAGTGCTAGATGAATGTAATAGTCATATTCAAATGTATTCATTTTAGCAATGTCAAAGTTCATAAAAGATTTCTATTGTGATTTATGGATATTTGCTAGATTTTTAATGTATTTGAATTACTGTATTTAACAAGTTATATGACCGTATTCCAAGGCAATCTGCTGGATATTCCCTTGTTACGGGTTTTGCATTTTTCTACTGACCCCAATTGTTAGTTATAGTGGAATATTCATAAGGAAGAAGTGTTTTATTTGAGATGCAAGTTAATAGTTTTAAGTTAGTTTGTAAGGCAAATGTTGGAGTTGTAAGTTTTGTCTGTGAAAACTGGTCAACATTAAAAAGTATCAAATTTATTCTTGTTTAAATATACCTCTATAGCTTTTTACCCACGACGGAACGGAGAAGGTATATGCGTTTAGGGTGAGAGGTTGTTTGTTTGTTTGTTTTCAGTGAAGGAAAGATCGTGAAGAAACCGGTCTAATCACTATGAGGTCTCGTTAGTCCTTTAAGTTAGGTCAGATGGCAGTCACCTTTGTAAAACTAGTGTCTACGACAAATATCTGGATTAGATGGGAAAGCGGGCATTAGGCTTCATTAGGCCTAGGAAACGCTAGAGATACCAGTGAAATACTCCACATAGATCGTAGCGCCGTTGTGTATTTAGTAAGAACTAACCGCACGACCGCTGCATCCCTGTCACTTCAATATGCAAGTGCGATAGAGATAGCACCCAGTGACCACCATATCAGCCCTAGGACGTCCACTTTTGGACATAGGCCTCCCCCAATTTCATGGGGGGAAAATGCCATAATCGCCACGCTTGGCATGCGGGTTGGCGATCGCAGTATCTCTATCAAATCATATAACCCTCTGTCGCTCTTATTCAATTTAGGATATGATCTTCTCGCTCTTAGCGTTATTATTATTTGACGTCTACTCTGGGTACTCTGAAGATTGTTAGAATTGTTATAGTAGTGTACATTTGTACAACTGGCCGCCACCGCAGGCTGCTCCAGTGTGTGACACGCTTTATACTGTCACGTTTTATCGCCGAAAAGTAGCTAATAAAACGTGACGGTGTAAGCTATCGTGTTAGCTAAGCTGATGATTGTCTTTATGATTTATGATTGAACTTCTCACATTGTACAGTCAGTATCAAAAGTAGCTACTCATATGAAGTTGTCAAAAGCTCTTATTCCCTTGTAATAAAAACTTGAACTTTTCAAATGCATTGCTACTTTTGATGCTGACTGTACCTGCAATCTGCATCATTTGTTTAAGTACTTTAAACTGTTTCAATGTCACAGAGAGGTGAAAGCTGATAATTAAGATCATGAGCTTCCGAGGATACGCTGTGTTGCCTTTATTGAAATGAGAGTGAGGTACCTGGATTTGTCGCAACGAAAGTCCAGATCAATAAAGAGTCGGTAACGCGCTTCTGACTCTTTTTAAGCTGCGAGCGTTGCATAAGCTACACTGCTTACCCTTACTAGTCTGAGCTTACCATCACCATCAGTCATGGTTTAAAATGGTGTAAAATAGGAATATAATGTTGTCCTTTTTTAAATGGGAATATGTGAAGGAGTGTAGACTGACTAACTGTCTTGGTCCTAAGACCAAGCGATAACATATAACAAGGATGAGATGAATAACCTCAAGAAGATACGAAAGTAAACAAATGCAATCATAAAACTCATAACTGAAGTAGGGCGTCTTTTTACTTAATTAATGACATCTAGTGAGGAATAATACAACTAATTTATAATTCTACTCGCCACTAGATAGCGCAGCGAAAGACGTTTTTGCTAATTTTAACTCATTAGTGTTTACGAAGTACAATAGATTCAGTAAACCATTTGCGCGGTAAGAAACGTCTATTGTAGGCTTATTTCATTTGGCTCAAAAGTCTAGTACCCAGGCTATAATAATTTTAAAAAAGAAAACTTGTTTTTAATTTCACTTGTTTTGTTTTGTTTTGTCAAAAATGAAATGTCCGGCAAGATAAGTACCCGTTTTTTTGTTTAAATCAATGTATTGAATTCTTCAAATATCTTGTCGCGTTATACGCTAAATTATTGACAAAAACGCATAATGTATAATGTTAGTTCGTTACTCGACTGTGAAATTTATAACCATGAATATTTTTTGCTAGAAGACGTGTGTCGACTTTGCTGGAAAAGAAACGCCACTCAAGAAATATCATGTAAAAATGTGGAAAACGATTCTGAATTGAATATTCCGCTTTTGGATCAAATACGGGACTGTCTAGACATCATTTTAAGTCATGAATGTCAGCCTAATAAAGTTTGTACTGGCTGTAGCGACGAGGTAAAAAGGTTCTACGAATTCAAAAGATTTTGTGTAGAAGCGGATAGAAGACTTCGCGAAATTTTGAAGAATTATGTAAAAGCTTCTGAAAAATCGATTGATAACAGTGATAGTTTCGTAAAAGTAGAGGATGAACTTTCTACAGACTTGGACCGAGATGAATCTTTTGACGACTTTTTAGAGTCGCTTCAGCAACCTGATTTGAGTGATAATGAGAACAAACTAAAGAAGGTTAAGTTAAAACAGACATACAAACAGAAACGATGCCCCACTTATTGTAATATTTGTAGATTAGACTTAAAATCTTCAGAACAATTTGCCCTACACAACTCTCAACATCATGGCATAGAAGGGAACACCTATAAATGTTTTGGTTGTGAAAAACGCTTTAAAAGTAGAAAGAGTCGTATCAGCCATGAAATTAACTTCTGTAAGGGTCTTAAAGATGGATACCGGTGTCCTATTTGTGACCGATGCTTACCGAAGAGAAGAATGTATGAAGCACATATGAAAAACCATAGAGACAATGTTACCATAGAGCTTCCGGAAGAACTGTTCAAGTGTAAGCGGTGTTGCATCTCTTTTAAGACCAGAGACAGTCTGAAGGTGCATGTCTCTGAACATGAGACTGCGAAGAAGTATGTATGTGAAGTAAGTTAAACATGTATTCAATCCATTTCATTTTACACATGCCTAGACTAAAGCCCAGAGAACACATGTAATCAACACATGAGCAATTACATATGTTATGTTCCATGGACAAAGGTACCTTATGGCGGTAGTGATAACAGACCTTATGGCGGAAGAAAGGAAAGGTGGATTATCGCTACTGCCATAAGGTAACTTTGTCCATGGAATGTCACATATTTATTATATATTTGTCATGACAGGGTAATTATATGATTGTTGGAGCAAGGCAGTTTTTGTGTGATAATTAAAAAACCGTTGGACTTATAGACTTCTTATAGGTTTTCCCGTAATCTATAGGTAAAGAACTATTAGTGTATTTTTTCAAAATTGTAGATCTATTAGTTTCTGAGATAAAGGGGGAATGGTAAATTTTCTTTGATGTTCTTAAATAACTTCAAAACTATTTATCTCATAATTATAAAAAAAAATATTTGACATGCTAATAATATGCCTTTTATCTGAGATATCAAACAATGCAGTTTGGAAACCTTTTCTTTAATTTCAAATAGACCCCCAAAAGTGGCCGCCATTTTTAAAATTCTTCTCATTATGTTAAATGTCTGTAATTCTGTCATTGTCTTACATATGTGTACCAAATTTCAACTCAATCCGTCCAGTGGTCTCTAAGCAAATTGGTTGTGACAGACAGATGCACAGACAGACATCCTGTAAGGGTTCTGTTTTTTTCCTTTTGAGCTACGAACCCTGAAAATGAGACATTTCAGCAATATCTACTCATAAATTTATGGTTGTATCTTCAACACAACCCTATTTTCTTCTGAGAAAAAATCTTTTTATTAGGCTTATACTTCTAATATATTATGTATTGGATAGTAGATATAAAGCTTTTAAAAACAGGGTTTTTAAAATTTGATTTTTAGTCAACAAATGCGCTTATTTTACAGAGTTGTGGGCGCGTATTCACCCGGCAAGATTACCTGCACAAGCACAAGCTGACACACACGGGCACGAAGCAGCATGTGTGCCAGCACTGCGGTTTCCGCTCCACGCAGCGGTCCTCACTCATTGTGCACATCAGGTAATACTATACGCAACACGCGTTATAGTTAATTAATTAACACAAAACATCAATAAATTATACACATAAATGTTTCTCACAACACACTAACAGAGACTGCCAGGAGGCAGGCCGGCGGGGCACAGTAAAAAAAAGTAAAAGGAATTTATTCTTGGAATTAGGCATATTTCATGCACCTATGAACTTCAATAAACTACCACTGGTTCGGAAAAAATCGGCGTAAGATACTCGGCGAGGTGTCATCTTTTCAAAACAATATACATTGTATAGTTAAATATAAAGTAAGCTTGTTTGGGACTAGGTACAGTGGACTTTCCACTTTCCTTTCTACATATGAATATGTATGGAGAGAAATTCGCATCTGAATACCATGTGAATACAGGGGTATCAGCGTTATTCGTCCCATTCGCTTTTCGTTCAATTCGTATGTCGTGTCATTCTGGATTCGTCACACATTCTTTATTCGTCTTGTTCGCTATATGTCTTAATCTTCCTAAGTCTAATTCTGTAACTTGTCTCATTCTTAATAAATCTCAATTGTATTTTGTCACGTCTTCCTAGGACTCATTCTTCATTCTTCCTTTTCGATTTTGGTCTCATTCAATTATTCGCCTAAATTTATTGGACACGTTCGATGTTGTAACTGTCTTTTCCCGTCAATCTTAAATTACCATGAATAAATATTTTTTTAGCATAAGAGTTCTAAAAATAGCGGTCATATCTTGGTTTTAAGTACTTTTCTTCATCGTCAGCTTTAAGTTAGTTATATTCGTCTTGAGAAAAATTTGCTATCTCAAGTATTTAAGGTTACACCTTTCAGTATATATAAAGGTACTCTGTGGTTACCCCTCAGGGCCCCAATTTTTTCCATCCTGTATATGTCCCCGGAGTTGCACAAAGAAACGTCGCTTCATAAATAGGCAAAATTCAAAATAATCAATAGCCGTAAATTACTAAATTTTAATTTGTTTATTAAACTATGAATAGACGATCTGGCAAAAAAGATATATGGTTATGGTTATGGTTATGGACTCCTTTTTCCGCACTTAGTCCGTGAGAGTCGGAAAAAAAAAGATATGAATATAGCGACATACATCGTGCGGGACGAGTAGCGAACGTGCCCAATAAAGAACGAGACGAGTTGCCAATAACAAGAAAAAAAAAGAGACACATAATGAATGTGTCGAAAGATAAAGTGTGAATGATACTAAAAACGACCGCGACTAAATACGATTAGGATGTATTAAGAACTAGCTGCCCGCGCGGCTTCGCTCGGGTATTACAAATAACGCAAGGGATGCCGCGGATTAAAATATAGCCTTGCCGGATAGGGATACGCGGCCGGCAGCCCAACGTTTCTGACCGAGATTTGTATAGTGCTTTTCTCAAATAAATACTATGAAATGAAAAAAATACACCACCCGAAAAACAAATTTAATTGAGGCCATGTTTGACATTAAAATTTAAAAAAAAAATACTTCCCGGCCTAGGCCTTCCATTTTGTGTGCAATTCCTTTACAGTTCTCCCAAGTTGTTCCGTTTGCAACGTGATACTTTGAAGCCTGTTATAACGCACGCAATGACGAAATTTCATTGCATATTTGAGAAAACATATATTATTTCATAATGTTCATTTAGGCCCGCGCGCTGATGTGAGCTGAGTAGACCAACACTTCCGACGAACGACGAAGAAGTAGGCTAAAATGAGTTTGTATTTAGTAAAGATGATGTGGAGATGACAATTTAATATTGACATTTATAAAGCCCATTGGGGCCTTTTATATGGTGAATATTATCACGCCACACTCATATCCGTATCAAGTGAATATTGAACACAGACATCAGATCCGCTCATTTTAAGTTGAACGATTTCTGTACATCTGATCTTTTCTCACTAATGCAGTTTGAGAGAGACTGATAAGTGATATCTGACAGGTATATATAAGTACATGTCAGTGTTTCCGTTTTCATAACTGCAAATTGTACTGAAATGACGTTTGTGACGTTTTAGTTTGTATGGGATTTGATATTTGGTGTCCTTCTATATGGAGACAGTTCGTCTACAGTCGAAAATATAGATCGTAATATCTATCCCGTTCTAACTCATTTTAGTTTACTTAACACTTCTTCCTTAACACTACGGATCTGTTGGTATTATTAATCTAAGATATTCAAGCAATTTACAATTAGGAAAACCGCGATAATATTCACACCCCAGCATACTTAAGATAAGATAAATTTAATCGTGTAAAGGTCCCCATTAAAAAATAAATTAAAGAATGACACACCACGTCTCACAAAGTACAATATATATACTGAGATAGAGATACCAGTGAAATACTCCATATAGATCGTAGCGCCGTTGTGTATTTAGTAAGAACTAACCACACGACCGCTGCATCTCTGTCACTTCAATATGCAAGTACGACAGAGATAGCACCCAGTGACATCTGGTACAAACAAGTTAAACTAACATTTCCATAGAAAAACTCATACTTCGAGCTGAAACGCCCCTGCCACGTCTGTCATTCATGTAAACATTGTAAACAGACCGTTTATTTGGTGATTAGTTATTTTACTGGTGTTGCGAATATATAAAGCCTACTCGAAAATCATATTTTCTTTTGCTGCAGAACTTACTACAGGTTTGAGTTATATTATATTTCCTCAATTTATTCGAAATATGTCAATGAGGCAAAGGACTTGCGCATTGTATTATTGCGTACCGTACGTCAAATGCCAAAGGATTGATATAAACGCCATCTATAATACAGAATTGTTCAGTAGATCCGTTTATTCATGAAAACGCGATAACGACGCCACCTACTGGGTCCAATTGTATTTTCAAACCATCCAGGAATCTACTCAAACATACACACAAAATTTCATCCAAATCGGTCCAGCCGTTTAGGAGGAGTAGGGTGACAAACACACGTACAGAAGAATTATATATATAAAGATGAGACAAGTTACAGAATTAGACTAAGGAAGATTAAGACATAGCGAACAAGACGAAGAAAGAATGTGTGACGGATCCAGCATGACACGACATACGAATTGAACGAAAAACGAATGGGACGAATAACGCTGATACCATTAGTCCCAACTCAATTGATTTCTAAAACTTCCTTAGTTCCTACAGGTATTGAAAAATTACGATAAGCCAGAAAAAATCTAAACTTTTTCGAATGTATGGACTACCATACATTCGAAAATGTTTAGATACTAATAATTCCATACTAATGGAAAACACAATTTTCAAAATAAAATGGTGCATATCTTGGAAACTAAAAGCCTCTGTACAACGCAGGTTGTGTCTAAAATATTTCAAATTACCTCCTCTATCATCCCTGAAAGTCTGCACCTAGTTACCAAACACCTTGTATAAGCCTACCTATATGTGTGTGGATGTTATTGATGTGCAGGAAGCACACTGGCGAGCGGCCGTACTCGTGCGACATGTGTCCGCAGCGCTGCATCTCCAGCTCCAACCTGCGCGCGCACCGCCGCCGCCATCTTGGACTCAAGAAGTTCCAGGTGACACGATTCATCAACCCTTTTCTCATTTACTTGGGGTCGGTGCAGCATGCAATTTTTTTCGATCTGTATCGCCCGTCATCAGAGACGTCTCTAGCCCATGTAGCGCCCGTGTGCAAACGTTGCCCCAGCGCCCCCTAGTACCGCTGCGCCCGTATGCAACGCGTACCCTGCACCATAGGTTCTAGACGCTTCTGCCCGTCATCTCTTCACTCACATCCTTCCTTTTCATATCGTCTCTCACGTGACCTTTTCCTTGGCCTTCCCCTCCTCTAACATCCCTCCATATTCATGCCTAATACCTTTCCTCCTCACAATATGTCCATACAGTACAGGTGACACTATTATATCGTATCTTCATCTCACGGCACTTACCCCCTCTTGTTTGCTCAAAGCCGTTTGTGAACGGGTTTTTTTCTTAGAAACCTTACATTAATTTCTAAAGACCTATCGATTGTAAAATACTGAATATTGAAAGGGTTTGAGACGCAGCGCGATGTGGTTGACTAATACAAAAAGTACAATAGATAAAGGAAGGTAAGTGAGATAGTGATATCAGTGAAATGCTCCACATAGATCGTAGCGCTGCTGTGGTATTTAGTAAGAACTAACCGCACGACTGCTGCATATCTGTCACTCCAATATGTAAGTGTGATAGAGATAGCACACAGTGACATCTGTTACAAATAAGTTTAACTAACATATCCTTCGAAAAGTTCGTACTTCGAGTTGAAAGGCCCCTGGGGTAATATAAACCCAGTGGCGTAGAGCCGGGGTTCGAGTATGACCTCCAGATTTAAAGTCGCGTGTGCTACTGCTCAGCAGCAGTGGCATTCCGCACATGACTAATTTATACCATTGACGTTAATATATATTATAACATTTCAGTGCACCATATGCGACAAAAAGTTCGGCTACAAAGTGAGTCTCGAAGAACATATCGAGTCGACCCACCATCGCTCTCAAACGCACCCCTGCCCTCACTGCGGCGCCTCTTATTCGCGCAAACGAGGCCTGAAGCGCCATCTCGTCGCCAAACACACGAAGGAGAATGAGCCTAGTGACGAGGGCGATAAGGTCGATAGTCTGTTGAAAGACGCCTTGAAAGACGACTTCGTGTAGAACTAAGGTACTGTGGTTGTGGTTAAGCTATTTAGTAATAGATGGCGCAGCCTACTTGTGCATATGAGGCCAGAAGCGCCATCTCGTGGCCAAACACACGAAGGAGAATGAGCCTAGTGACGAGGGCGATAAAGTCGATAGTCTGTTGAAGGACGCCTTGAAAGTTGACTTCGTGTAGAACTAAGGTACTGTGGTTGTGGTTAAGCTATTTAGTAATAGATGGCGCAGCCTACTTGTGCATATGAGGCCTGAAGCGCCATCTCGTGGCCAAACACACGAAGGAGAATGAGACCAGTGACGAGAGCTTTGAAAGATGACTTCGTGTAAAACGAAGGAACTGTACTGTAGTTGTGGTTAACACTTTGAACGCCATTTTTAATGTACGGCAGTGGCATTTACTCGCCTACACACATAAGAGATAAAATATGAACCTTAGGAGACAAAGGGGACTTTGACGACTCACGTCTTAACACCTATAGTTGCTCTTGGCGCCGTCACGACAATACGAGATACCTTTAGGCGTTCTTGGCGTTTAAAGGGTTAAGCTAATGGCGCAGCTTACTCGCGAAAACGAGGCCTCAAGCGCCATCTTGTGACCTGTTTGGCCTATTACACAAAGGAGAATGAGCCTAGTGACGACGGCTATTAGGTCGATAGTCTGTTGAAGGGCGTTTTGAAAGACGACACCGCGTAAAACTAAAGTAGTAATTCATACTGTAATTTTTTCATGAAATAAATAATCTAGCCTAACCTAATCTAATCTCAGATATTTGGTAATATATGGCGCCGACTACTTATGTAAGTGACGTTTAAGTGTACGGCCCAAATGCAGCCCTATGCTAAACGAATGAATGTTTCATTTGTGTGTATATACACGCTCCGCTACCCGCTTAGCGTCGAGCGTGAATTCAGGCCGTACACTTACTAAAGTGTGTTCTTAAAAATCGGATTGTATGCCAAGTCTATCAATTATTCGGTTTGTATTCGTATGTTGATGCAACCCGAAAGCACTCGAGTCAGTGTTGAAAGTAGAACTCTGTGAAGAGTGTAATAAGGTCGATTGTTGTAAAGCTATTTCATTCACGACTGACTAGTTCTAAGTTGTGATTAACTGTAAGTGGCGCTACCTATTTCAAAAGAGACTATTTTGTGTAAGGTAAGAAATAAATTCCCTCTCATCTATGATGTGCCTAGCAGCGTAGTCGGCTGCAGAGAAATCTGACCCTTCCTGCATATTAATTTGTATGCAGAGGGAGGGAGGTTTCTCCGCGGCTGAGCTATAGGTATTATAATGTCGCCTTTCTGTCGTCCATTTCTTGCAAATATGTAAGTGCTAATGCTATTATATGCCATCAAACTACACTAGACAGTAAGTATAAGCTGTTGAAGAAGAAACAAAATAGGGATAATCGATCTACCTAATATAATTAAACGAGTAATTCTTGTATGTATATTTATTTATTTCGGGAATCTCGGAAACAGCTCTAACGATTTAAATGAAAAAGAAACTCTTATGTAATAGTACTTATTATTATTTCGCATTATCATTAGCTTCGATTTTAGTACAATTTCCATTATGTATTTTTATCATTAAATCTTCTTATATTCGAACTACCGCGATATAAAGCGTTCAACAAAGTATGGCACCGTGGACTGATTTACAAACTGCTGTCCTTGAATATGCCGGGAAGATTGCTCCATTTGATCGAGGACTTTTTATCCAACCGCGCCTTCCGCTCCCGGGTGGAGGGAACTCTCTCCACCCAATCCGGCCGGGCGTGCCGCAGGGGGCTGTACCCTGGGAAGGTGCGGTCTCTTCTCTAACTTGCGATTGACACCCTGGGGGTGTGGTGTCGCAAGTGGAGGATCGAGATCAACCCGGATAAGTCCGCGGCCGTACTCTTCTTCAGGTCTACCGAACTACCAGGATGTGCTGGCGAGGCACGGCCGTCTGTCTGCAATGGAGTGTTTGCTTTCTGGATTGAGTTTTCGTGGGTTGCAGCGCTGGAGGGCACGCTTCACTTGGCCGGGGGAGAAAAAGAACGGGTCTTCTTTTGGTGGCAATCATCATCATCATATCAGCCGAAGGACGTCCACTGCTGGACATATGTAAGCCAAAGAGTGCTACAATGACCGATCGTTCCAATGGCGCCTCGAAATATGTCTCCAGGTGTTGCTCGACTGCTAGGATATGGGCCACGTCGACAGCTGGGTTTGGTTGGAACTGCCTTTGGAGGCACTAAGCGAAAATTTCCGTCCTATCATCTGCCTTGTACCGCACTCTCCCACCAGCGCGTACCACGCGGGGGCTGCGTACGTTAGGTGAGGTCTTATGTAGGCTTTGTAGACTCCAATCTTTGTTTTGATGGGTAGGTCCGACTTCATCACCGGCGTGAGTAGTGCGCGTGCTGCGCGCGTTTGCGCGATTGTGTTGTTGATGTGGGCGGCCATAGTCAGCTGCCGGTCGATGGAGATGCCCAGGTATTTCACCGACCGTTGCCAGGCTATCGGCTGTCCCTGTAGTGTTAGCTCTGGTGGAAGGTTGATCTTCGGGCTCAGGGCGATGGCCTGGGTCTTCTCCACGTTCACTCGGAGCCTCCGTTATCTAGCAATGTCAAGAGTAGCGCGTTAAGAGTGCACTGGATCTTGACTGCTGTGTGCGGCAGTTTGATCGATGTGGCAATGTACGCGGCATTGTCTGCGTATAAAGCGAGGGTAGTCCCGTCGCACACTGGAATATTGTCTGTGTAGCACGCGAATAGTACTGGGGACAGGCAGCGACCTCTTGCTCCACCTGGTCATTGTGGGTTGCGTTGGTCTTGGGGTTGGGCGAAACAGTTTCTACAGGTGGTCCGCAAAAATCGTGGTTCGCTCCTCAGCGCGGTATCTCTGCGTTCCATCTGGGACCAGGAGTGGGCGTACAGGAGCCGGTCTTCCTGATATGCGGCGGCACAATTTGTGAATGCCGCTCCAGCCTTCAGCCGCTTCAACGTCCTCTAGCGACGCCTTTTCTTGGCGAGGGCGTAGGCCGGGTTTTTAGAGTTTGGCATTGCGTCTGATTGTACAGCCGTCTCAGCTTTCTCTTCTCCTCGATCATGGCCAATGTATGTGCCGGGGGTCTGTCTGCGGTCTTCCTTTTTTGGGTGGGCTTTGCGTCTGAGTGGTGCGGGTTGCTATCTCCAGTACCACTGGTTGGTGGTCCGAGATCAAATGGTCATCCAGCACATCTGGCCATTCCAGGAGGTTCTTGGTAGCTGCCAGGTCGATAGTGTCTGGTGGGTGGGCGGTGTTGTAGGCTTTGGCACCTCAGGTCCCATCACCTAGTATCCGTGACGCTCAGCGTGGTCAAGTAACAGACGGCCTGTTGGGCAGTTCCATGCTAAGTGTTTTGCGTTTAGTCGCCAGCGATGATCGTGGGATCGCTCGAGTCCAGGATCTGCTCTCGGTCTCGGCGAAGGCTAATTTCGGCGGGCATATTTTAGGGCGTAGCTCGCTTTTGGGAGTCTACAACTTAAGAGAAAGAGCACATTTCGGGAAAGTGGATTTTATGAGCCTGACCCGATGCGACTTACTAAAAGTTATTATCATTAAAGAGACTATGCAGCGGAAAATAATTGAACGTCTATACTCTTTTAGTGAGGTGACTCAGCAATAGGTGGCGCCACTATATTGAGAACTGTAAGAACTGTTTTTCTGGTAGCTTTGCCACTTGCCATTTGATTCATTACTTTGTAACAAATAAATGATTTGTTTTTAAGTTTTATTCTTTTGTAACTGCATTTAAATTAGTTGTAAGGAGTTTGTAAATATGTTGTAAGGATATTAAATAAATAATATCATATTTTAATTTACACGTATTTTTATTTTCAAAACTGAATAAAAATAAGAATTCTCTATTAACCATCTATACGGATACGGACGCTACAAGCATGCATAATAAAATTCAGTGCAGCGGGAAACGAGAAACTTCACCTTTATCTAGTGTCACCTTTTAACCACATCAAAGTTTAATGTTGAGAATTTGTTTCTCATTTACACTACTAATTTGAATGATGGACATAATAAATATATATTACATTTTTACAATAAAGTAAATCACATGGGTTTATTGCATTTCATCGTATTTTTTCAAATGCAATAACATCATTTATAATAACGCATAATATATTAATGGATCTGGGGCACCGCGAGATTTAACAGTACCTGAACCCTGTAATGTTGTGGAAGTTATAACGATAAGATACTACCACTGCTCAATCTAGCCAGGAAATCGCGGCTAATTTTTAGGCAGCTCTAAAGAATTTGACAAATTTTAGCCCGAATGAAATTGTACCTGCCTCTTGAACTACAACTCCCTGTGTTTCGCTACGAAGGGTCGTGCCCTTTGATTGTTCAAGGTAATGTTCAAAACTAGATGGCGCTACGTGTTCTTTTCCATCAGTCACTAGCGCCATCCACTTTTCACGAACGGTAAAGTAACACTTCAAATTCAGTAGCTTCATACTATTATTTTAATAATACGATATGTTATGGTATCTACACAGTCTACTCAACCAGTAAGTATAACCTCTTTAATAAAACCCACTTATTCCATAAATTATAACTATTATAATTTAATATTAATTATAAGTACATTTATTTACTAAGAAATCGACGATCTACACAATTACGTACGAATATATTGTCAAATAGAGGAACTTGCTCGATTATGTACTAACTTCCGGACATTAAGGTTACCAAACTTACACATAGATGGCGCTGAAAACACAAACCATCATTCTACACCAATCATTATTTCCAACATGAAATCCTTCTTATTTTAATTTAGCTAAATATATATTTTTTAAGTATGATTTTGATTGCTTGTGCAATCACATATTTGGGCCAATGAATCGTACAAAAAAAATGAATTATTACCACGGCAGAAATGTGTAGGTACTTACTAGGGACATCTGTCAAATTTACTTTCACGTTTCCTATTGGTTTCTTAACGGTTTCCTACGATTCGTTTCGTTTGTATTTTCTTATTTATTTCAGTATAATTTCCAGTGGTTAGGGCTCATAATGTTCCACTCGCAAAATGTCCCACCACCAAAATTACGTCCCTTTCGCAAATAACCCATTCCCATTACGTTCCTTTCTCTAAACGTCCCATTGTTTTCGCAAAATGGCTCTTCTGAAAATGTCTCGTTCGCAAAACGTCCCTTTCGCAAAATGTCCCGCCTGCAAAATTCTTGTTTAAATGAAGAAACAAGTCTCTGTGAAAAATTTCATTTTTGGTACAAGCTGTTATTTACGACCGTACTTTTCTGTATACCACCATCAAATACTCATTGAGACGAATCAAATGAGCCCAAACTCGATTGGGTTGCGTCGTTTAAATAAATAAATAAATATTAGGGGACAATTTTTACACAAATCGAACTAGCCCCATAGTAAGCTCAATAAGGCTTGTGTTATGGGTACTAGACGACGATATATTTTAAAAGATATATACTTAAATACATAGAAAACATCCAACTCTCGGGAAAAAATGTCTCTGCTCACCACAGAAACAAATGCCCTTACCGGGATTCGAACCCGGGACCTCTAGCTTCGGAGGCAGTGACACTACCAACTAGGCTAAACAGGCTGACAAACGTTTAATTACGGAGTTCCTATGGCCACCTTCCAGCTCCAACATCAGACCCTGGTTACCATATAGTATCAAAGTACTCGTCAAGACGAATGAAATGAGCCCAAACTCGATGGAGTTGCGTCGTTTATTTACGGAGTTCCTATGGCCACCTTCCATCTCCATCATCAGATCAGCTCTATGTCATTTGTCATAATAATATTGCATTGTCATCCGATTTATACATGAATGCAAAATTTCAGCTCAATCGGAAACCGGGAAGTGGATCAAATATAACTTGCAAGATTTGATTAAGGAACGTATTCGAACGGGACATTTTGCGGAAGGGACGCTTTGCGAACGGGACGTTTTGCGATAAGGACGTTTTGCAGACGGGACATTTTGCGAAACCCTTTCGCCGAAAGGGACGTTTTGCGAACGGGACGTAATTTATGTGACCAGACATTTTGCAGAGGAGTCGTTTTGAGAATGGGACATTTATAAAAGGGACCTTTTGCGAAAGGGGCAAAGGGACATTTTGCGAGTGGGACATTATGAGCCCTAACCTTTCCAGTAAGGGATCTTTCTCGTTTACTAAAATAAATATATATTTATTTTAGTAAATATAGTTCATATAACCTGGACCTTTTTAAGGCACGAGTGAATAGGCATCTTCTGGGTGAGCTCGCTTCATCGTCGGCCTCATCTTTGCCCCCTGGCTAGATGCTGGCCAAGAGCAATCCCATTTTTAATAAAAAATAAATAAAATATTCATGTGTCATTATTTGACACCTCTGAGTTTGACATTGTCCCGGGACGTTTGACGTTTCTGACGTGCACATAGCCAGTATGTCTGGAAACATTCTCTTTGATACGAACCTTATAAAAATAATTAGCCAAATAGGTGAAACCGTTCTGAAGTTATGCGCGAACATATATTTCGAGAATTGATTTTTGTTTAAATATTATTAAAAAAAAGTGTGTCGCTTCAAAAGGTCAGATAACGCCAAAGGCAATATTAGGCTCATCCCCACGCGAGATAAAATGAATTGCCTCGGTTTTCTCGCTCGTATCTTAAAGCTTGCAGGACTGCAATGCTCGTCCGTGGGGATTCGCCTAATGAGATGTTTCTTGAGCGTCCTACAAACCTACCAATTTGTCGCGACAACCGCCTTAAAATGATGTCTCTTTCTGTCTTATACCTGTGTCACTAAATTGTTAGTGACAGATAGGTAGATCTGTAGAAAGCTTTAGAGAAAATGCTTTAATTTATGGTTTACACTATCAATTTCGGTGTGCTCTAGATTTTATTTATTCTGATGGACACAGTTTTAATATAAACTATATTAAATAATATAAGTAGTAACGCGGGTGACGAAAGTGTTGGTGTAAATTGTAATTGTAGTGTTTTCAGTAGGTAATAAGTTTGGTATCCTTTGTATACCCTAAAACAAAATACTACTTACATACTAAATACGATTGTAAACACTTACTCAACTATAGGTTTTTAATATTTACACGTATATCTTATCTACTAGAAGTTGATCTATTATTATAAACAGAAAATTCATAATTGAAAGGAGAATTTCACACTTTATCGTCGAAAAGAGTTTAATTTTAATACTGTGAGTACACGGAGAATATTTTAATTCCATTTTCTTAGGAGGTATTCTAATATAGATTATCTCCACATGATTACTGAATTGTAGTACTTAATTTCTATTAAGATTTAATTGAGTATTTTCGCGAAAATGATTACCTACTAACAACTGTATTGATTTTCAGATAAATTATTATTTAATTATTTATTGAGGATTAACGGCCATTCAAGAAACTTATAAAATTCTATATCTTTATCCGTTAAAACTTCGTTCGTAAATTAAAAATAGTGAAATTGTTGTGTATTGTGAGGTTTATTGAGATTTTTGCAAAAATACCCAAATCATCACTCTGTGACATATATTATATGTATGTATATTACTTTAGAGCTAAAACTACGAGATTTCATAAACTCCACCACGAATAAAATTAAAAACAACATTACCGTAAATCACAATTGTCTGTATTAAAGACTACTTTATTTACAAACAAAAGATGTACAATAAATTGGGAACTAATACCACGCCCTCTAGCGCTTATCGTGAGCATTTACTCGCTTTCTTAATTAGTGAGCGCGAAAAAAACAGCAACATGGGTAAGACATACTGGATAACTCAGGTAAAGGCAAATGTTTTAACCCGATAACGTTAACTAAGCATGTAAAAATCACCACTAAAATGGTTAAAGTCGCAAAGCATTGTAGTTCTGATTTATTGCAGTTAGGGTTTTCCTAGTGTGAATTTGCAACTGCAAAAAAGTTGTACTCGCTGCGCACCGCACGAATGTTTGGGACTTTATTTCTTATTTTGTTCTAAAAATCAAAGATAATACCTACAGTACGGGCCTATTGGTAGGTAAAGTTGGTTTAGGTCTGAAAAATTGTGAGAATTTTCTGGAATAACCATTTTAAGTGACTATATCTTCTTAAATTATTGGTCTTAAAAGGAGTCTAAGTACATACTTCACATTAATTGAAGTTATAATCTGAAAATCTTTCAGGAAGTATAAAAGAAAGTTAGTAAAAAACTACATGAATGTGATATATTATTTATAGGCCGGTACCTAGCTACTCTACATGAAGCCAACTCGGATGGCAAAATAGTAACTACAAACTTGTATAGGGTTCTTTTGACCCGATGCAGCACGTTGCCCTCCAGGAGCGCCAGCGTAAGACTCAGCCGAGCTCAGTACGCATATATATCGGAGGCTCTTTCGACGCGACACCATTTTTTGTCCTTAAAAAAGAGAGTTTGTTATAAGATCTAAATGTATTGGTTTGGAATACACGCATCCAGAGTCGATGCCCCTCGCCTCTATTACGAGCTTGCATGTATGATGTAGTCTGAGCCTTAGTATTATTCGCCTATTTTTTTTGCATTAACTCTTGTCTTGCCAGCATGGGTTTGTACTGTAAGTCTCCTAACCGTAAGCAGTACACACATTGGGTCTTTTCGACCCGATCGTAATCCATATCTCTTAATAGTCGGGTGTTATCGACCCGATACAGCATGTATGACGTAATGCATTGGGTCCTTCCGACCTAATACGGCATGTTGTCCCTCAAGTACGCTCGCTTGGTGTACGCGCGGCGCAGGCAGCGGCCCCACCAGGAGCGCTGAGTGCACGACTTGACGGGTTTCAGCACGAAGCAGCGCGTCTGCACCACGTTGAAGAACAGCTTGCCCACCATGTTGGACATCGAGGTGTTGGCCAGCTTGAGGCAGGCGCGGAACCTGGAATTAGAATAGGAAAGTTTGAAGCGTCATGAAGTACATTGTGTCTCAAGGGTATACAATTATATATTTAATTGTTTACCTACGGCTAGGGCGGTATATTGATTCTGAGTGAAATGAGAGATTCTACAATAGAATCCCGAGATTTGCCTGTTTACGCCAAACTGAAATAATTTTGTTGCCGAGTAGTACCTACAAACAGCTTTTCACACCTGCCTTGCTAGCACGTTCAGATATAACGTCATGTAATAAGGCCAAAATGTACTAAAAGGTCAGATAAAACATAACGGTATTTTAATTGTGATTATTTAAATTTAACGATAGATATTGAAAAAGGAGGCCACTATGTAAAGTATTTCGTATTTAAGTACCTTTTGAATACGACAAACTAGTATTTTCGTTGCTGGATTCGTCGATCGATGCGTCCAAAGTAAACACGGCCGTTTTATTTTTGAATTTACAAATAAATACGAAAAACATCATAAATACGAAATACTTTACATAGTGGCCTCCTTTTTTAAATATCTATATTCTATCGTTAAATTTAATTAATGACAATTATTTACGAGTGGCGCTAGTGGACCCGTTACATTTTAGTAAAGCGCTCTTAATTTGTATCGCATTCGGAGTAGAAATAAATAGGTAATTTTTTTGGGTGTCTATGGGGAATTGGCTAATTTTGATGAAGCTCCTCATACAAAAGTAAAAAAAAATATTTGACCTCCTTATTTCTAGTCAAAATGCGATATTCAATTAACGCCTTAAATGGACCTACGGCATTTGTGTTATACCTTGCTTAGAAAAAGAATCCCAGTTAACCTGAGGCAGAGAATAAGTATGTCAGTCACTATCTTTTAATAGAAAAAAAGTGGTTTTCTTACGAACCAAGCAAGATTTATTTAATCTTAATGCACAAAAAAATAAGGACCCGCATAGTATAAAAGGTGGACTTAATGCCTAAAGTAAAACATTTTCTGCCAGACAAACTTAATTTACCATTTTAATGTTTAATCTCTTTTTAGATTCCGAATTCTAAATATCTACTTAATAGCCGAATCTTTACAGTTTTCCCATCCTTCGAACATCATAAAGTTTTAGTTGCACTGCAGACGGCTAAAAAACCAAATGTTGGAGCAATAACTCCGCTAAATACGCATCTGAACGCTAAACGTCGCTTTAGAGCACTTTTCGCGCCAATATATGACTCAAGTGTCATAAAATAGTGACGGAAGATGACGCGTGGCGCCGGTAATAAAATGTTCTGGGAATTAAATGACGAATGTCACACTGCATTACAGGCCGATTACGCTCTTTTGGATTGCGAAGTCGCTGACCAGTCCAATTGAAAGGAAAAAATATTAAAAGTATTAATGCTACAGCCGAATTGAGAATTTTTTTAAATAAGTTTAGTCTTCCAGAGTAACATGTAGGTTAACTCTTTAAGAGTCCAGGTTAAAAAAAAATTAATTACGTACCATTTATTTGTTTAAAATTTGAAATCAGAAATTAGTTATTTGCATAAACACAGTATAAGGATGTTACAGTACATAAGAAATACAATAATTATAGGAGACAATACTTAAAGACAAAACAATTAAATAAAACTCAAACTAAAGGTAAAAAAATTGCCCCAGATCACTGCCAGGCGGTAGAGTACCCAGAAGACTGGCAGCATTGCAGCAGTTAAAATTAATCCAAAAATTTAAGTCTCTTAAAATTGAAAAGATCAAAGGCCATAAACGGGGGTGGGGGAAAGATCAAGATCAAGATTTAGTTTATGCCCTATAGAAGGTGTAGTGTAAGGTAAGTTAAATAGGGATAGATCTAAAAACATCAACTAAGGCACATCTTTTCATCCAACTCTGCAGTCTCTCAAGACGAAAGTCTTTGACCAGTGTGTGTTTCCAGTGATGACATATGGTACTGAAACGTGGTCGCTTACTATGGGCCTCATAAGAAGGCTCAAAGTCACCCAAAGAGCAATGAAGAGAGCTATGTTAGGAGTTTGTGTTAGGAGTTTCTCTGCGTGATCGCATCAGGAATGAGGCCATTCGCAGCAGAACCAAGAACCAAGGTGAACCCCGAATCGCTAAACTTAAGTGGCAGTGGGCGGGGCACATAGCACGTAGAACCGATGGCCGTTGGGGCGGAAAGGTTCTTGAGTGGCGACCACGTACCGGAAGGCGTAGCGTGGGCAGGCCCCCCACACGGTAGACCGATGACCTGGTGAAGGTGTCCGCTGGATGCGGGTGGCGCAGGACCGGTCATTGTGGAAGTCTTTGGGGGAGGCCTATGTCCAGCAGTGGACGTCTTTCGGCTGACATGATGATGATGAGATCTAAAAAGTCTGAGCCAGTTCCAGCTTCGAATCTGTCGGGTGATCCGGTAAACCAGACAATTTTAGACAAGATATCCTGTACCGATTGAGCTGTGGAATAGGTAAATATATATATTTATGAATAACATGTAAGTTCGGTGTCAAAGTTATATTATAGTTCCACCGAGCTGGTCTGATGATAATTTGTCTGAGCTCGTTGGAACTCTGACTGGACTTTGGAAAAAGTACAGTCGACAATAAAAGCTTGTACTATTTTTTGTCGGAAACTTATTTAATGTTATAGGTACACTTTTTTATGACATAGGAGGCAAACGAGCAGACGAGTCGCCTGATGGTAAGCGATTAGCGCCGCCCATGGACACTCGCAACACCAGAGGGGGTGGGGGGGACTTGCTATCAATACACCGTGTTTTTATGAATTTCCGCTCCTCCAAGAATATAGCCGTGTGTGGTGTGTGTGCGGCCACTGGCCATAGAAACGACATAGCATATTAGTTCTTGAAAATTCAAGAAAAAATGTTTTTTACATTTTCATACAAAATAATTAAGTATAGGTTGATTCACAAGAGCTGGCGCGGAAAATGTATGAAACTGTCAATAATTTCATAGACATTCCGCGCCATCTCTTGTTAATCGACCTATCTATATTAATAATTTCGTGCAGGGGTACGGTAGACCCGAACGAGACCTGTCTCAAATTGAAAAACGTATAAAAATAACGATTTTTGAGTTGGACATATGTATCCGCAAAATTCGGATTGTCGCGTATTTTGCATTTAAAAGTGTTAATTTGATGACAAAACGTCGGCCATATTGCCCACAGACTATATTGCTATATTAAATTTGTTGGTTGACAGTGTCGGCTACGTTCGAAAATCGTGAACTATTTTTGCGTCCCGTGTGTTGGCCAGGTTGCTGGGCTGCGTTCTGGGTGATGGGCCATCATCGCCCATTGTGTGGATTCGGCTAGCCGCGTCTGCAGCGTTTTGTTTTTGTAGTTTTCAAGCGTTCTATACACCTATCAGCCTAGCTAGCACGATAACTTATACCGTCACGTTATATGGGCGAAATGTATTAAAACGTCACATAAAACGTAACGGTATAATCTATCGTGCTAGCTAGACTGATTGTCACAACAACCGCCTTCAAAGCGAATGTATGGGGCCTGTTACATGGATTCATATCACGATAAGTATCACGTGAATATTAAAGCAGAATCCATACAAATTTGAAAACTGCTATAATATTGACACCCCAGTATTGTGATAATATTAATCGTGTAAAGGACACCACTTGAATGTTTGCTGAGTCTGTCCGCCATCTTAAAGCTGCGTCTCTATTTTGTTTGTGACAAACTACTAGGTGACTTATGGCTTTTAAACGTCTAGCAAAATTCTATCCCTATCTCGCTTTATCTCATAACTTAGTGGTACTGGAGGACTACTCCGAAATTCTAAATCCGAACTTCGTATGGTGCCGTCCCTTTCACTCATATAGTCTATGACAGGAGAGTGAAAGGGACGGCACCATACGAAGTTAGGATTTTGAATTTCGGAGTAGACCCTCAGCTCATGCCGTTCGCCGCGCTCGGACGTTAGAGGCGCTACTGCGAACCGAAAACGAAGTATCTGCCTCTCTCGCACATGTATATTCGAACGACAGAGAGGAAGATAGTTCGTTTTTGGTTCGCGGTAGGCCCTAGGCGTCAACTTTAAAACGAATAGGGTATTTTACTATAAGAGAAATAAAATTCAAAATGTAATAAAAACCAGCCAAGTGCGTCGGAGTCGCACACTGAGGGTTCCGTACAACTAAAAAACAAATGTGATTTATCAATATATTGATATTTTTGGTAAAATATACTTCATAATAAACATTATCACTTAATTTCAAGTTCATAGGTCTATGGGAAGCTAAAAAATTATATGTGTGACAGACAACACACGGAATGTTCTTTGACTTTCTTCGACCGTCCGCCACGCTCGGACTAAGGTGCTACCAACCGAAAACTAAATATGTATGCCTCTCTGTCGCACTTGCATATTCGAGCGCGGAGAGGGAAATACTTCGTTTTCAGATCGTGGTAGGCCCTCTGGTCTGACGGCTCCTATTCCTGGATGGTGCGCGTATCAGAATGTGAAATACCTTTGGCAAAACGGAACAAGTTGTTAAATAGCTTCCATTAATTGGAGAAAATATTACCAACTGTTATTATTATCACGTGAAACACTGAATATTGAAGCAACATTCATAGGGGCCTGTTACATGGTTATTATTATCACGCGATATACTCATATCACGATCCGTATCACGTGCAATGAATATTGAAGAAAAATCCATACGATTTTGAAAACCACGATAATATTGACACACCAGTATTGTGATAGTATTAAGCGTTTAACAGACCCCATACAATTTTAAAAATCGCGATAATATTGAGTGTAAAGGGCCCCACTGAATAGAATTTGGCGGAGAATAGAGAGCTGCTATCGCGAAACGAAAACGAACGAACATCGTGTATTTCCCTCTGTGTCGCTCGAATTTGCAAGTGCGACAGAGAGGGAGATACACGAACTTCATTTGTTTTTCGCGTTAGCAGCTCTGACTTCGCACCAAAAATACTGACTGGCACATCAATATTTAACAATGCACATCTGAATTGAATTTTAATGAACGATTAGTATTTTAGCTATACAAATCAGTACTGATTACGGTGTCAAATTTTTTATGTGCCTTTAAATACTACCCTTATAAAAATGCTTAGGATTAACTTGCAAAGATACTAGCCTTTGCCCGTGACGTCGTTTGCGTAATCTTTTACTCCCAATTCCATATAATTCCATTCCATACTTTTATTCCCAATCCAGACTACAGACTATATTTCTATACGATTCGAAGTTTCATCATAATCCGTTGTTGTAATGTTTTTATTTTATACATTTTTGTACACTACCTACTTATTTCTTTCGTCGTTTGCATAACTGTCACGAATAAATGTTTTGTTTATTTCTCTCTTATTTATTTCACCCGAGCGAAGCCGGGCTTTCATCTAGTATATGTATATTACCGCTGGTGAATGCAATACGGCCTTAAGAGTTAACGTGGAGTTAAGTAGAAGTTAATGTCAAGTATGACATTAACTTCTTTTTATTATATTCGGAATTCGAATGACACGCACGAAAACATTGTTTAATTGTTAAAGTAGATTCTTAAATAAATTCGTTTTTTTTTTGCAGAGTGTCTTCAAGTTTGGCCTCCTATGGGGCCAGTTACTTCTTCCTGGAATACGTTCGACTCAGCCTTTGGGCCAAGTCGAGGCCAAGAGGGAAAAGAAAAAAGAAGGAAAGAGGGGACAGATTTTTAGGAAGTTGAGATAGCTAAAAGAAAGAACAGAGAAGAGAAGAGAAGAGAAAATAATTATAATATATTTATTTGTGGATATGTTTGTTTTTAAGTTTGAAAATTATTATTTTTTTTTTTTTACGATGGATCCCTTAGGTCTGGAGGGACCGGTGATCCGGTGTCCAGGATCCGCACGTAGTTTCTCTCCCCGAAGCGGGCATCATGGTCCGCCGCACGAAATAAATTCGAAATGGTACGAATTGGGATACTATAGTGTCTGAGAGAAGATTACTTTATTTCATCTCAGGAATGTGCCCTCGCAATTATAGGAATTCAATAAAAACACCCTGTATACTCTTCAGGTTATAGGCATACTCTGTAATAAAATTAACTCTAATGTTCAGATTTTTGTGAGCGCTTTGTTCGCTCCAATATATTTGAGGGCGACTGTACTTTTATGTATCTATCTACTCGTATATGTAATATAAAGGGCATAATATTAGGCTTGTCCTTATTCCGAAAACAAGTCTTAGTTCGATAGTATCAAAGTTCATATTTTGCATAGTCATTTTTAGGGTTCCCTTCTCGGAACCCTTTAGGATCACTTTGTTGTCCGTCCGTCTGTCTTTCTTTCAAGACCCTTTTTCTCAGGAACGCGTGAAGGTATCAAGCTGGAATTTATTTATATCAAATACTCAGGTCTACTGTCCCTTGGAGCTGTGAAAACATCAAATTACTAAGCCAAGGCAAACAAAACAGGTACCCTGTGAGCTCAGAATCTTGAAATTTGGTACGAAGCAACGTCTTATAGCACAGATAAAGGAGAAATTGCGAAAACCGTAAATTTTTATTTACATAATATAATAAAAATATTTTTTACGGAACCCTCGGTGCGCGAGTCCGACTCGCATTTGGCCGGTTTTTTAGAAAAATTAACGATCAATTTTTACAGTTTATTTTCGCAGGGTTGTCAAAATACTTTACTAGCAGTTCGAATTATGAATAAGTTCATGGGTTACGGTTTGATGACGGTAGTAAAGTTATATGTGTAGAACAGATTTTACTATTGATATGATCGCGGTTGTCGGTTGTAACATATTGAATATAAAACTGTTTAATAATATGGCTCAAGACAGTTATGTAGGTCAACGGATTAGAACAGACACCTTTTGTCGACCTGTTTAACTGCTATTAACCTGACGGTCCAGGGTTCGAATCCCAGCGAGGGCAAATATTTGTGTGATGAGCATGAACACTTGTTTCTGAGTCTTGTTCTATGTATTAATTATCGTCCAGTTTAGCCTAGTTGGTACTTGGTAGTGACATTGCCTCCGAAGCTAGAGGTCCCGGGTTCGACTCTTGGTAAGGGTAATGTTTCTGTGGTGAGCAGATACATTTGTTCCTGAGACTTGGATGTTTTCTTTATATTTAAGTATATATCTATTAAATATATCGTCGTCTAGTACCCATAACATTTTTTTTTTGGTTAGGAGGGGAAAATGCCCTACGCATACCACCCGGTGCAGGGGGTGACCCGAGGGGATATCTGGGACTCCAGATGTTTGGCGTGCCTTCCTCCTCGACCTCCATCTTGTACATACAGTAGCGGACCCCCTGGGTCCGGTACGAGAAGGTCATGGGTGCCGAAAAACTTCCGGCACCCGGTGGCGGAGGGTCGATGGTTCCGACACGAACCACACTTCGGCCGCAGAGGATAGGGAAAGCATTTCTCTTCCTCTGCGGTCCCACCAACACCGTTTCCGCGGAACGGCCCCGCCAAGTTCGCAGGGGGTAGGGAGAGTGGCGCACCGAAATACCAACACGCCTCTCCCCCTGCGATCCCGCCTCGGCCACAGAAGATAGGGAGAACGGCTCACTGCAATACCGGCACTCCTTTTCTTCTGCGGCCCCTCCTCAACGCATCCTCACCGCTGGGAGCTCCCTCCTTGGGCCAGCCGGCAACCCAAACAGGCCGGCCCTGGGTGCCTCTTAGCTTCACCGTGGATGACCAGTCCACGGTTACTAAGCCCCCCCGCCCCGACAAGGCGGGCACTCTCGAGGGAGGTCTAGTACCCATAACATAACACAAGCCGTATTGAGCTTACTTATGGAACTACATAGTTAGATTTGTGTAAAAAATTGTCGTCTAATATTTATTACTAGCGTTTGCCCGCGGCTTCGCCCGCGTACTCTAAGCATAATTTTTAACCGTCTTCAAAAAAGAGGTTCTCTGTTTGACCCGTATGTATGTATGTACTTATGTATGTATGTATGTTTGTCCACGATTATCTCGCGTTTGGCTGAACCGATTTAGATGCAGTTTCCAGAAAAGTAGTTGTTACATTTTGGGGGTTTCGGTATACGAAGTTTGGTGATTGTGATTCATAAACAGATGTATGTACGTATGTATGTTTGTCCACGATTATCTCGTGTTTGGCTGAACCGATTTAGATGCAGTTTCCAGAAAAGTAGTTGTTACATTTTGGGGGTTTTGGTATACGAAGTTTGGTGATTGTGATTCATAAACAGATGAACCGATGAAAAGTCAGTATACATTCTGAGAACCGGCAAACTGTAGAATTTCATTTGATTTTGGCAATAATAAGGATCGAAAAACTATTATCATACATTTTCGAGAGGCCGAGGGGGAAAAGGTCGGGAGAGAAAGAAGATCTGTGTACAACAGTAACACCAATTGAAGGTCTGGTAACGACCAAGCAGCAGTCATAAACTCTGGTCCTCTGAAGTACAGAAATACGGCTAATTCAATATCTAGCGTAACCCTTATTTTTCCTAAATTTAAATTAATTGGTAGATTATGCCAGTTTCCGTTTGAGCATCCAAAAAGAACGATTTGGCCTCACTTCCTTTCGCACTCCTTACTATTTGCTCGTACTTATACTGACTTTTGTTCATCTGAAGTCTGTCTGTTACAACCGATTTGCTTTAAAACTACTGGACCGATAGAATTGCAATTTGGCACAAACTATCAAAAAATGTCATGTCCATAATATTAAATTAAAACCGGCCAAGTGTCGGAACACGCACACAGAAGGGTTCCGTGCCAACACCTGCTAGTTCACATTTAAACCACTCTAGGAAACTCACGGCACTTAAGTCCTTTTGTTTGGGCAAGACTGTTTTTCAACGATATCTCAAAAAATGGTAAACATCTCTTGTTGAAACCATAAGTCGCTGAAAGTATTTACTTAATATGCACAATCTCAATGTTTTTCAGAATCTTAAACTTCAAAGTTTGGAAATTATATACAGTCAGGGGACACAATTTTTACGACTTAGACAGCTAATCTATACTAATATTATAAAAAGGAAAGATTTGATTGTTAGTTTGCATTGAATAGCTACACTATTCTTGGGTGACATTGATATGGGCTATATTATGTTTTCAAAAAATAAGGATTCTTACTAAAACTCCAATAATGTAATGTTGTAAAAAAAAGTAACTCAAATATTCTTTACATCGCGTGCGCTAAGAAAACTATTGATGATAGAATAAATATTTGTTAATTATTTGTATGGGCCGGGGTGCTAGTATGTATAACTAATCTAAAGGTTTATTTAAATGGAAAAAATATAGAAACCTCTATGTCGTTTTTAAAAGCCAATCCTTTTTTTACAATCCCTGGCATGTATGGAGTGCCTAATTTTAGAATAAATATTTTTTAATTATTTGTATGGGCCGGGCTGCAAGTATGTAATACTAATCTAAAGGTTGATTTAAATGGAAAATAATTTTTAAGAAAAAAAAACCGACTTCAATGGGGGAGTCCGGTGAAAGATTATTCAACTTAGATGGTGCACTCTTAGATTCCATACAATAAAATAAAAATGGCTATAAGTATGTTTATAATGGTAGAAGACTTAGACTTTCCATGATTCCTCATGGAATCATGGAAAAACCTTGCTTGCTTGACAAACAAAACGAAGAGAACAAATCGCCAAACGTGAACTACGCGTCGTTGAAGAGTTCCGTTCTGATCATCATCAGCAGTTCCACTTCATCAAATGTCACTTTTATGAATGAAAATGCTTGATTAGTTCATGAAAATACTAAAATCACTATTTGTGTGCCTTTCACATTTGAGGAGTTCCCTCGATTCCTAATGGATCCCATCATCAGAACTCGAGCATGTCAAAAATCAATCGTGAAAATAGAACTTGCTTAACAAACACAGCTAGAAGGACAAATCGCCAAACGTGAACTTTTCGTCGTTGAAGAGTTCTGTTCTGATCATCATCAGCAGTTCCACTTCATCAAATGTCACATTTTTGTATGATAATGCTCGATTTGTTGATAAAACCACAAAAATCACTATATGTTTGCTTATAAGATTTGAGGAGTTCCCTCAATTCCTCATGGATCCCATCATCAGAAATCAAGCATGACAAAAATTTATCGTGAAAATAGAACTTGCTTAACAAACACAGCTAGGAGGACAAATCGCCAAACGTGAACTTTTCGTCGTTGAAGAGTTCTGTTCTGATCATCATCAGCAGTTCCACTTCATCCAATGTCACATTTTTGGATGCAAATGCTTGACTTGTTGATAAAAACACAAAAATCACTATATGTTTGCCTTAAAGATTTCAGGAGTTCCCTCAATTCCTCATGGATCCCATCATCAGAACTGCGTTTTGACAAAAACGGGACCAACTTGGATATATATACTTACAATCAACGAATTTTTGAAATCGCTTAAGAAATGACGGTGTTATGGAGTAACAAACATTAAAAAAAAAACATACAACCGAATTGATAACCTCCTCTTTTGAAATCTTGAAGTCGGTTAAAAATATAGAAACCTCTATGTCGTTTTTAAAAGTCAATCCTTTTTTTACAATCCCTGGCATGTACGAGGCTTGCACTGAAAGTGGCGGGAATCGAATACTTATTAATTTATTTTTAACATGTATTATACCTTTTTATAATCTCTGAAGTTTCCTTATCTCAACGCACTGGCCACTTAGAAAAAAAAAAGTATGGTTCGGTTTCAATTGTTTATTGAAGTCGTCGAGTCACTGCTTAAAATGGAATTGTGCCGTGAAAATTTCAGAGCTATGATTTATTATGACTTTAAAAGTGGACTAACACAAAAACAATGTGAAGAGCGGATGGTTGCTGCTTTTAATATTGAAGCTCCTTCAAAGACTACAATATACAGGTGGTATTCAGAATTTCAACGTGGCCGTGTATCCCTCACCGACGAAGTGCGTGAAGGTCGACCAAAATCGGCAGTCACGCAAGAAAACGTCGATGTTGTGCGTCGTCTGATAAATGAAGACCGACATGTGACATATCGGGAAATTCAAGAGCACCTGGGTATTGGAATGAGTCAAATACAAATTATTTTAAAAGAAGAATTAGGCGTGAAAAAGTTATTTTCCCGTTGGATACCTCACCTATTGTCTGACGAGCAGAAAATAGTCCGTGTCAATTGGTGCCGCAAAACTTTGAAAAGATTTAACAAGGGACGCTCAAATGCCGTTTTTAGCATAGTATCAGGTGACGAGTCGTGGATATACGCTTATGAGCCTGAAACTAAAAACCAATCCCGAGTATGGGTCTTCGAAGACGAGCTCAAACCCACAAAAGTTGTTCGTTCTCGCAGTACGGCTAAGAAGATGGTGGCTACGTTTATCTCTAAATCTGGTCACGTAGCTACTGTGGCTCTTGAGGATCGTAGAACAGTCAATGCTGATTGGTACACCACTATTTGTTTGCCGAACGTCTTTGCTGAACTCCGAAAAACAAACCCTAGTCGTCGCATCATCCTTCACCACGACAACGCCAGCCCACACACCGCTCGGACAACAACTGAGTACCTGGACGGTGAAAAAGTCGAAATATTGGACCACCCTCCATATAGCCCTGACTGAAGTCCCAACGACTTTTTTACATTCCCCAGAATCAAGGACAAACTGCGTGGTCAGCGGTTTCAGACGCCAGAAGAAGCAGTGGAGGCCTATAAAATAGCCATTTTGTCGACCCCTACTTCAGAGTTCAAAAAGTGCTTTATGGACTGGTTTGAACGCATGCATAAGTGCATGAAATACAAAGGAGAATATTTTGAAAAACAATAAAAATAAATAAACTCACTTATACTGCATATTTTCTTCTATTCCCGAAACTTTCAGTTTTACCCTCGTATGGAGTGCCTAATTTTACCTCGGATTCGTATTAAGAGACCCCTCGGAAGCTCAGATATCGATTTTGAACGAAATCGGGGCGGAAAAAAGAAAATCTATGTGGCCGCCACTTTCACAAATTTTACCTCGGATTCGTATTAAGAGACCTCTCGGATACTCAGATATCGATTTTGAACGCAATCGGGACGGAAATTAAGAAAATCAATATGGCCGCCACTTTTTCCAAACTTTACCTCGGATTCGTATTTGGGGCCCTCTCGGACGCTCAGATATCGATTTTGAATGAAATCGGATTGGAAGGGAAGAAAATCAATATGGCTGCCACTTTTTCCAAATTTTACCTCGGATTCGTATTAAGAATTTTCTCGGACGCTCAGACGTCGATTTTGAACGAAATCGAGACGGAATTGAAGAAAATCAATATGGCTGCCACTTTTTCCCACTTTTACCTCGGATTCTTATTCGGGGACCTCTCGGACGCTCAGATATCGATTTAGAACGCAATCGGGACGGAAATTAAGAAAATCAATATGGCCGCCACTTTTTCCAAACTTTGCCTCGGATTCGTATTTGGGGCCCTCTCGGACGCTCAGACATCGATTTTGAACGAAATCGAGACGGAATTGAAGAAAATCAATATGGCCGCCACTTTTTCCCAATTTTACCTTGGATTCTTATTCGGGGACCTCTCGGACGCTCAGATATCGATTTTGAACGAAAATGGGATGAAGATGAAGAAAATCAATATGGCTGCTAGTTTTTCCAATTTTTACCTCGGATTCGTATTAAGAGACCTCTCGGACGCTCAGATGTCTATTTTATACGAAATCGGGACGGAAATGAAGAAAATCAATAGGGCCGCCAGTTTATCCAAATTTTACCTCGAATTCGTATTAAGAATTCTCTCGGACGCTCAGATATCGATTTTGAACGAAATCGAGACGGAATTGAAGAAAATCAACATGGCCGCCACTTTTTTCAAATTTTACCTCGGTGTCGTATTAGGGGGACCTCTCGGACGCTCAGATATCAATTTTGAACGAAATCAGGACGAAAATGACGAAAAGCAATATGGCCGCCAGTTTTTCCAATTTTTTACCTCGGATTCGTATTCGGGGACCTCTCGGACGCTCAGATATCGATTTTGAACGAAATTAGGAAGAAAATGAAGTAAATCAATATGGCTGCGACTTTTTCAAATTTCACCTCGGATTCATATTAAGAGACCTCTCGGACGCTCAGATATCGATTTTGAATGAAATCGGGAAGAAAATCAATATGGCTGCGACTTTTTCCAAATTTTACCTCGGATTCGTATTAAGAGACCTCTCGGACGCTCAGATATCGATTTTGAACGAAATCGGGAAGAAAATGATGAAAATCAATATGGCTGCGAATTTTTCCATATTTTACCTCGGATTCGTATTAAGAGACATCTCGGACGCTTAAATATCGATTTTGAACGAAATCGGGACGAAAATGACAAAAAGCAATATGGCCGCCTGTTTTTCCAAATTTTACCTCGGATTCGTATTAAGAATTCTCTCGGACGCTCAGATATCGATTTTGAACGAAATCCAGACGGAATTGAAGAAAATCAATATGGCCGCCACTTTTTCCAAATTTTACCTCGGATTCGTATTCGGGGACCTCTCGGACGCTCAGATATCGATTTTGAACAAAATTGGGAAGAAAATGAAGAAAATCAATATGGCTGCGACTTTGTTCCATATTTTACCTCGGATTCGTATTAAGAGACATCTCGGACGCTCAGATTTCTATTTTGAACGAAATCGGGACGAAAGTGAAGAAAAGCAATATGGCCGCCAGTTTTTCCAATATTTACCTAGGAGTCGTATTAAGAGTCCTCTCGGACGCCTAAATATCGATTTTTGTTGAAATCGTATCGGACGGCACTGATTAATAAAACCACTTACAATACATTGATTCAAGAAAGGTCGTATATTCATAGGGAATTCACGGCACTTCATGCGCCTTTAGACCTTATAAGGAACCTACATGCCAAATTTGATATCTCTCGAATCAGCAGTTTGCATGTTCCATCTTGACTCAAAATATTTGTATGCCTTATGGCAAAACATGGAGATACTACTAAATAAATGTAAGACCTATGAACCTATGTTTACAAATAAATATTTTGTCTTTGTCTTTGTCTTTGGGCTGTGCGTTGATGTCACTCACTCAGTCAGTCAGTTTCTTCTTGCAATTTCGCACAAACTCTTAAAAGTTTTCATGTCTGCAGTATTAACTTTCAAAATCAATGCCATTTTCGAAATTAACGACCCAAAAAACCATAAAAACGACACCCATATTAATATTTAGACATTCCAACCCCCTCGCACCCCAACAGAGGGGATGGTATTTTACGTCCTCTACGTGGGATTTTAAAATCATTTTTGTTTTCGTAATCAGCGACCCGATAAACCATAGAAATAATACCCATATCGATTTTCAGAATTGTCACCACTTTTCACCCTGTTAGGGGTTGATTTCTCAAAAAACCTGAAACACATATTTACTCATTTATCGTTAGAAATACTCCTGTGAAGTTTCGAATAAAATAGTCCAACTTATCTTGATTCCCCATACAAACTTCGGACCCCCATTTCACCCCCGCCCCCAGGGGTTGATTTTTGAAAAATCCTTTCTTAATGCACCTCTAGACCTTATATGGAACCTACATACTCAATTTGGAATCTCTAGAACCAGCAGTTTGGGCTGTGCGTTGATATGTCACTCACTCAGTCAGTTAGTTATTTCTTGCAATTTGGCACAAACTTTCAAAAGTTATCATGTTCACAATATTAAACTTCAAAATTGATGCCATTTTCGTAATTAACGTCCCAAAAAACCATAAAAACGACACCCATATTAATATTTAGACATTTCATCCCCCTCGCACCCCAACAGGGGGGATGGTATTTCACGTCCTCCACGTAGGATTTTAGATTCATTGTTGTTTTCGTTATCAGCGACCCGATAAACCTGAAAAACAACACCCATGTCGATTTTCAGAATTTGTCACCACATTTCCCCCTTTTAGGGGTTGATTTTTCAAAAAACCTGAAACACGTGTTTACTCATTTATCGTTAGAAATACTCCTGTGAAGTTTCGAATAAAATAGTCCAACTAATCTTGTTTCTCCATACAAACTTCGGACCCCCATTTCACCCCCTTAGGGGTTGAATTTTGAAAAATCCTTTCTTAGTGCACCCCTACACATTATAAGGAACCTACGTGCCAAATTTGGAATCTCTGGGACCAGCGGTTTGGGCTGTGCGTTGATATGTCAGTCAGTCAGTCAGTCAGTCAGTCAGTCAGTCAGTCAGTTTCTTCTTTTATATATTTAGATTATTATATTTTTATTGAATAGCTGCTGCTGGATATAACATTTCTAGTTTGTATGTGTACAGTTACTTATTAAGATTAAAGCTCTACTCAGGTAAGCCGAGGCTTCATCAGTCAAGTTCACGAAGAGAAGAATTATTTGTTGTATTAAATATAGCGTCGTCTAAGTAAGTACACGTGTCGTAATATTTCTCGAGCTAAAACAGCAATTTGCTTATTTTTCTATACAACGCAACGGTTAGTACGAATCATTGTATTGATGTCGTAATACAATGCCAATAATAGCCGTTTTTGCGGCCAATACCGATATTGACTCACATTTTTGGGTGAATTGCAAAAAAATTGTACGGTAAAGTGGCAAACATTCAAATTCCTCGACTGTACGTAATAGTTAATTAGGACGTAATTATGTCTACATTTTATGAGCGCGCAGTATTACGCTCGGTTCTCCATACAAACGTATTTACGCTCTCATTTTAAAACGCCATGCTAGAATAACATGAAACTTTGTATACACAATGGGATCCGGCATAACTAGGTCGGTAATTAGTTTCTGTTGCTTGAAATTATAATGGAGAAAAAATACAACGATTATTAAGGTACACAAGCCGTAAAAAACTCAAAAAACCGCTGTATTTTTTTTCTTTTACTATTTCCAACCTAGATATGCCGGATCCCATTGTGTATACAAAGTTTCATGTTATTCTAGCATGGCGTTTTTAAATGAGAGCATAAATGCGTTTGTATGGAGAACCGAGCGTACTGCGCCCTCTTAATAGATTCCTTTGTGTTACGAAAATTTGTCATACAATTTATATTGGTAACTTCGGAACATAATCAATTAAAATATAGACATAATTTAGTCCTTAACTATGTTTATTTTTGCAAAGCGCCCTTTTTCCTTTTCCTCACAACCTTCAGATATGAGTTTCCTCGAAAATCATATCCGAACGTTATGGAAGGTGCACATTATTGTAATTGCAGTTCGAAATGTGCTTATGTAAACACAAAATGTCTTCATTTATTTGTGTTCAGTCGACTGGCCACCCTTACAGTTCTTTTCAAAAATAGAACGCCGACTTTCTTGCAAATCGAAGAATCAAAGGCGAAAAATAGTGCGGGCGAAAAACAAAGCCTTGGTCAGCACTTTAGTTAACGAGTAAAAAAAGAAAAAAACAAGATGGTGGCCGGTATTTCGTTAATTCCTTTTCGGGAGCGTAAGCCTTCTTTTGTTCTTAGCCCGCATTGATCGCTGTTTGACGGCTGTAACTAAGCCACTTATGGCTTACGCGGGTGCCAGTAGGGAGGGGACAGTGTCGAAATCATGGCCGTTTAGGTATCGATGAAATACTTTCACATTAGCTGCTTTTAATTTAGTATATGTAATTGTAAGTTAGGCAGTAGACATAGACTATTGTAATTTTCAAGCTGTGCATAGACAGTTAAATAATATGAGACCTGTTGAAAACTGTTACTAAGAAATCTGTAGATAACATTCGCTAGACATTGTTATTTTTTACATAGCGTAGTAAATAAAGAAGCACACAAAAATACGGAATTACAGCTAATTAATGATCTTTTCTGGCAACTAGTCCCATGTAGTTATAAATAAATTAGCACTCTTTTTTGCACGAGGATCTAAGTGACCGTAAAAATACTCATGTTACATATAAAACCCAGGTATTTCCAATCGATAATAAATCACCATTGTTGACGTGTGCCGACGTGAGTTATGGCTTTTTCATGTTGCATTGAATTACACACTAAAAATATACAATTACATTAACATTCTTGTATACCGGACAATGAAGGTGAAGTTTACAGTGGTGACATTTTAAAGTTTTTGAGATAAATATTTTCAGGTATTTGAAAAACTGTTAGTATGAAGTTATTGAGGAAATTGCATAAAGTTGTATAGTCAAAGAGAGTGCATTTTCACTTTGTATGTATTCAAAAATCTATAACATAGCAAAAATAAGTAGTAGCGTGATATTTTCAAAGTAGTTTCCTGTGTTATGTTTATTAGTATAATACCTATTTATTTTTAATTTTTTCAACATCTCAACTACTTATGTCAAGTTTCAGAGATATGGGTAGGTATATAGGTAATAAGATGATGACCCGATGAGATGGACCCGGGTATGTCCTAAAACTACGACCAAGACCACCGGGGGATGGGCAGCAGCATCCCTGGAGTGCGGTGGAGATACTGCGATCGCCAACCCGCATGCCAAGCGTGGCGATTATGGCATATACCCCCCGTGAATTTGGAGGAGGCCTATGTCCAGCAGTGGACGTCCTTTGGCTGATATGGTGGTGGTGGTGGAGGCAGTAAGACGCTAAGAAAAAAATTGGACACGTAGAATTTAGTGTTAAAAACAAAGTCAACAGTAGAGTTTATCGATGTGTCAGTCGACTCGGTCGCATCCCTGCGGCTTGACCAGAAGTTTGGCAAATCAAGCAGAGAGTGCGCTACAAGTCGGGCGCAGAGCAGTCTCGACACAGAGCCACGTAATATCAGAGACGACACAGTTTTATAAACCGCTGACGAAAAAGGAGTGTTATAAGTTTGACCACTATGTGTGTCTGTCTGTCTGTGGCACCGTAGCTCTTAAACGGGTGAATTGATGTGCATGCTGGTTTTTCTATTTGAACGCAGGTTTTCTAGCAATGAACGTCGCTAGAAAGCCCGTTTTGAAAACTTATACTACACTACACCGTAGTGTCAGTTTAACGTCTGCCGTTAGTCCCTACACATAATTGTCACGATCGTAGTAAGTATAAAAAAATCATCTTTGGTCTAGAAATATTTTTATGTTTCTTAATTAATAATAATAATCTTTTATTTTGAACCATACAGTCCATATCTAAAAACAGTTAAAATGTACTGCACAATTTAAAAAAGTTAATGGCGGGCTTAATTCCTCAAGGCATTCTCTACCAGTCAACCATTGGGCTAAACAAAAACATTAAGTGCATGTTTTTAAGAAAAAAGAAAACTCGATATAACTAATAATAATATATAACAACACACATAAACAATAAACAACAATAAATATATATAACAATAAATTTATACCGTAAATGAGTTTGACACCAATTGATATCATTTCAAATTTTCAAGTAGCATGAAGTCTTAACGTACGCAAAAATATTTTCATCCATTTCATTCATCTCCGCCGCCCTACTCTGTGCCCGTTAAGTGCATACAAAGAGAGCAGCCAGTAAGCCGGTCCGCTTTGCGATTAAACACCCACTAACGATACGAGTGGTCGCGAGCGTGACGGCTACCGGGATCATTCTATATAAATATATATATTCTGTTTCGCCAATTAATGTTGGTACAAAATAATTACTTAGCTTTTTAAAACCTATGGGTCGCAAGCGAATGTTGAGTGCGCCCTAAAATATGAGCCATATCATGTTTCAATTTCATGTTAAGGTTCCGGTTCTGTTAACTTAGAGAACTGAGACAACTGCATAGGCTATTTAAAGGCAGGCGAGTGTGCTTTCGCTTGCACACACCTAGGCAACATCATAATTACATTAATTATGTTTGCGTTGATCGTACGCGGGCTCCTGTTGCAGACTATCCCGCTTTTCTAAACCTTTTTTTAATTTGTTTAAGGCCGAATTCACACTGGCTGTGCGACGCGGTGCGACAGTGATTTGGGCTAGTATTATAAAATCTGTGATTTCAGCGACTTGATGTACCAAGGTCGCCGTCGCATCGCGAATCGCCCACAGCAGTGCGTTCGGGGCCTAAGAAGGCATATTAGTAAACAAAGTTATTTTTCTTGAATAGGTAAATAATGTATAACACAACAGAAGAGACAACCCACAACTGCGATGTGGCGCAGGTTTAGTACTAGGAGGTCTGACCATTAGGAACTGTGATAATAGCCAAGAGAAAGAAGAAGAAAGAGGTAAGTAGATAGATAGATTTATTTATTTCACAATATACAATGTCACTTAAAATTACACATAGTCAATTGAAAGGAATTTATATTGTGATCGTCAGTTTTATAAACATTGTCAAATTAGGTGGATATACTTACATTTATCATAATCATAATAAACTAATCATAGTAATGTCTTCTTCCGTTCTTTAGGTAAGTGTATGTTTTGTATATTGCTAATTATACTATGTTATTAACTTTTACTTCATAAAAAGTTAGTACTAATGATGTGCTGTTGCTGGAAATTAGCTGCTGTGAATCTGACAGCTGTCGCCGTATACCCATTATTTCTGAAAGCTGTCAATACTATTCACCGAACCTGCTAAAAAGTTTGCAATCAGTGTATGCATGCGAATTCTGAAACGCGTATTTACAATGCAGTAAAGTAAATGTGATTTTTTGTGGGTTAGCCGCAGCAATATTGCCACTACTGGTACCTACTGCTGTAGGTATTGGCTATGTGCGAAGTAGGTGGTGGGGGTAAGCTAGGCGATCGCAGCGCACACCACGGCAGAAATGTGTACTTACCGGGGACATCTGTCAAATTTACTTTCAAGTTTCCTATTGGTTTCTTAATGGTTTCCTACGATTCGTTTCGTTTGTATTCATTTATTTATTTTCTTATTTGTTTCAGTAAAATTTCCAGTAAGGGATCTTTCTCGTTTACTAAATAAAATAAAATATTCATGTGTCATTATTTGACACCTCTGAGTTTGACATTGTCCCGGGACGCTTGACGTTTGACGTTTCTGACGTGCACATAGCCAATACGAGTTGTGCAATATTGCTGTTAATAAGAATATTATCAACGGCACATCAGCAGGAAACCGATTTAGTTTTCCCTGAAGGATTGGAAGGTCAGATGACAGTCACTTTTGTAAAACTAATGACTACGCCAAATCCTAGGATTAGGTGCTAAAACGAACCCCGGGCTAGTTCAGAATACAACGAATAGAAGAATGCTTGATTGTTACATAAAGAGCCAGTGCCTGAAACATTCTGATTCATAAATTGAAAATAAAAAGATAACCTCAAAATCCTCGAATCTTCCCGCGAACTTGAATGCACAGATAGCACTCGAACACGGCATAGATAATAGACGAGTGCAGCTGACAGCGCGTGACGGACCGCGCCATTTGTTAGCGATTTGGCGGGAAGCGCCATTTTGGCACGCTGTCAATATTGGCCGGTGGTTTTATTTTAAACATCTTGGTGCCAATTGAATTTTGTATTTGATGCTTTGTTGACTATCTAATTAATTATTGTTTTATCTATTCAATTATTGTTTATTCACACAACTTACTTACAGTTAGTTACCTCTTTCCTGTAGGTAGTCGTAATTTTTTAATGATTATTTTGTTGTTTTTACTACTTTCATGTATGCGCTATGCCCGCCGTGGTATATCGGATGATTCCAATATGTACAGGGTGTTCGGATTAACGATGTAGGAACTTTAGGAGGTGATACACTGGACTATTAGGAAGAGGTTGGAGCCAAGTCTTGGTCCAAGTTGTGATAGTTTTTTTCTATATCATACACTACCATTACCTAAATGTACCTTCAAAGAGCGTGGATTGAGGTTTTTAACAAGGTCGTATGTACCTAGGAACTAAGTTTTAGGCACTTGTACCTACTGATTTACTAAGAATGCAATTAAAAAGAAGCTTACTTGCAATACTTTTTCTACAAGAATGTCAGTAGGCAATAATTCACTAATCTGGAAAAGATAAGTGAAGGAAAATGCTATACTGTCATAACAAATTTTTGGTAGATATTTACCGTTTATAATATCGGAACTTACCAATTAAATAATCACGATGCTAATTTACTTCCATTAATATCTTTACGTGCAGAGAAAGTGTCCATTATCTTCCGATCTTGGCAGACATTGTGGTCGCCCACGCGGAAGCGGCAGGCATAGACAAGACGTTTATTATTTTAGGTAAGTAGGGCTGTAAGCAGTAAAACCGAAGTGGGACGGACGCGGACTTAGCGTTTACAATTGAGCTAGTTAGGTTAGGTTAAATATGGGATTAATTCTAGATTTTTTTATATCACGGTGACAAAGAAATCGGGCTCTGCTTTCAAGCTTTCAACATTTTCTTTTGTGTGATAATTGTCGCATTTTAATAACAGTAGTTAATAGCACCTTTATAAACGGAAGAATTCAGGCGTTATTACCTGCCTAGCTATCATAATCTATTTACTAGCCAATTGGTAAGTTCGAGAGGGACAAACCTTTATGCCAGCTAGGCTGAAGTTAAAGCATTCTAAGTACATACACTAACAACGTAAAGATCCAGCTACATGATAAACACTTTCAAGGTGGCTATTTTGACAAATTTAAGTGTGTACAACACTTAATTACAGAGTACGTACAGATATTTCATCAGCCACTTTTTTATGCAACACAAAATTGCGACATCTAGTTACTGGATATCCGCGGTGACGCTTAACTCCCGGATATTATCTTCAGGTATTGGTTACTCCCTTTTGTTGGTATTTGTTGTAACATGACAAGCGGAGATACTTTCCAGCAAACTAAAGTTAGTTTTTGGCAGATGGGTTGGTATGCAATTTATTATTTTAACCTAATATATGGGCCTTTCTTAACAAGGAAGTTAAACTATCGTCGAATACAGCTTCATCCAATTTTGGTGGTAATTTGGATGACTTTCCAGTTGAAATTCTAGACCCTGATAGCGAAGAGGGGGAAATGGAAGAGGAAGCGATTTCCGGTACACTTTTAGAACAGCAGGGTTATTTGGAAAGGGAGTTGAAAAGGGAGCCAGGAATGCACGACCAGATAATGTCCGGCCCGAGAATGCGCATCCACTTTTTTGGACGCGGATTCTCGGGCCGAGCATTATCAACCAGAACAAAAGTGGCTTCCGATTGTCGCCCCGGACCAAATTTGTTCGGAATGATATTGCCCGGCCCAGGAATGTACAGCCCAGTAATCGGCGCCCACTTTTTTGGACTCGGATTGCTGGGCCGCGCATTATCGGCCCGAACAAAAGTGGCTTCCAAATATTGCTTTGGACCAAGTTTGCTCAGAGCGATAATGCTCGGCCAAATAATGCACGGCCCAGTAATCCATGTACATTGGACGCGGATTACTGGGCCGGACATTCTTGTGGCCGGGCATTATCATGGCCGTACAATATAGGGACTCAGTTGAAAAGGTCCAAGAGAATAAGGAAGGCTCCTGATAGATTAGAGCTTTACACAGACAGAGAAAAACAGACTCGCAGTATTAAGCCAGATGATTTTCCATATAGTTGTCTCTTTAATCCTTATGGTGCACCAAAATGAGTTAGAATGCGACAGATAAAACAATCATTTTCGGCTGTTAACAAGTTGTCTCGATTTGCGAGCACACCAGGATGTTAAATCCCATATAAACTTAACACACCATAACGGCAGTTCAGTACTCTGATATCTGTGGAGCTTTAGCTTTTGAAAAAGGTACGAATGTTGCATCTATGGTCATAGACCAGACGTCACAAATGTCAATTGCAACCGCAGGTTTATCTAGGTTAGAGGTTACAATTATAGTTTAAGACTGAGAGTGAGTTTTCCCATTAAATAGTTTTTTGTAAAGCAGTAGTCTTATTTGAATTTCAAAACGTAAAATAAGCCTTATTAAGTGGAGTGTACAGCTCTACAGTTCCAAAAAGAGTTAAAGGACTCTAATGAAAACGTAGTTTCTGCTTTGTTGCGTTTTCAAGATGCCCGGAGTCTGGAGCATCTTTCAATTAACCTGACAAACGATTTGAACACAACATGAAATGCCAGTTAAAACTCAGGAAAATTGGCAATTTTCAAGAAGGGGGATCTATCCTGAAACGTCAAGTTGTAGCCTTATGATTTATATAAATTGGTTGTGGACTACATAAACTTAAAGCAAAGATTAAGAAAAGTACTACTACTTAAATACTGTTTTTAATGAATATTGAAATTGATGTATTGTTTTTGCATTGTCCAAATTCACGAAATCTACTGATACCGTGAATTTCCTACTCGATTGTTTTACACGCGTACGCGAACCAACAACGTAGAAATCAATGTTCCTCGAGGCAAAATGTACAAAACTCAAGATGAAATGAGGTAAAGAATCCATATTTTTGCAAGCAACTGGCCGTTTACCCGACAAGTTGACATGCGACGCCATTTTTCGAGACGTTCGAAATTCGAAAATCGCGCGCACGGCTGAACGGGCAGGCAATGGCGCGGAAACCATAGACTAAACAGGTGTCCCGGACTTCGAGGTTTGTTTTATTTTACTGATGAAGTCTCAGGCTAACCAGACACATCACGCAAATAATATAATACCATCACCGAGCGAGATACATACACATCTCAATAAGTAAAATAGAAAATCATTTATTCGTGACAAATACAAGTAGTTCCACTTTCTTGTTTGTCTCAAACTACTTGTAATGACTTTGGGGTAAACAATCGATTATCAGCCCAAATAAAATAAGTAGGTTGTTTAGGTAAGCTGTAAGTCATTTTAAAACGAGTTCTCAATTTAGCTGCATTCACCGTTTCCTTTCCTTAGCACACATACGGCGCTTCTATGGGATTCTTCCTCTAAGACAGAAGATTTGGCAAAAACCTGTACCACAACCTGTACTAACAATATTGACCGATGTTGCGTGTCAGTCAGCTTAAGAGGGCGCAGTACGTTTGGTTCTCCATACAAACGTATTTACGCTCTCATTTTAAAACGCCATGCTAGAATAACATGAAACTTTGTATACACAATGGGATCCGGCATATCTTAGTCGAAAATTAGTTTCTGTTGCTTGAAATTATAATGGAGAAAAAATACAACGATTATTAAGGTTTTCATACAACCCGTAAAAAACTCAAAAAACCGCTGTATTTTTTTTCTTTTACAATTTCTAGCAACAGAAACTAATTTCTAACATAGATATGCCGCCGGATCCCATTTTGTATACAAAGTTTCATGTTATTCTAGCATGGCGTTTTAAAATGGGAGCATAAATACGTTTGTATGGAGAACCGAGCGTACTGCGCCCTCTTAACGCATTAGCTGTGTTTGTTGTGATGTTTGATGTTTCACTGTTTGCTGTCGAAGGAAACTTATTTTATAACATTGGATAGCTATCATTTGCACATATTTTTTATGGCATGAGGAATAGAATAGATTAGACAAATTACATGGTGCTTTATATTCAATTCATTAAACGAATTCACTAAAAGATCCTCAAAAGAGAAACATATAAAATCAATAATAGAAACATAAAATGAAAAAATGTTCTAGGTAATGTCAAATTAAAACAATAAAAACGAAACAATGGAAAATAAAGATATTCCTTATTTAATCTATAGTTTCTTTAGATTTGTTTAATTAGCTGCTGTATTTTAGTAGTAGTCATACATATTTGTAATTATTAATACAGTACGCTTTTTACTTCATAAAAAAACAGACGTATAAAAACGAGCATTTTAAGCAACAATTTAAAACCATAAATATCAATGAAGGCCGTTGGCGCCAAAACCGCTGTCAAAGAACTGTCAAACGGCCGCCATATTGGCTTTATGGGTGCGTTCGGTTATCGCGCGCGATTTATAATGTGTGAGTAATGCGCTTAAATACGTTGTCTGACAATACATAAATTATGAACGGAGGGTGGAAAGGTGTGGTTTTCTTTGTGGAAGATAACTATTTTCTTGTTTATCGGGGCGGAAAGGTTCGGGGACAACAACAATGGCTTGTTCGATGCCTTCTGTTAGTAGGGATTAGGGCTTTCTGATTCCATTTTTCATGTATGTACAGTTATTTTATTGCGTAAAAGGCGCCAATGAATAAAAGTTATTTATTAGCAGTCTATCTGTACACTTTGATTACATGTTTATAAATCCTATAGGTATATAAATAATATCCGATAAATAACATTAAAAGAACAATCCTACAGTAAATCGTTTTTACAAAGAATAAGCACAATACACACTTGCCATTCTTTGTATAATAATAGTACTAACCTGACTTATAATTTTAAGCTCGACTCCGTATCAGTGCCCCTTTTAAAGTACCCTCAAATTAAAACTAACTAGGTGTTTATGGCATCAATACTTTTTTTATAATCAATAGGACCGTGCAGCGCCGTGTTCAGCCTATTATGTCTGTCGCCATCCGTAGATCGGGTCCTCTGATACTGTTCTAAAATGCCTACAATAAAATACCCATTTCAATTTTTTGTTGAACTAGGGTGACTTCATTGTGTTATTTGGACCAGAATGAATTAGGAGTATCGGTGATTTTTTCTGTTATAACAAGAATCTAAGGTTATTAAATCATCAAAACCTTGTTTCTAGCGCTAAGGAAGTCTTTTTAAGACAGTGTTAACCTTCTTAGGCCCAATAACGATATCTAAGATCAGAGGTCGAAAATGTATGACTTTTTAAATAATTCGTCTTTTCGGACAGGTTAGACAAAGCAGAGGCATTACTGCTAAAATAGTATGAACTAGTTTTAGATTTTTAGACTAGTTTTAAGTTTACAATTAGCCGTCTCATTCATGAAGATGCTATGAATTCAAAAAGTAAGAAAGGTGTGATTTCTTCAAATTGATGTGTTTTTTTTTACTTTTGTTGAGTTGTCTGTTGCGTTGCATTTTTTAGGATAACTTATTGGTTTCTGGTCTAAATACTTAATACCGAAATAAATGAGACTACAAAAATAACTCCCTACCTACCACTGCAACAACGCAGGCTATTGAAAGGATTAATCAGCCAAAAAAAAAATGTATGAAACATTGGTGTTCAATTATTAATTTCATTGTATGGGTTATTATGGAATTATGAATATTATGTAAAAAATAGGCTGTTTTCGGCTTTAAATAGTTTAAATCCATTACTGCTTCTAAACTATAAGTAAAATATTAAAAATTCTTCAATTTCTCTCTTTTTGCTTTAAATTTAAAATGAGAACGTGTTGAACCGTATTCAACTAGTACTGTACTGTTTATTATTTTATTAACAATAATTTTGTGGTTATTAATTATTTCAGTTCGGGTACAAATAAACAGACGGACCGGTAATTTATGGGGACCAATTAGTGTCGGAGATGGTATCGGGGATTTTCTAATTGTCGCTGGGAACAGGGGTGCCATTAGAATAGGTGATTTCTGATCTCTTACTGTGTAGTGGTCGGCGGTTAAGAGAACGCAGGAAACTCGGTTTTCCATACAAACGTAGTTTCGCTCTCATTTTAACCCTTTTCCAGGCCGCGCCAATCTAGAAGGCTTTACAAAAAACAAAATATATACTCAAAATAGTTACGTTATGGTGGTTCTTTTCAAGACGAGTCACTTTTTACGAAAATGCAATGTAATTTGAGCCTTAAATTCATACGCATGTGGTCGCTGAAACGTACTACGCCTGGAAAAGGGTTAAAACGGTATGCTGAATGAACGTGAAACTTTGTATTCAGAATGGAATTCGGCATATCTAGGCCGGAAATTAGTTTATGTTGCTTGAAATTATAATGGAGAAAAAATACAGCGATTGTTAAGGTTTACATACAAGACCTAAAAAGGTTTTCATACAAGACCCAATCACTCGCTGTATTTTTTCGCGTGGGTCATTTCCACAGACTTTATAACCTCAAAGTGACTTTTAGGAAATGTTTCTTTTTGAATGGCCGAAAATAGTTTATTTTTTTTAAGTTATATACTTAATAGAAACGACAGGTGTCAGGCAGGACTTACTTCTTAACCGTCGACCACTGTAGTAATAGCACAGAATAATTAATAGTAATTGCATACAGAAGGTTTAATATTGAACAAAACCGATGTTCTGATTTTTGTTTTTTTTTTTTTAATTTATTTTTTGTTCGACGGCTAGAAAATACGAGTATACGTAAAACTTGAAATTTTTACGTATATTTCATCAACCAATATATTGATTAATCACATATGTTTTTTAGTTTTACGGAACCCTCGGTGCGCGACTCCACTTTGCCGGTTTTTTTACTTTACTCGTAGTTTTTATGCTAAGAAATCTAATCGTAGATTAATTTTATTTAATCTTTATCTCATGGTCACGCTCGTCGTATGATATGATATGATTATCTTATAAGAAAAAGATAATGAAACTTATATTAATAACAATACATAAACAACTTAAACTAGACCTAAAATAAAACTAAATTAAAACTAATACTAAATAAAATTAAAATAAATCTAAAAAATATGGCCCCTTTGGCATGGTGCTTATCTTATAATATGTAATTGCACTTGAAATAACACTTAAGTCAATTATTAGGAATTTATAGTGTGAATATTGTCAAATAAAAGTAAGATAAGTTAATAGTCATAAGACGTACTTTTTTTAAACAAAAAGTCAATACAACTACTCCACGTCTTTGAATTCCTTCTAAAAATCTCGACGCCTATCGCGTCCGACGACAGCCTTTTTTATTTATATTTATTTCATTTATAACCCATTTTTTTTTCCTTTTACCTAGCTTCGTTTGGAAAATGACTCTATTAATATGCATCTGTAATTTGGAAACATTTTAAAGCCATAGTAAATGATGCACCTAGATTCGAGGTGAAAACATTACACTCCTCTATGGGCAGTCGTGTAAAAGAGGTAAAATTCCAAATTGATTATCTAGGAGATATAAATAAATAGGTACTTAAAGTTTAAAAGTTTTTCTGAGAAAGATCGTTACTTGGCTGTATCACAGACAGTGCATTGTAATATTTGTAGATTTGTAAGGATACAGGTTGGACCCTGTAAAGAAGTAACGCTGCTAACGAGAATTTCACATTAAAAGGAAAAATTGAAAAATTTTATGCTGCAGCAGGATTCGACCCTGCGACATCTGGCATACGCGGCCAATGGCTCTAGCCTTTGAGCTATCGGAACAATCAACTCAACTAATAGAAGCCTAAGTCTTCTACGGTAGATGTCGCTGTACGCCTCCGTAAGGCGTTGTAAGAGAGAACTATTGAAGGATTTCGTGGATGAGCTTGGTTGTTCCGATAGCTCAGAGGCTAGAGCGATTGGCCGCGTAAGCCAGATATCGCACGTTCGAATCCTGCTCAGAGCATTAAATTTTTCAATTTTTCCCTTTAATTTGAAGTCCACTATTGACTAAGCCAGCAATTATTTCCAAGGGGTCCCAGTTGAAAAAAGATTTTTATTTTCTTCAAGGATAGTTTTAGAGTATTATTTTATTCTTCTGGAGCTATATTAATAAATGCCTTTTAAAACAAACAATCTAAACCTATTATGACTTATAACTTGATACTACCTCAAAAACTGCATTGACTAGCGTGCTATAAGGTATCAAGATACATTACTTGAAGTGAAGGACATAACTTTAGATCAAAAATTCACCGAATAAAAAAAAAATTGTGACACAGGGACAGGGGCCTTTCAGCTCGAAGTACGATTTTTTTCTACGGAAATGTTAGTTTAACTTGTTTGTACCAGGTGTCACTGGGTGCTATCGCACTTGCATATTGAAGTGACAGAGATGCAGCGGTCGTGCGGTTAGTTCTAACTAAATACACAAAGGCGCTACGATCTATGTGGAGTATTTCACTGGTATCTCTATCACAGTATATATATTGTACTTTGTGCACAGGGATTTACTGCGGATGCTCTAATGAAGCGTCATTTTAAATATTTCCTCCTGTTACAGAGCCCACCTTGTATACCTTCCTAAACAACATAAACAATGTAAATTTTATGTCTTGGTGAGAGCTGTTGAGGAGTTAGATGCACGTATAACATTAACCTAAAATAAGTTACTTTAATTTGTACATCTATCCCTGTTTGTTACTCCAAATAAATAAATAAATAAATAAAAATAGATGTCCTTCCGTAATAGAGACTGGTAGGTTAATAAGTTTGTATTTAGAGTAGGTAGTATAGGTAAAAAACTTAAGAAATTGACCTGTTGTATGTAGTTGTAGCGTGTTCGAATAGACATTAGTGACATTACATATTTAAAATGTGCAACACAAACAAGACAAACGCCTATTCGAACACGTCACAACTACATACAACTGGTAATTTTCTTAAGTTTTTCACCTATAGCAGTATCTGTTTTGATGGATATATCTGACGGCTATATCCATCAAAACATATACTATATTGTGTGGCTGTAGACCAAGCAATACTTTGTTGTATGAAATTCATTGTATGTTAAATAAGAATACTTATAGAAGAAAAATTCCAATTGAAAGGATTCTCTACCGGACCCGTAGCCATCCCGTAGTTCAGTGCTCTTACCTACTAGTGTTTTAATGTACAATACAACTACAGGTCAATTACTTTCGAGACGTTTTTGCATTTGTGTGTGACCTCTGTAGCCAGCCTCACACACACGTTGACGAGTGTCTGTATGCGTCATCGTGTACGTGTGTCCCTGTAAATATACAAATACTACTACAGATGCATAAACGTCTTGGAAGTAATTTACCTGTACGTTTTTATCTATCAAATAATGGATCTTGTAGAGCGCACAAAATAACACCGTGTACATACCAGTTCACAAAACATTGCAAAAAACACGAACACAAAATTACTAACACTAACACACAAACACCATGCACAACGAACAACATAAAATATACTTTACCTTCTTATTTGAATTTCAAACAAGCGCACAGCCATAGACAATGACATTTTTAAGGCCGCGAATGCACTGGTCAGCGACGGCGCTCTCAGTACATCAAGTGTCCCAAGTTCTCGGCCAGTGCAGCCACGGTCTAAGGCTTAACGCACGACAACCATTCAGCCACAAACCTTTCATCGCAGCGGCAGTGCATGAGCGTATTGACTCGCCAGTTGTACAGCCCGTATTTCTTTTCCATGCCGCCAATCCAAAAGGGGCAGCGAAGGTCGTGGACTCGGCAGCAGCGGTCAGTACGGGTATAGCCGCCGAGCTGCGAGTAGCGAGTCGCTGAAAAACCTTTGCCGCACCACTTAGTGCCCGGGACCCTTAGTATCTCCATCGCGTCGCGCTTTTGTCTGTCAATTGTTTTGTTTGTTAACTTTCGCAAGCTCTTATTTACAGCTTAGAAAGTGTAATTTTTACAAGGGTGCGAAAGTTATTTCTTCAAATGCAATTCTATTTTTTTTATATGGAAGTTCCATCCTGTGCGTTATTTGCATGGAGACAAAAGACAAAGCGTTGAACGTTAAGACAGAATTGCATTCTAAGGACTCTTGAACAGGTAATGACCGCCTGTAATGACCTATTCCGTTAACATTTCGTAACGACAGACCACCAACGTGTTTTTATGATTTAAAATAATAATCGTAAAAGGGATCGTTCTGAATCTAACGCCACAAAGTTACTTATGCAGGCGACGAAGTGTAAAACTAATTCTGACGCGTAATTTTTGAAACGAATATAGCTGGGCCGTTAGCGGTATAGTTAAGTTGGTACTCCCGTGTGTAGATCCAGAGTGCTATAAAGACGTTGCCAACGCAGCTGTGAATGATCCATCGATCACGTAGTTTATGGTTTTATTGAGCGGCACTTAAGCGTTACCGTAAAACAGATTGCATCTTGCAAGCTTAGGTCGACGGAGTGCTTAAATAGGATTAACATTCGCAAACACTTCCTAGCCTCTTATCAATGTATTATAACTAGGTACTCTTACGATGGAAAAACTGCAGGAACTTGTCATTGAGAATAGTATACATTTTAATACGATACATTTAGCATTTCACAATTAAACGTTACACACATCGAGGACCCAATCGATCGCAATCTATCTAAATTCAAAAAATCTAAATACTCGTACCTAATGTTGCTTTTAAAAATGATTAGGAATCACAGTTTCCGTCATTATTTATTTTTTCTTTTTTAATCTGCCTTTCGTCTGGTCCTGTATTTGACTTTGTTTATAATGTTGAAGATTATTAAGACGAAACAAACCGTCGAAACTACTACCCGAACCACCTACGAATCGTAGTGAAGACATAAAATGCTATGATATAGAGCCCTAATTAAGATCCTCATGATACATCTAACGACTTCTCGGAATGTAATTGGTGTTAATAAAAAATGCCATCCTTTAAATTTTGATGCCTCACAAAACACGAATAGTTTCCAGATTAAAAACGTTGAAATGTCGTTATTGACAACACATTTAAAAAAAAACAATGTTATGTGTAGCTGTCTGTGTTTTTGTGCTCAGTGTGTATTAACAACGTATATACAATACAACCACCACCAAAACCAGATCCAACCCCACTCCAAACAAAATGCTATTTTACAAATGTCCATGGTGCATCGCCGGTAGAATCGGTCGAAAAAGCGTGACCCGAAGCCTCGAATATCAAACGTGATAAAAAAAAACAAACCTTCTATCGCAAGCGCAGTTGGAAATCGTGAACGGCCTAAAGTTGAAATAGCCGAATCGTCGTCTGAAGGGACCGATGTTCATTCGGCAGTTGTCGTGAGCCCTACAGCACGTATCTTCTTTTCTATTCATGCCCAGTTCGCTGTATTTCTCAGCCAGGTCGCCAGCGCCGCACCATTTCGTTCCGGGAACTATGAAATTCTCTTTCAACGACCTCCGTGACCTGTGCGTTAGTCTGTGGTTAGTGTTAGAAAAAAAAGTTGACGACGGATTCGGCGGGAACTGTTGTTTGATTGTTAAGGCGATATTTTAAGTTTTAAGTAATTTGAGAAAGGTCCCAGATTATTCAAGTTCGAATTAAAAGGAAGGATTAGTAAAATAATCGATAGGTACATAAACATAGGTGCAAATGGCGCAATTTATGATAAAGTGCGTGTTAAAATGTTGATTGGAATGGACATTGGTTATTGGTATAGTTAAATCGAGTAAATATAGAAAGTTATAATGATTAAAGTAAAAGTAAAGGAAATGATTACGATAAATGCCCGTATACCTATACCTAATATAAATTCTCGCTATGCTAATATTATCACGCTATTCAGTTTTATGGGTGATTTCGGGGTCGTGGATCAAGAATAAGTTTAACGACTTGGTATCGGTTAGCCTTTTCAAAAAAGTTGTAGTGACACGAAACAAACGTATTTCTTTTTTAATTTATTTTGATGACAAAAATACAAAATCTCAAAAAAACATGGTTACCCTTCTCTCTTTGACGGATAGTATGGAGAGTTGACAGTGGGGTAGGGTGACCAAGTTGTATGAAAAAGTATTATTTCCCATTAGAATTTGAAGATAAAGAGAATTATTTGTGTTATAAACCGTCATACCAACTGTGATGTTGTCTACTTTGAATTCTTGACCATGTACAATCATTCCGGATCACGACCCCAAAATCACCCTGTATCTCTATTTAGTCTCCTTGTCGACTTAAGCGTGTCACACACAGGCGCGGTCTGCGGTGGCGGCCAGTTGTAAACTATGAAAATCAAGGCCGCGTGTGTCTGAATGATTGTTAGAATTGCCATAGTGTACAACTGGCCGCCACCGCAGGCCGCTCCAGTGTGTGACACGCTTTAAATGTAACCTAATATTTTTTTTTATTAAAAATGGGATTACTCTTGGCCAGAATCTAGCCAGGGGGCAAAGATGAAGCCGACGACGAAGCGAGCTCACCCAGAAGATGCCTATTCACTCGTGCCGTAAAAAGGTCCAGCCAGGTTATATGAACTCGGAAATACAGACGCCGACATAGAATTCCAAAAAAATAATTTAATTTAATTTCAAGTCCTTAATGTTTATAATATGAAACAGATAATTAAGTAGGTACTAAAGTTCTACATTATCATTACTTAGATACTATCAGTAACGGCATTTTTCCATTATATAACCGTTGCACAGGTTTTTGTTTAATATGTCGTTTAAATTTGATTGTCTTTATCCTGTCACTTACTATCATTTATGTCGGAGAAAGGGACAAAATACATATTAGCTCTATGTATAAGTTTGTTGAATAAGGAGAATAGGAGAATAGCACAATACACTCAACCAGTATTTTTTTGACTTTGACTGTATGTAAGTAGGCAAATGTTATCGAAGGATACTAATATCCAATATATTTGTTTCGCATCTACTCGTATCGCCTTTTGTTGTGCGCATCGTGTTGGTTGCTTCTCGCGTCAAATAAAATAATCGATGAACACGACTTTTATCGCGTATCGCCATAGATCCTTTAAGTAAACCCTCTTCAACGCCTTTCAAATAGTTCGGCGGCTTGATTACTTATAAGTAGGTCTACAGATTAACTGAGACGGGAGAGGGGCCAGAAAGGAGACGTCAAAGGGTAGTGGGCGGACAGCGGGCGGCAAGTTCTACCCTTCACCGCACCCCCTCACTCTACATCACCCCTGCAGTACCATGTGTACCCTCTTACCCTCTCCCCTTCCGCACCGTCTTAGTTAAGCGGAAGACCAATAACTTATTCACATCGATAATAAAAAGAAGTGACATACACTATATATGAGTAAATACATATATCGAAGCAAAACTGTGGCGATATTTTCAGAAGTGGTGCTAGAAAGATGATGGAATAGGTCATTCCAATGATGGTGTGAAGGGTTGTTGACATCTGGTGGTCAGGCGGATTTGATGGTCGAAAAGTATTACTATTGACCGTGAAATTCCCCTGACGAGTCGAATAGAAACAAGCCAAAATGTGGCGTAGCAGGATCGGCGCGGAAGCACCTTTTCTTCTTAATTGAGCACCTTTTCTTCGTCCAATTTTCCAAAGAGATTATAAATATACACAATACAAATGAAGCTCAGGGCTTGAGAGGTGCCGTCCGCTACACCACGGTCGTGATGGCCAAAATAGATAAGTATAAGTCTACCGTTTAATTGAGACGACATATATATGTGATCGGAGAGGGCCAAAAGGGGAGACATGGAAAGATAAGCGGAGCGGAAGGCTACCCTCCCGCGTCGTCTCAGTTAAGCGGTCATATAATATTAAATAATTTATGTGCATCGCAAATCGTGAGCGCTGATTTAATACGTCAAACACAGAGTGATAAACTTGTCAATGTATATTGCTCTAGCTCATCCTCCATCACCGCCTTGGGAGTAAAACAGCAATTCTTAGGGGGTAACAAATTGTAGATATTGAAAGTGGAGGACTAGAGAGATATATTAGTGATTATTTAAGAGGGGGGTGGGGGAAGACCTTTTTTCCCTAATATGTAACGGGGGTAATGATATAAAAAGGTTAGGAACCTCTGCGTCTAGCTCAACAAATGGTTAAGTAAAAACGTATTGTGCCAAATATAAATGGAAGAAGACAGTAATAGGTCAGCGCTCATGATTCGGATTTCGAACCGGGTTTACACTTAGTTCGTTACGTAGGTATCTAGGATTCAAGTGTGGACTTGTCTACAGTTCTGCAGCTATTAATGTCAATAGTTTAACTTCATTACACCCTATCCTTTAGGAGGCATCTGGAATAAACCTAGGATGAGAAGTTTAACTACATTGCAATACCTAGTGTAAATCCGGTAGTAAATTATCAAAACTAAGTGGACTGCTGTTAGAAAAAAATCAACAAGACGTGAGCCTTGTTCATAGACTAGGACCCATTTCACGAAGCTGCAACTTTAAATTTTTTAAGTCTAAACTAGCGATACTGGCGTTTGAAATGCGCTTGACTAGTGACCAATATTTCATGCCAGAAAAGTTCATACGATAAACCTTTGACCTAATAACTAATTATTTAACGGGGTCTCGGCACCGAATATAACTTTGTTCCGTTCGGTGTTGAGACCCTGGGGCCCTAGGGCCCGTGACCTCTTCAAAGAAGTGGCTAAGAGGTTAGTGGACACCACTGGTGATCAAAGGGCTGGCAGCTTCCTCGCACAATGCATCAACTTTACTATACAGCGGGGAAATGCTGCCAGCATCTTTGACACTATGCCGCGGGGGCGGGGGGGATCTCTTTTAGGTATTTATTATTAAGTTCTTGGTAAAGATCGTTTAATTTATTACTTAACTAAAGTATAGTACGTCGGCATTGGCAAGGACTCAACGTTTGTTGTAAGCGTTGGAAACCTACACAGCGCTGTTTTTCAGCCTGCACCTATCTCTCTGTGGGTATTCTAACAAGTTTCAAGGGGACATTTGCCTTGAGAACAAGGTAAAGTATACAGTGCTATATTTAAACATGTAAAATAGTAACTTCGTGAAACGGGCCGCTGCTGACACGTGGCGGGACAAAAGAACATGTCAGGCGACTTTAGAAAATGCTCCTAAGCAACGCCATATAATGTTTCCGTTTGGATGATATCTAATGTTGAGGCCGCGTCGCCGCACGGGTCGCGTGCCCATAAACGCGGCTTTAAGGCCCCGCCACGACTTCAAGAGACAGCGTTAGCAGCAACGGTGCTCCATAGGCGGGAGATAAGATAACGAGATCGCGCTGATCTCACCGCTGCTCGAAGTCGTCGCTGGGCCTTCAAAGCTCGTATTATTTGAAATTACAGTCCGATGCTAGCATTCTATTTAGTTTCGTAATTAGGTGACAGTCAATTCAATTGTAAAAGATCATTGTAATTACCTAGCGAGCGTGCTATCCGACACTTTATTTTTATTCGCTAACATGAACCTTAGCTCTTCGTGTCTTTCCAAGCATTCCATCTTTAACCTATCAAAGTCCAGCCAACTGGCGACATCTCTCGGCAAAGTCTCGCCGCTCCTTAAAATCCGAAGCGTCACATTGCTAAAATGACGGTAATACTTTTCTTCTTCATTGTTAATCTTCTCATTCTGTGTTAGTTTTATGCTTTGCTCTTCTAAAGCCAGTTTGAGCTCTTTCCGTAAGGTTTTGAGGAAATTTCTGGCGGATTTGGTCTGGGTGATGTACTCGCAGTCCTGGATGGCGCCATTTGGCGTGTAGATGACCTGAACAAGATGGCGGCCATCAGTCAGCTGGCGCAGGCGTAGTCCGCTTCTGTGGACAAGATGGATGAAATATTAGCGCCGGTGTCTAGTTCTAGTAAATTTGTAACCAAAGCATATTAGTCATTGAGTCCATTGCCAATATTCAAATTCCCACTAATACTACTAATATAACCGGCAATATTACCCGAAATATTGTCTGTGGCGGTATTTTCTACTGCAAAGAAAAGTCTGTCATTGACTGATCTATGTTTTTCTAGGCTTGGTAACTAAAATATTAACGTTTTTTAAAAATAAGGTAAACGATGGGTTTGACACCTTAGTTCACAATAGTTGACACTCATTGTATACTCATATGTATCAAGTACTGGGGCGCTAGCCTTATGCATCGATCGGCAGGCACTGAAGGGCCCCAAAAATTTGAAATATCGGTAGGATTTTTTTCTAAAAGGACACTACTTGACTATTTTGGCGCAGTGATCCAAAAAGGATTATGGCCTCTGAAACAAGAGCACGCCATCCTTTCCGATCCTGCGATCCTTCCTGCCATTTATCGACCTGAAGCTGACGCAGATCCTCCTCCACACTGTCCCCTCAGCGATACGAGTACGTGGGCCGACAAAATAATAAATAAATTATACAATTATACTAAAAGAACAGCAAGTAGGTATGCCCTTTTTGACCTGACAAAACATGAGAACATTGGGTTCAAGAGGCGAGTAAACACTCATAAGGTGGACAGTCGAGTTCATTACTGCATGGACAGATGTCGACCGTATTGATGTAGTATTACGGTTGAAACATGTCCATGCACTTTTGAACCCAGTGTACAATGCGTAGGCAGGCCCGTTTTCTTCTTGCCATTTTTGCTAAACTGTAGTCTCACACCTCCAAGCCCTCCGAGGGCTACCATGATTTGAATTTCCTTGCTACGACTATCAAACATGGGTCTTACATTGCTGACATTACCCTGTCTACGCCTTGTGTAACATTGTGATTTGTGAATAAGATACACGATCGCTCATGTTGCAGCCGCTAAGTGATCTGTATAAGGGTGGCGACAGGTCGCTATGCACCCTCCTAAATCCCTTTAGTTGGGACGGGATGCGCAGTAATGAACCAATAATATATTTATTTTAATACAGTCTTGGTTGTGACTGAATAGGTTTTAGTTATGTAATGCCTAATGTCCCATTACGTAAATAATTAATACTTCATAATTATGTACATAGTTAAAGGTTGGATGACAGTGGCTTTCACAAAAACTAGCACCTACGGCTTTACTTGGTGTTAAGTAGCAGGCAAGTGGACCCCGGGCCTTGCTCCAAAGAGAGAGATTTTATATCTCTAAACTAAATGAATCAATAGTGGACAAATAATAAGCTACCAAACAAAACACAAAGTCAATCAAACTAGTTTTTATTGAGATTCTTTTTTTTTGTAAATATAACAATTGGGCTCTTAGCTCCGTGTTCTTAGCACAACATATTCGTATTATAAAAGAAGATCCGCCACGAAAAAGTCAAAAACTACCGAACGAATTTAATACAGTTTTCACCAATGAACGGAGTGTATCATGAGATAAATAAAGATTTTTTTGTAAAATTAATTGTGGTATTGCGTAAACTGACTCAAATATAACAATAAATGTCACCATTTAACGCTATTCCCTCGGAAACTGGATTTCACGCGTACAAACTCGAGGGCAAAAGCTAGTAGTGGATAACGTGATATACCTGAGCTAAAATTAAAATGTTTAATGTAAATGCAAATATGCTGACTCTTGCATTACACCATCCGCGGCTTGTCAATTGCGGTCCGTTGGGACCGCTCCCCGCTATCACTTACTGCATTATTATTTAATAATCGGTAACAAATTATATTCAATGTCACTACTCATTTTCACTATGTATGTACAAAGAAAATATACCTAATCAAGAATACTTAACCAAAATAATATAAATAAAATTAAAACTAACTTAAATCTAAAACAGGCCCTTGAGGCATTGTACCGTGGATGCTGGCGGCATTTCCTAGCTGTATCGCAATGCTGATACGTTGAGCGAGGAAGCCGCCAGCTCTTCGGTCACCAGTTACGTCAACCAGACGCTTCGCAATTTCTGCAAATAACTTGTGCGCGCTGGGACCCCATGGACCTAGAGTTTCGGCGCCAAAAGGTACGAACATGTCTGCCGAGGCCCTTGTATTTATTACGCTTTAGAATTTCGGCGTTTTCCGCCGCTGCACCCGCTTTTACTGCACTTTTCACTTAATTTATGTTTTTATGTTTGCAACCTATGGACGCTTGCGACTCCAGAAATCACAAGCGCGTTGCCCATCCTTGAGGATTGGTTGTGTTCACAGCTAGAGACATATGCAGGTCCCTCACTCTCAACACAGCGTATCCTCGGATTTCTGGCGACCTTATGTGTTTATAGAAGTTCTTTTTAGTCAGAGGGCAATGAAACAGATTTTTGCTTTATTACTCAAACTTCACAATAAAACAGAGACAGTGGTAAAATAATCACAGCGATCTCTTTCAGACTACCTACTTTTGGGTAGTTGAGAATAATGAGAATTGATATTTATTCTGTCAACATTCACAACCGACTTGAAGTTATACTTGTTTGTTTTTGTCGTGCGCGCTCATTCTAACGTTCGCGACAAATGTAATATTGATTCTAATTCAATAAGTCTGACAGATAACCAAATCTCTGTAACGTACCGACTTAGAACTGTTTACTGAAAGTATAAGTACTATCGAGTACCGATTTCGAAATAAGTGGCTTTGGTTTTAAGCGTCTAAACCAACAAAGTTTTTGCAAAGAGGTTATATGATCGATCAAGTGCAAATTATTGGATATTGAAAAAAAAAACACGATTTATAAGTTACGCTTAATCACAGTAAAACTAAAGAATTCCTGTAGTTAAAACTACGCACGGATAAAAAAAATGTATACATAATTTAAGGAGTATCTAAAATTATTTCAATATATTTCCCCCAGATTTCTAGACACAAATACACAGATTACAACTTATATTTGTATATGAATATGACCCATTACGCTAACAAAATTGCAATATGAAATTGATAGTTTGATGAAAGACACCCATAATAAAGCAGTAAAATAAACATCAAACCCTAGGGGGAGTAATTAGATTAACAGTGTCATAGCAGATACACCGAGGGGTCCAGGACCCTGCCCTGAGGGACTCCCGATTGATACTTCGATGCACTTTGACATTAGTGTCATTTTAGGATAACGTGTAATGATATGACGATGCGTTGGTTTGATTAGTGTCTGGGATGCTTGCGGGCCGGGATTCGATCCCCGGAAATAGTAGATATTTTGTCATGAGCACGAGTTGTTTCATTCTTAAGCCATGGATCTGTCCAAACTTATTTTATTTACTTGATTTTATAGCACTAATATTACCGGAAGGGCCCAGGACCCTGCCTGTTCAGTGCACTTTGACATTAGTGTCGTTTTTGGGGTAGTGTGTTGCGTACGATACCTACGGCCACGCAGTTGGTTTGGTAAGTCCCTGCGAACCTTGCGGTCCCGGTTTCATTTTCGGGTTGAAAAATTGAGCTAGCTTGGCCTTATTCCTGGGACAAATCGTTTGGTCGATTTTTTCCGTAAGACGCTACAAGTTACAATTTGTAAGTGTAGACTTGAAGAATTTGCAATAAGTATAACACAAGAAGTGTAAGAGAAAGGAAATTAGTACATAAAAAAACAACCAATTATTATGGCGAATGAACGTCGAAATATGTAGTACCAAAAATATTCAACAAATTTAATATACTAAGGCAAAGTCCCAAAGAAGGTAAAACTGTATTATAGTCAAAGTTAAAGGGCTTACTTCTTAATAACACGTCACCGTCAAAATAAAATCTTAATGATAAGAACTTACTAACCAGCATGCTCAGTTGTTAGAGTGAAGTAAATAGGTTAAGTTATACTTTATTTTAAGCTAAGCATAAAAAATGAGCGGTCCTCGCCATCAAACTTCACAGTTTAGCGAGTTTTATTGTGTGTAATTTTTTATGTATTTCTCTTGTATAAAATATATAAAAAGAATAAAAAACTACTTTTTTAAAATGGAGCGGGTTCTAGGTACTACGATTAGGAGATTTTCACTTCAGTCCGCCAACATTCACCCCTAGCCAACTTGAATAAAAATAAACATACAACAGTGATTAAATGTGAAAGAAAATGGAACAAATGGCTCTTCACTAGGATTGCCATTACCATTGACTAGGGTTGTCAACTTGCTATACAAGTAGTCACCCCACTGCATTGCCAGCTCATTTAACAGATTCGTCGCATTTGGTGCGAGCTGTCATTCTCGCTGTCAATTGTCGCCGCACTTTCTAATTGGTAGCAATGGCCAATGGAATTCGTGACGATAAATTAGTGTTAGGAAATAGATGCGTTTCGAGATTTTTAACTAGAGAAAAAAGAGGAATCATGATTAGTTTCATCATATTAATTGAGAAGTAGATTGAAGACTAATTTGTATTTTTAATAGAAATGATAGACTTGGTATTATCACTGTTATTGGTCTGAGGTTCAAATCCCGGTAAGTTAGTTTAGTTTGGTGCTGTGTGGCTATGTTTGGTGTAGGGTAGTGGTCAAGTTGACTAAATTGTACCCTAATCCTTATCATTTATCGTCGTAGAAAGGAAAGGTAGTGATCGCAGATTTACCTAATCTAAAAAATTAGTCACGAAGTTGTTGAGTAAAAGTAAGTAGGCGGTAGATTTTGGTTATTCAGGGCGCAAGACGACATTACCGAATACAATCTAAAGGATTAAAACTAACATTAGTTTAAAGCAATGGCTGGGCAGCCAGCACCTGTCCTGTTCTCACACATTGGCCGGTAATCTTTATTGCTCGCTCGGACCGCAGACGGATTGCGGGCGCGCCACTTCGTTCTCATTTCGAATTCGCATCTTATACGCTTATGGGTGCCTGGTACTTTTGAGTAGGATGCAGTTGAATTTAAGTTTGTTTATTAGTTGAATTAATTAATGGACTTTTACCATGTAAAAATAGTCTTTCAAGTGCATTGGATCCAATGACACCTGTCATGTCTATCATCTCAGCGCAATGTAACTATACCTCAGGGCCTACCGCGAACCGAAAACAAAATATCCGCCTCTCTGTCGCACTTGCGTATTCGAGCGACAGGGAGGGAGGTATATTTCGTATTCGGTTTGCGTTACGATCTCTAAACGTTTAAGGCCTGAATCACACTGGCGCGGCCTGCGGTGGCGGTCAATAGTAAATTTGACAGCTAATGACAAAGTTTACTATTAACCGCCGCGGCCAGGCCGCGCCAGTCTTTGAGAGGCATAATTTCATCAGGATGACAGGTGTCATAGTATCTTTGCAACTGAAAATGCACCGTAAGGCAATGAAAACACTAAGTGCCATTTTATATGTATGTATCTCAATTACAATGTTAAGACTCTCACAGTCAATAGTAAACTTGTCATAGCTGTCAAATTTACTATTGACCGCCCCCGCAGGCCGCGCCAGTGTAATTCAGGCCTTACACTGCACTTTGCGCCGCAAAAAGTTGCAGAACGCAGTAATCATATTGGTCCCTAAGGAAAAATCAAAATTGAGTAAACATACGTATATACAGATATAAACCAACATTCAATTGTACTTAGAACCCACCAATGCGATTTCCGACAAAATACAAATTGGTCACCAAAATACACACAAGAGAAAAAAAAGGTAAACAGTCGTACAAAACAGGCACTTTTTCGGTGAAAGCGTTTTTGCTCCAGACGACCTTTGGGTACTTGTGACAATACATGGTAATTTATTATAGGTAGTTCAAAAAGGGGTTATAATATATATACGTATTGTCTTGTACAGTTTCATGTTTATACATGACATGACCGTTCTCATAATAGTCCTAGAGTGTCAATTGTTTTACGACGGGGGTATGTCCTAAAAGGACCCGGGTATGTCCTAAAACTACGACCAAGACCACCGGGGAATGGGCAGCAGCATTCCTAGAGTGCGGTGGAGATACTGCGATCGCCAACCCGCATGCCTAGCGTGGCGATTATGGCATTTACCCCCCATGAAATTGGGGGAGGCCTATGTCCAGCAGTGGACGTCTTAGGGCTGATATGGTGGTCAATTGTTTTGCTATGTCCATTTATTTTAAGAGTGGTTGTGCGCAGCGGAGCATCATTCCGCTTATATTTGGAGCAGCCCAACTGGGGTAGCAATGTAATTTATTGAGGTGCGCAATAAAGAGTTTTTGTATTGTATTGTATAAGTATTGTATTGTACCTCCACGTTACAGAAGACTGCGGCCATAATAACACCACTATACTCTTTAGGTAAAAAAAGCATTTGATAGTTCCGCGGAGAAAGCACTTGAGTAAAAGGCATTAGATTTTTGAAATAAAATTAATTTTCTCAAACATGCAATGAAATATTGATGTTATGTTCCTTATAACAGGCTGCGAAGTATGACGTTTCAGGTGCGGCTAGGACAAGAGGTCGTTAATGGAATTTCATACAAATCTTGCAGGCCTAGGCCGGCAAAGTCCTCTTTTTTAATTTCCATTCCACATAAATTGTGGCATAGGCACCATGACATTCTGCCACTAAAAATAAAACTTTGATTTTTTTGTTGTTTATTTCATTGCATTTTTTAAAAAGCACTATACATACCTCGGCGGGAAATATGGGGTTGCCCGCCTCAGACCTATCCGACCTCGCTACGCTCGGCCGTCTATATATGTCTTCGGCCGGCAACCCCTTACGTCCCGGCCTCTGTAGTAATGTACTATAATGATGCATCTATTGACGTTATGCAAACATACAGTGTGTTTGGTAACTGGGTGCAAAGATTTTCAGGGATGACAGAGGAGGTAATTTGAAATATTTTAGACACAATATGCGTTCTGCAAAGTCGTTTAGTTTCCAAGATATGCACCATTTTATTTGGAAAATGTTTAGATTTTTTTTAATGTTTCCTTTTTTTCTGGCTCAGTTCAAAGTTATTTTTCAGTAACTGTAGGAACTAAGGAAGTTTTTGAAATGAATTGAATAGGGATTAACGATTTTTTACTGCCTGTATTCACATGGTATTCAGGTGCGAATTTCTCTCCATACAATTACACCAACTGCTTATATACATAAGCCCGTTTTTTTAATGATTAGAATTTTAAGGGCCAGTTTCTCCCAGGTTTCTTTGTTTCCCTGGGATATCAGAGGATAATATTGTACTGATTTCACTTATTTCAGTAACTTATTACGTTTCAAAGATAACACACCGCATATGTTCTCGTTTCAAGATTGTTTTCCTTGAAATTGTATGACGGATAACGCACGATTTTTCCAATCTGAAAAAAGGTATAGTGGTGAGTAAGGTCGCCAGAGGTCCTGAGGATGCGAAATGTTGAGAGTATGACGAGGGATCTGCATATGTCGTTAGCTGTCAACAAGAATCCTTAAGTCAATGAAGATTGAAGGGACGTCAACCCACTTGGGCTTCTTCAGGAGTCCAAACTAGTCATTATATAGGCTACGGTGTGTGCTTACTTTGAAGCCGTGAGCTTGTTTGCCACCATAATTGTATAAAATACCGGTCAAGTGCGAGTCGGACTCGCGCACGAAGGGTTCCGTACTATTATCTATACAACATTAGACACTTTATTATAAACTTCTTTAATTTAATTTAAATAATAATATTTTTTTACCAGTAATAAGAACGTTAAATTATAAGTAATAAGAAAGTTAAATAATATCAAGTAGAATTTTGGTCATGTTCGAGTCGGATTTTAGTTTTCCCATACATTTTGAGACCCAGCGCCTGATGAACACAACAAGCAACTTTTTAAAAGTTTTTTGTATGGGAGCGCCCTTAAATATTTATTTTATTTTGTTTTTAGTTGTTGTTGTAGCGGCAACAGAAATACATCATCTGTGAAAATTTCAACTGTCTAACTATCACGGTTCATGAGATACAGCCTGGCGACAGACGGACAGACAGACAGACAGACGGTCGGAAAGCGGAGTCTAAAGCTCCGCACAGAGCGCGGCACAGCATCGTTGCGTGGCGGAGTCGGTTTTTTGGTGAAGCGAACGCGGGACGTCCGCGGGACGTCATATCAAAAAATCCGCTCAGTATTCGATAGCACGGTAGAGCGGAGGTGGCGTGTGTGATATATGAAGCAGTAATGACAATCGATAGTTTCGGAAAGATCGGATATGCAAAATCGCCTCCGCGCCTGCTCTGTGCGTTTCGATCTTTGGTAATAGTGGGGTCCCGTAATGGGACGGGTTCCGTCCCTTTACGGGACTCCCGTTTTACCCTTTGGGTACGGAACCCTAAAAAGTATTTACTTTAAATTAGTAGTAAAGCAATCCACTTTCTGCATACGATAGCTATGTTTGTAAGGGAATGTCGCGTGCGAACGGTTTCGTGATCCGACGGTATGTGTTAATTGTAGCTTACATTTCTTACTGCACATTGCTTGATATTACACGTATAATTGTTAAGACCTTACGCACGTTGCGATTTATCAAAAGCGTCTGAGATTCAGTCATAGTTAGAAGGAGACAGCAGTATATGCCTCTAATAAATACAGCTGTGTCGATATATTACTAGTTACGTTCGGAATTGCCTTGATATTACCAGGCCTGACCACGAAATGGCAAGAACTGTGACCACCGCTTTAATTTTTGCAGGTTCATAATTATCTCTATGACAATTTTTTGCCATATTGAAATGAACATTTCTCATATGATAAGGAAGGACCATGTTGAGCTTTAATTGGATTAACTCTAAATCGCTTTACTCCCTACTCCTAGCTAAAAAACACAATAAATAGTAAGCAATCGCTACTGAAAGTGTATTAAAAATACTATTTCTTTTATCGACAACACCAAAAAGGTTACCGTTAAAAAAAACAAAAGCATTTGATAGTGCCGCGAAGAAAGCACTTGAATAAAAGGCATTCGATTTTTGAAATAAAATAAATTAATGATGCATCTATTGACGGCCCGTTATGCAAACTTATAATTACGCTTAATTGACTACCTACTGTACTCTTAACCGTACTATGCATAAAGTCGTTATTCGAATAGCAAACTGTTTGATATCGGCACTATCGTGGTGTTGGTCTCGTAAATGATTTTGGTAATAAATCTTGAGAGTTGTAATGATTCATTCGTTCCATCATTGCTAATGAATGGACGACGCGATGATATTGACTTATGGATGTTTTCTGTTTTATGGATATCGTGGGATATAAGGAGTCGTAGTCATCTCAGTTGAAAAGGTCGAACTGGTCGAAGGCGTCGAAGTATGGCCATAGACAAGGATTATGTATAAAGTATGGTAGAGTGGTTACGCTCTGGTTATGCGACCAGTGTCAGTTTGCGACCATCCTGCCTTGCTAGCTGCTAACACGATAGATTATACTACCGTCACGTTTTATGTGACGTTTTATTACATTTCGGCCATACAACGTAACATATACAGTTCCTGCTAGATATGCGTAAGGACGACGGTTTCTTCTCTTATTTTTTTTTACCTATATCGTTCCAGTATACTGGGGGAACTCCACTCGCTCGGTTAATAACTTAATAACGGCCCATTACGTAGGAGAGACTAAGTGTTGTTTATTTTATATGAATCATAATTAAACAAGTTTAAAAAACTATATGAGCAAAAATTTGAATGCAAACGTTGCTTTAACGGTCTGATTAAAGTTACGATTAAAGGATGATTCACAGTAGACCGTTCGTGTCCGGGCCGGCCCGTTTTCTATGACAGCAAACGCAACGGCCGGCGTATTTCTCTAGAAGAAAACGGGCCGGCCCGGACACGGAACGGCGTACTGTGAATCATCATTAAGGCTGTTAATTTTATATAAAAAATACCTAATAACTACAGAAAAAACATAAGTAACTACAATTGTTCCAAACACAAATCTCAATGACAGCGCGGTGCCGTTGGGAATCCGTTTTGTAAGTTTGACGCGCGTCCGAAAATGGCGGCCGCAAATGGACGCTAATCTTGTTCCCAACTCCGGCGCTGCGGTCGCCGTCTGGACTAGCCGAATTTCGCTGCATCTATGCTATGTCAATGAACGAAATAGAGGCATTTTGTAGTGGACTATAAGTATAACCTAAGTAGGTTAGGTTAAAGTATGATGCGTCGTGTCTTTATGAAAGGGTCTCCCGTACGCTCGACTGAACTCGATTCCCCATACAATTGTAGTTTCGTTCTCATTTTAAAACGCCGTTCTGAAATAACATGAAACTTTATATACTGAATGAATAGTTTAACATATACCCGCTTAAATACACTAAATGTAAGAAACAACTCCGGGATGCACTACTCAACATGTCATACGAAGATACAGAGGAGTTATTGTCTATTGTGAAATGAAATATCATATTTTTTTGTCTTTGATATGTTAGTATATACCTAGTTTATTAAGTCTTAATTAGTTGTACTTACATAATAAGAACCTAACCATGTTTTTTCTGTTATCAGTAATTGTACTAAATAATAAGAATTAACGCGTTTTTAATTTTTGTAGATGAATGCAATAACTCTGCCCATTTGCCTGAAACACAGGAAACATCCTAGTTCAGGCAGGTGATATTTGTTCTCTATAGATAAGTTTAGGCTATAATAACATAATTGTAATATGAGTTTTCAATACATTATTCTTATTCTTACACACAATGGGATCCGCCATATCTAGGCCAGAAATTAGCATCTGTTGCTAAAAATGTAATAGAAAAAAATACAGTGTTTAAGTGTCTAACTAGCGCGGTTCTTGAGGTACAGCTTGGTGACAGACAGACGGACGGGCAGACAGCGAAGTCTTTAGTAATAGGGTCCCGTTTTTACCCTTTGGGTACGGAACCCTAAAAAAAGAGAAAATATCAATCTCTTTAAATTCCTTACAGCGATGTTACTCGTAAATTTTACAGTAATTCGAACACCTTTAAGCTCGATCAATCTTCACGGAATGGTCACAGGTGTAGGCAGTAGCTTATATTTATGCTTATAAGATACTTATTGCTTATGCTTAAAATACCTGCACTTGCTGCCCACTCATGTTAAACCGTGTTAGTGTACTTATTAATACTGCCTGAGGCGTTCATTAACAAGATAACTAAAGTTGGAAAATTGTTAGACATTTCCTGGGGAGTTTTTTTGATTTCGTGCTTTCTTTGAAACCACTGATTTGTCATTCACAACTTATATTCTACTTGGTAGTGACACTACCTACGAAGCTAGAGGTCCCGGGAATCCCGGTAAGGGCATTTGTTTCTGTCGTGAGCAGAAACATTTGTTCCTGAGAAGACACACACAAACACTCACACACATGAATGCACTTTCGAATCGAAATTGTAAACTAACCTAAGTAGGTATTACCACTTTTCTTCTTATGTTATTATTATAATGATTTTCATTTTTGTTTATTATTATTACTTATGATTAAGTACAACAAAATCCGCTGGATGCGGGTGGCGCAGGACCAGTCAGTCATTGTGCTTGCGACATGATAATGATGACAGCAAAATTACTTATTCTTCACATGTTCTGTACCAACTAAGGAAGAGGGGTGCCTCTTAGCACAGGTAGGTGTCAGGTATTCTATAGGTACTTAATAATTTTTAAGAAAAAAAAACCGACTTCAATGGGGGAGGCCGGTGAAAGATTATTATACTTAGATGGTGCACTCTTAGATTCCATACAATAAAATAAAAATGGCTAGAAGTATGTTTATAATGGTAGAAGACTAAGTACCCTCAATTCCTCATGGAATCCTCCATCAGAACTCAAGCTTGAAAATGTGTCCTGAAAACCTAGCTTGTTTGACAAACGAAACGAAGAAAACAAATCGCCAAACATGAACTACGCGTCGTTGAAGAGTTCCGTTCTGATCATCATCAGCAGATCCACTTCATCAAATGTCACTTTTTTGAATGAAAATGCTTGATTAGTTCATGAAAATACTAAAATCACTTTTTGTGTGCCTTTCACATTTGAGGAGTTCCCTCGATTCCTAATAGATCCTATCATCAGAACTCGAGCATGACAAAAAATAATTGTGAAAATAAAACTTGCTTAACAAACACAGCTAGAAGGACAAATCGCCATACGTGAACTTTTCGTCGTTGAAGAGTTCTGTTCTGATCATCATCGGCAGTTCCACTTCATCAAATGTCACATTTTTGAATGAAAATGCTCGACTTGTTGATAAAAACACAAAAATCACTATATGTTTGCCTCTAAGATTTGAGGAGTTCCCTCAATTCCTCATGAATCTCATCATCAGAACTGAGTTTTGACAAAAATGGGACCAACTTGGATATATATACTTACAATAAAAAAAAGAATTTTCCAAATCGGTTAAGAAATGACGGAGTTATGGAGTAATAAACATTTAAAAAAAAAAACACAACCGAATTGATAACCTCCTCCTTTGAAATCTTGAAGTCGGTTAAAAAGAGGTACTTACCATCAACTGACTGTAAACCATTTTGTGACTGAATAAACGATTTTTATTTTATTACTAGATGAAAGCCCGGCTTCGCTCGGGTGAAATAAATAACAAAGAAATAAAGAAAACATTTATTCGTGACAGATATGCAAACGACGAAAGAAATAGTGTACAAAAATGTATAAAATAAAAACATTACAACAACGGATTATGATGAAACTTCGTATACAAATATAGTTTGTAGTGTGGATTAACATATGAAATAGGGAGTAAAAGATTACGCTGACAAAGGCTAGTTCTATCTTTATAAGTTAATCCTAAGTATTTTTATAAGGCTAGTATTTAAAGGCACATAAAAAATTTGACACCGTAATCAGTATGGTGCGAAGTCAGAGCTGCTACCGCGAACGAAAACGTATGAAGTTCGTGTATCTCCCTCTGTCGCACTTGCAAATTCGAGCGACACAGAGGGAAATAAATACACGATGTTCGTTCGTTTTCGTTACGCGGTAACAGCTCTCTATTCTCCGCCAAATTCTATTCAGTGGGGCCCTTTACACTCAAGATTATGTGTCAATATTATCGCGGTTTTCAAAATTGTAGGGAAGTTGCTTCAATATTCATCAATATTCACGTGATACGATCGTGATATGAGTATTTCGCGTGATAATAATAACAGTTGGTAATATTTTCTTCAATTAATGGAACTTATTTAGCAACTTGTTCCGTTAATTTCCCCAAAGGTATTTTGCATTCCGATACGCGCACCATCCAGGAATAGGAGCCGTCCGCCAGAGGGCCTACCGCGATCTGAAAACGAAGTATTTCCCTCTCAGCGTTCGAATATGCAAGTGCGACAGAGAGGCATGTATTTCGTTTTCGATTCCCAGTAGCACTTCAGTCCGAGCGCGGCGGTCAGTCAAAGAAAGTCAAAGAACATTCCGTGTGTCGTCTGTCACACATATATTTTTTTAACTGAACTTGAAATTAGGTGATAATGTTTAGTATGACGTATATTTTACCAAAAATACCAATATATTGATAAATCACATTTGTTTTTTAGTTGTAAGGAACCCTCGGTGCGCGAGTCCGACGCACTTGGCCGGTTTTTCTCACATTTTGAATTTTATTTCTCATATAATAAAATACCCTATTCGTTTCAAAGTTTAAATAGGGATAGAATTTTGCTAGACGTTTAAAGGCCATAAGTCACCTTGTAGTTTGTCGCAACAAAATAGAAATGCAGCTTTAAGATGGCGGACAGACTCAGCAAACATTCTAGTGGTGTCCTTTACTCGATTAATATTAACACAATACTGGGGAGTCAATATTATCACAGTTTTCAAATTTGTATAGTTTCTGCTTCAATATTCACGTGACACGTATCGTGATATGAACGTATCACGTGATACTAATAACCATGTAACAGGCCCCATACATTCGCTTTGAAGCCGGTTATTGTGACAATCTGATAAGTGTATGGAACGCTTGAAAACCACAAAAACAAAACCCTGCAGAAGCGACTTGCCGGATCCACACAATGGGCGATGATGGCCCATCACCCAGAACGCAGCTCAGCAACCTGGCCAACATACCGGACGCATTGTCTCGGGACCTTTGACGTTTGACGTTTCAGAGGTGCACATAGCCAATAGCTAAAATTCTATTCAGTGGGGCCCTTTACACTCAATACTATCGCGATTTTTAAAATTGTATGGGGTCTGTTAAACGCTTAATACTATCACAATACTGGTGTGTCAATATTATCGTGATTTTCAAAATCGTATGGATTTTTCTTCAATATTCATTGCACGTGATACGGATCGTGATATGAGTATATCGCGTGATAATAATAACCATGTAACAGGCCCCTATGGATGTTGCTTCAATATTCAGTGTTTCACGTGATAATAATAACAGTTGGTAATATTTTCTCCAATTAATGGAAGCTATTTAACAACTTGTTCCGTTTTGCCAAAGGTATTTTACATTCCGATACGCGCACCATCCAGGAATAGGAGCCGTCAGACCAGAGGGCCTACCACGATCTGAAAACGAAGTATTTCCCTCTCCGCGCTCGAATATGCAAGTGCGACAGAGAGGCATATATATTTAGTTTTCGGTTGGTAGCACCTTAGTCCGAGCGTGGCGGACTGTCGAAGAAAGTCAAAGAACATTCCGTGTGTTGTCTGTCACACATAATTTTTTAGCTTCCCATCGACCTATGAACTTGAAATTAAGTGATAATGTTTATTATGAAGTATATTTTACCAAAAATATCAATATATTGATAAATCACATTTGTTTTTTAGTTGTACGGAACCCTCAGTGTGCGACTCCGACGCACTTGGCTGGTTTTTATTACATTTTGAATTTTATTTCTCTTATAGTAAAATACCCTATTCGTTTTAAAGTTGACGCCTGAGGAACTATCTTCCTCTCTGTCGTTCGAATCTACTTGTGCGAGAGAGAGGCAGATACTTCGTTTTTGGTTCGCGGTAGCGCCTCTAACGTCCGAGCGCGGCGAACGGCATGAGAAATTCAAATTCCTAACTTCGTATGGTGCCGTCCCTTTCACTCTCTTGTCATACACTATATGAGTGAAAGGGACGGCACCATACGAAATTCGGATTTCGGAGTAGACCCCCAGTGCCACTAAGTTATGAGATAGAGCGATATAGGGATAGAATTTTGCTAGACGTTTAAAAGCCATAAGTCACCTAGTAGTTTGTCGCAACAAAATAGACAGCTTTAAGATGGCGGACAGACTCAGCAAACAGTGGTGTCCTTTACACGATTAATATTATCACAATACTGGGGTGTCAATATTATCGCAGTTTTCAAATTTGTATGGATTCTGCTTCAATATTCACGTGAAACTTATCGTGATATGAATGTATCACGTGATAATAATAACCATGTAACAGGCCCCATACATTCGCTTTGAAGGCGGTTGTTGTGACAATCAGCCTAGCCAGCACGATATCTTATACCGTTACGTTTTATGTGACGTTTTAATACATTTCGGCCATATAGCGTGACGGTATAAGTTATCGTGCTAGCTAGGCTGATAGGTGTATAGAACGCTTAAAAACTACAAAAACAAAACGCTGCAGACGCGGCTTGCCGAATCCAATCTGGCCAACACACCGGACGCAAACACAGTTTACAATTTCCGAACGTACCCTACCCGAAGCTGTCAACCAACGAATTGTCGTAAAATTAACACTTTTAAATGCAAAATACGCGACAATCCGAATTTTGCGGATACATATGTTCAGCTCAAAAATCGTTATTTTTATACGTTCTTCAATTTGAGACAGGTCTCGTTCGGGTCTACCGTACCCCTGCACGAAATTATTAATATAGATATTTTTTTATTATGTATATATTTATCAAAAATATCGTCGCCTAGTACTTACACAAGCCTTATTGAGCTTACTATGGGACTATAGTTTGATTTGTGTAAAAAATTGTCCCCTAATATTATTTGACGACGACGGTAAATAAGCATGCGGCTTCTGTAAAGTGGAGGTACTTCCCCAGTTAGGCTACTTCAAGTTCAACTTACACACACACATGTTATACAGGTTCATTAAGCATCATAAACATGTATACATTCTAGAACTTTTGTGGTCGATTGAGCACGAAGCGCGAGCGAAGCGTTTCCGTTTCAGCTTGGGCAATAGTGCTTTCGTATGTCCAGCTGTTCTCCTCTACAGGTTGCATTTCTCAACCGATTCTTGTGAAATTTGTGAGCAGGTTCGATAGTTAGGGTGACGCCACCAGTGTTGGACACTTTAAGCTGGTAAGCACCAGTAATGGACACTTCATTGCTAATTCAACGATCATACGGTTTTAAATTGATTGTTGAATAACAAATGTATAACTCTTATTTTCTTTTAAATAATAGTCAAGGCGATGCATCATTGGTCCTTGTCCATTACTGTTGCTGTGAACCTATATGGTTTTTTAAAATTCAGTTTATGTAATTTTTCAAAATGGAGGAGCCATGGGGGTTGAAAATGTAAAAAATATCGCTAGCCTACAGTTCACAGAGCCACTGGTTTGCTTAGAGAAACAGTCGTAAGAGTACATGTACTTATATGCTGATTGGAGCGCCCGTGGCCTAGCGGCGCCCGCGTACCGTGTGCGGTTGCGGTATGCGAGGTTAAGTAACGTGGGCCCAGGTTAGTTCTTGGATGGCCATCCAGGTGACAGCTTTGAATGGTTACTAAGTGAGCGCTCCCGTGCTTTGGAAGGCACGTTAAGCCGTTGATCCCGGCTGCTGGCTATGACAGCAGTGGTAAAGCCAAGTTAGATGCCTTCGGGCGGCTTGAGAACTTCTAACACTCAAGTTGCCCACTCACTTGCCAAGGGGGGTCGTTGATGCACCAAGTCTGTAGGGAGTACACCCCTGGGTGGTGCTAAAAGTGCAACAAACTGGCAACCGTACTCTCGAAGATGTCACGCTCCGAAATGATTGTCATACGTTAATAAATAAACTAGTGGCTTGGTGAGCAGTAACCTGTCGACCTCGCAAAATTTTTTTTTATTCAATTCTCAAATTTTGCGATGGAAATGCGACCTATAGAAAGAAAATACGCGACCGCGCGGGCGAAATATGCGACCTGCAGAGAGAAATGTGAACATCCGGACAGACAGACAGACATACGAAAGAATTTTTGTCGACTGCGCTAGGTTATAGAGTATAGAGTGTTGCCGACACTTTGAAGACTGCCCGAGGCGTGACAACAAGATGACTGAAGATTTACGACGAATTTAATCGTGAGGTACTTAAGTTTCATAATTGTGATTTAGGGATCGCCTAGAGGCATAGATTAAGAGAAAAAAAAAGCATTGAGACTTCCATTCCAAAGAGAAAACGACCTTGACTCTTTAAATCTATGCCTAGAGAAGAGATGCGCAGAGGAAACCGGTTATTAAACTGAACGCTTTTCCACTGTTTCCGCTCACATCTGACGCGCCTGGGGGAGGGGGGGAGGGGTTAATTCTATTACTAGATTGTTAACCGAGGGCTGAAACGGTTGATGGTTTCACTAGCGTTAAACACTCTTCTTTTAATTTCGAATGTGAGGAAACTTTAATAGTTTTCTGCATTAGAGCAGAAATGTACCACTTTCAGCACGCCAACTAGGTAAACAATGAACCACTTTCAGAGTATTAGGCATGAAAAACACTTTTCTGCTCTAGAGCAGAAATGTACCACTTTCAGCACGCCACTTAGATGAACAATGACCCACTTTCAGAGTATGAGAAATGAATTACTTTTACATTATTTAGGTATTGCCCGAGCGAGCGAAGCGTCTCCGTTTCAGCTTTTGACAAAAATTCTTTCGTATGTCTGTCTGTCTGTCCGGATGTTCTCCTCTACAAGTCGCATTTCTCAACCGATTCTAGTGAAATTTTGTGAGCAGGTTCGATAATTATATAGAATATTTTTATCAAGGTAGTTTTTTTTTTAATTTTAAAATTGAAAAATAATTTTTTTTTGGCTAGGGGGCAGGAGGGTGGGGTGTCATCATTCTTAGCCTGCAATCGACCACTGCTGAGCATGTCTTCGAGTTCACCACTCACCCCGCCCGGTCTCGTGCTAGTCTCATGACATCCAAGCCCGACCCTGACTTCTACATAACTTTGAATAAAAAAAAAACAGTACGAGTATAAAGGAGCGTTAGGCAGTAACGCGCAATTTAAATGGTATAACCACATCACCACTCTGGAATGTCGAATAACCTATAACTGTCTTAAAATTCATGTGACTCTAACTCTAGCGCCGCGGCGCACATAAAGCTCGCGATGTGGGGGTCGATTCAACGCCCTATATTGGCATTCCAATTTCATTTCACTATGTTTCTCTTCCGTGGTAACATGTTATAGAGACAGGACACGATCAATTTCAATTGTCTTTGTTAACGTTATTGATAGCTACATTGAAGTTCGATTGATGCAACAACGATCGGCACGTCTATCGTGAAAAATTCTAACCTCACTTTCGCCATTTTCAATAGTCCAAATGTCAAAACGAATGACAATGAATAGACGCCACATTAAACGCACTCGTTATTCACTGTCAATTAAAATTTCAATCAATCCCTTATATATGTAATTTCTAATTTACGTAGGTATAAATGGTACAATTACATACGTGTCGCAAGTGTCCATAGGCTACGGTGTCTGCTTACCATCAGCTTGTTTGCCACCATCGTAGTATAAAAAATGTACGATTGATAATCGCTTCTATCGCGACCTACACAATCAATTACAATTGACAATCACGTTGTACAATAGGCAATTCCAATTTATCGTGTCCGAGAGACAATTAAATAATGTCAACATGTTTAAAAAGCTGTTGAAACTCCTTTAATAAATAAATAAATAATTTGATCCTTTATCCCTAATGTTTGTTATTCTCCTTATCTTTATCCCGACTTAAAGTCGTTATGGCTTTGTTGCTGCTCAGATTTTTTATATTAAAGTGGAAACCGTAGCCTATGACCGGCGACGGCCTGTATAGCCTAATTGGTAGCGACCCCGCTTTCGAAGCTGGAGGTCCCGGGTTCGAATCCCGGCCAGGGCATTATTTGTGCATTTAGCAAGGATTTTGTTCTTGGGTCTTGGATGTTCTCTATGTATTTAAGTACGTATTTAACTAAGTCAGAACTGGACCAAATTAATATGGGACCACACGGAAAACACCAACTTTCAAATAAAAAAAAAAAACAAAATCGGTTCACCCAGTCAAAAGTACCGAGGTGCCAAACATAAAAAAAAAACAAAATACAGTCGAATTGAGAACCTCCTCCTTTTTTGAAGTCGGTTAAAATAAGCAGCCAAGTGCGTGTCGGGCCACGCGCAATGTAGTAGTAGTCCACCCGTGACATTTAAAATTTCGCAAAAGCTAAATTTACTCTATATTTGACATAACTAACCCATATCTAAGTAATCAATGGAAATGGTACGAAAGTTTCCAGTCCAGTCCAAATATGTATACATATTTATGCCCTTGACTGTATAGTATATGTAGGTGTAGGTCTTTCCATACTAGCGTGTATCCTCGCCGATCGCTCTGCATGTCGGGCTTTTGGAGGCGGGATTTCCGCCGCCGAACCAGGGTACACCGGGTAAGGACACTCCAACTCCATGCAAAAGATACATCTGCGACTCACGCACACATACACGCGGCGATGTGTGCGCGGCCGCTTGTGCTACGCGCTAAATGATTGACGCGTCGGCCGGTCTCCCCCGTTCTCAGTCGGGGCCGCCTCGCCGTCGCGGCAACACGTTTAACGTAAAGTCAGGCCGGCAATTACTTCGCGCGAATCGCGCGACAAATTAAGTCAAGTTACGACGGTCATTGTTATGTTTATGGATGTTTCAATTCATAAATATTGCCGACTACTTGAGTTTATTTATAATAGTGCGTAATATTAGGTATGAATTACATAGGAACAGTTCAAGTAAGAGCAAGTTGTGAATTGAATACCTAAAACACTTAGTACTTATTTTTAAAATAGAAATTAATGATAAAAATATTTTTCATATTGAAAAATATATAATAATGAAGTTCGTAATGTAGTAGTTCATTATTTTATGTCGTAATAATTTAAATACTCTTTTATGGAATAATATGCTTCCTTAACTAGAAAATTAAACAACCGTTTCTTGAATAGAATATATGTACATAGATCATGAATTAGAATGGACCCAGGTATGTCCTAAAACTACGACCAAGACCACCGGGGAATGGGCAGCATTCCTTAAATGCGGTGGAGATACTGCGATCGCCAACCCGCATGCCAAGCGTGGCGATTATGGCATTTACCCGCCATGAAATTCGGGGAGGCCTATGTCCAGCAGTGGACGTCCTAGGGCTGATATGGTGGTGGTGGTGGATCATGAATGTTTCGGATGTGGAGGAATTGGAGCCCTATTGCTATCACTCGCGTGTCCGTCTGTCACACATTTTGTTCCGAAGTTTTTTTAAATTCCCATTGACATATCAACTTGAAATTTAGTGATTTGTTTATCATTACGTATATTTTTCCCGAAAATACCAATACAATAACAAATCAGATTTGTTTTTTAGTTGTACGGAACACTCGGTGCGCGAGACCGACTCTCACTTGGCCGGTTTTTTTTCATAAATTTTCTTAGACACGCATTTTTATCTATCTATTCAAACGAATAATATAGGAATGATGCTAATCATGTGTCAAAACAAAGAAAGACGTTTTGTACAACCCTGCGTCCGAACAACTGCTTATTACCGATGACGTCACAACTGCTCCTAACGGCCGCACTGTCCCTACCCGGTGTTCATACCCTGGCCGAACGCTCCGCTTGTATTACAACGCGACCCGACTACTCAGATAACCGTTTAAATATTTCATAAAAGTACTACCTACGATGCACCTAACATAATCAAAGCGCCATCATACAGCCAATAAATGACCGGTGAACTGTGAGCGGCCAGCGCACCGAGGGTTCCGTATAAACTTACTCTTTAAGATTTGAGAAAAAATAACTTCCATAAGGATATGGTTACAATTATGCCTGTAATATTCACATTAATCTTTATCATGCGCCATAATTTTAAGGAGGGAAGGGATAATTTACTACTTTCAACATTTTCGTTTTAAATCGAAATTTAACCAGAGTAAAGAAAAACTTTTTCAGGATGTGAAACTTGACCTAGTTAGTTAGATACGACACTTAGAATTTTTGGTCCTCCTCATGTCGGTCCCATAGAGTATGTTTATGTGGGATTGGTACTTTTTGATAGCTGTGTAAGGTGCTGGCTGTTAGATGATGAATAAGGAACGTTCGATTGTAGTTTGAATTGCTTTGGAATGGCGAATGAGTTGACGTATGTTTCAGTATGTAAGACGAGTTGAACGGAGTAACATATTTTATAACGATGTAAATAAAACGAAGGATTATTTAAGAAGAGTTTACTTATTTAACCGTGGATCCTGTCTGAGGTTCTACAATTTTGGGGGCCCCACCGGAATATGGAACAAAAATCAAACCCTAGACAATGACACAGAAAATAATGAAGAATATTTAAGACGACGAAGACGAAGACGAGAAGACGACGGGAAGACGAACAAGACTTGAAGACGAATAATTAAATACGAAGAGGACGAAGACGAAGGTGAAAATATGAACGAGACATATCGACAGATGTTAACGTTGCCTATTTTTACGGCGGATGACGACTGCAACGTGGAAGATTTTGTTGAAGACGTGGAGTCCAAATCCCTTTTGTATGGATGGACAGAACGTCAGCTACTTGTATTGACAAAGAGAAGGTTATGCGGCACGGCAGCGCTGTGGCTACGCTCAGAGGACCCCTTCAACACGTGGCATGAATTAAAATGGGCGTTACTACAAGAGTTTGGTGATAGTGAATACGATGGACCTGAAAAGCATGAAAGTATCCATAACAAATGCGACGATATTTCAACGCAGGACGACGCGCTCTCACCCACGCAAACGTCAATTTTGAACGAGTTCAAACACCAAAAAGAAGAAACATTGACAGATGACGTTCTCATGCGTCAAAGTGAAAAAAATTGCAATAAATTTAACAAATGTGGCGAAAATTATGAAAACAGTGATGAAGGCGATGCCGTGAGGAGTGAAAATGTGCGGACGGAGCAGCCCGAACGAAGTGTCGACGGCAATTGCAAAATTGATCGCAATATAGGAATGCAAGTCGTGCAATTGAAGACGAAAAGAAGTCCTTGTCGGAAGCTTACCATCGGACTGGAGGAAGACGGAGGGCGCAAGGACTGCTTCCAGAGTGTGCGAAGCAACGGCTTTGTGCAGGCAGGCAGCACGCGGGACTTCGATAAGGCGGTGTTCAGAGTGTGTTATTATGTGTTTCTGTGTGTCTTTAAGTATCGGTTTTATTTGTATGGTGTAATATTAAGTAGATAGTGTTTCTGATGTATTTTATATTACGATGTAAACAGGGTGTGCTATGAAGACGAAAGTAAGTTGTGCAGCTGGTGACGGGTAAGTGCGGTGTCTGAAGGTGCATGACTGAGGGACCAGTACATGATAGCAGGATTGGCCGAGTGTGGGATTGGTACTTTTTGATAGCTGTGTAAGGTGCTGGCTGTTAGATGATGAATAAGGAACGTTCGATTGTAGTTTGAATTGCTTTGGAATGGCGAATGAGTTGACGTATGTTTCAGTATGTAAGACGAGTTGAACGGAGTAACATATTTTATAACGATGTAAATAAAACGAAGGATTATTTAAGAAGAGTTTACTTATTTAACCGTGGATCCTGTCTGAGGTTCTACATTTATTAATTTTTTCATTTTCAATATACCTACTTGGGTTAGCCTTGTTTACTACCTATTCTAAATTTCAAAATGTTTGGGTAAGTAGTTACTGACTCCTGAGACACATATAACTCGTATTTGTTACCTTTTTGCGACGGAACCAAAAGAGCTTATTAGGTAACTTCAAAAAAACTTCGCTTACATTCGTATCCAAAACACCATGTTTACAAGTGATTTCTAACATACATAAGTCGTTTAGTAGTGAACATGGTGGTCGCGTGCGCGTCTCAATTAACTAGAATCAGAATCGTTTCTGGCCAATTGCCGCGCAACCAAACACGTGCCGCTTATGTAATGTTTTTGCTGTCTGTGGTTCGGTATTCAATTAATTGTTGCTGGCTGGTTAATGTTGCCAAGTACTAGCAAAGCATCGGTGTAAGACATTGGGTATACGAAGAACCAGTATTTCATTTCTTTCTGTTCATTCGTTGTACAGACAAATCTCTAGAGACAAATGCAGAGCGTACGACATCTATGTAGAGATCGCACTTGCTAATTTGAGCGACAAGTTCGCGGTAGGCCTTCAAGGCAGTCGAAATAACAACTCAACTCAGAGCATCCTCGAGAGCTCTGGCGACCTTACTCACCACCAGAAACGATACCCCACCATCTCCAGAGCGAGTGGCAAGTAGTTTCTATCCATACCTTTTCCTTATAATACTTTGGAAAACTTTGGAACACAACGTAAACTACATATTTACTTTCTAAGCCGAAGCTCACTCATTTTCCGCCCGCACATTCGAATTTCGAATACGTGTCAATCAGTGCAAGTTAACCGATTCAAAACGACATTTCCTGTTGTCACGTTCTATAATTAAATATAATTTCTTAGTTGTGGCCAGTGTCAGTTGATACAGGTCTGTTCTATGGGTCAGTAACGGTTGTAATGAAAAGCCGCTAATTTAAAAAGAGAATGTATGTGCTATACTATGCGCCAGGAGTCTTGGCATTAGTGTTTTTTTAATACTTACAATGACGGTGGCAAACAAGCTTACGGCCTGCTTGTAGTAAGCCGACACCGTGGCCTATACAGTTGCGACTTCAGAGAGTCAGAAGCAGGTTGTAAACCTTTTATTGATTTGAGGATTCGTTTTGTTGACAGCTAGAAAGAAATGCAGGTCCCTCATTCTCAGCACAAGACAAGGGGAGTTCTAGAGACCTTACTCATCGCCAGGAACACAACAGCACATACCTACACAGAAATACTCATATTTGACATATAAGACGCCAGGCAATTAGTGGCTGATCCATGTAATTGAGAGTACTTGAGGACTTCCCATTTATCTCTTTCTTACGCTAGCACTACCCTCAAAAAACAGAGATGAACGAATGTTTGTTAGCTAGTATCATCGCGTTTATGTTGGGCAGTTAGCATCTTAGCATTCCTTCCCCTCGCACTTATATATTCGCTATACCTATTTTTTTTTAAATTTTGAATTTTAACGGTCATTTTCGGCCACGTTTTTACCTTTCCCTAGGGAAACAAGGGCTACCCTCGAATATCAGACCATAATTTTGTAATTATTATTACTTATTTTAGTAACTATAGTGGGCGGCGGTTAAGAAGTCAATCCTGACGCCTGTCATTTCCATACAGTTTATAACCTCAAAGTGACTTTTAGTTATAAAATCTATGGAAATGACAGGTGTCAGAATTGACTTCGTAACCGCCAACCACTATAATTACTCGTACGTTTCAAAAATAGCAGTCGCATATTTTCCCGGTTCACGATTGTTTTCCTTGAAATCGCACGTATTCTCTAATCTGAAAAAAAAGCGGCCAAGTGCGAGTCGGACTCGCGCACGAAGGGTTCCGTACCAGAAAAAAAATATCCAACAACTACTCTGTTGTATGGGAGCCCCCCTTAATTATTATTATTATTTTTATTTTAGTATTTGTAGTTATAGCCACAATAAAAATACATAATCTGTGCAAATTTCAATTGTTTAGCTATTACGGTTCTTGAGATCTAGCTCGGCGAGTGGTAGCCATGAAAAAGGGCTAAAATAGCACTTTTTTGTATGGGAGCCCTCCTTAATTATTATTTTGTTTTTAGTATTTGTTGTTATAGCGGCAACATAAATACACAATCTGTGAAAATTTCAACTGTCTAGCTATTACGGTTCTTGAGATACAGCCTAGTGACAGACGGACGGACGGACGGACAGCGAAGTCTTAGTAATAGGGTCCCGTTTTTACCCTTTGGGTACGGAACCCTAAAAACAAGTACGTATCTATATAAAGGGACGAAATCGATGTCCAATATGAACTATAATTATATGAAATATAATTATAGATCGTGCTAACAAGGCTGATTTATTCTTGTAGGTGGTTGGACTGTACCTACGAAAACTGATATTATCTCACCTACATTTTTTACAATCATGTTTTTTGCGTGTACCAATAACAGTATTCGATTTAAAATATACTAACGGTACGTCCAATTAGTCTATTCGGAAGTTATCAATATCATACAACCCGTCATTGTTGCAAATCTCAGTTTCTGCTTTGTCATAGCTTTCGCTGAGCTTTCTACAAAAAAGGCTTCGTAGCATCGATTGCGACTTATAATAGTCGATCGTAGGCTGAATAAAACAAAGGGGTATTATCTTCAGGCGGCCCGTCTGCGGCCGATGCTTTCGTTTGACTTTCAATACATTTATGTAAGTTAATTTGGTCAAACAAAACGTTCGTGCTTCGATGGAAGCTGATGAAATGTTGACATACAATCGTGGACAAATAATACGGGTCGGTAAAATACCGTCAAATATTCCTAAAATAGTACAAGGTTGTACAGTTTTTTAATCATGTCATAATCTTTATTTAATTTTACATTAAAACAGCAAAAATAACAGTAAAAAAATAACGTTACCAGGTTTAAATCGAGCTCGTAAACACCCATGAAAAAAACAAAGTTCACGAACGAGTAACGGAGCGAGATATTGCAAAAAACGTCGTTTTTGGATATTGATAGGTATTTTTATGATGGGATCCCGGAAATTACTCATATAGTTGGGTTGGGTATGTAACTATAAAAAACCTTATTGCGGATTAAATTCTGGATGTCCCGCTATTTTTGACCGCGAGTGTAGGAAAAGGATGAAGAGATTACGCGTCGACGTAATAATAAAAATAAATATACTATTTTTTAATTTTAATCTTTTGCTGCTGTGGTAAACTTTTTTTTTATGATTAACTGACCAGCGATTGGCCCTAGACTCACCTGATAGAAAGCGATGACAAGGCTGCTCACTGGTTCAGTAATAGCCTATTCACTCTTGTCTTGAAGAGACCCATACTTATGAGTGAGTACATTGAGATTCATAACTCTCCCTCCCCCTCCGCATCCTAAACAACCCCTTCCTCCTTGAAGAGTTAACCGCTTTTACATATTGCCTCAATTTTCAGAGAATTTTATAAGCAAAGACTAAATTATTTCTTTACAATCAGTAATTTTAACGCTTTAATATACTTTAATGAGATTTGAATATGGCGATTTTTAAGTTATACACATGGTATAAATTAGAAAAGGGACAAAATGTATACGACTGCTACAACTGCATTGACTAACATCGAGTTTTTTCTCAAGCCTGCAGCCGTATAAAAAAAAAGATTCTTACTTATGCTCAGAACTATCGATTCATTAACAATCGAATAAATTGACACGTCGACTAATGGATGCGTTCTGTAATCTTAATTATTGTTTTTTTATATTTCCGTCAGACATCGACTTGATGATGAAATAATCGATTTGATTGAGAACGCTTACGATACAAGCTAAGGGCGTTGCGTTTTAAAAAAAACTAGTTTTGAAAAGAGCGTAAATGAATAACAGCTTGTTTAAAACTGTGGTTGTTTCGATTTTGGTGAATGATTGTATTTAAAAAAAAAGAAAGCGGAAGACTTTCACAAGTTAGTTATTGAGAATGATAAGTAATTAAAATTGTACAGTGACTATGTAGTAGGTACGTATGTAGGTGTATTGCGTAGGTAAATCGAACTTTTCGTTTCAAAAAACTATTATGAGCAGATTTTTCCACAATTGAGAAACAGACACGCATAGACAATATGGAAAATATGATGTACGCCTGTACGTTCGGTCTCACAAGGGGCTTAACACTTTTGTACCTTGTCCCTTTAACGTCATGTTTGAACTGTCATACTGAATTGCCAACGGGTGAAAGCGACAAATTCCAAAGTGTTTCAGCTATTTATGGTTAAATTTTGGAGTAGGAAAGGAAACAGTTGAGAGCCAAACCTCGATTTTTCTTTCTTTTTCTTTTTTCATCCGTTTAGCACACAACAAGATTTGATTGCTTCATAAAACCTCTGTAAACTAAAATATGTTTTGTCCCTTTCATACAAACACAAAGGTCAAAGTGACAGAAAAAGACAAACTAATTTTATCGGCATTTCGGCTATAATAAGTTTTTTGAGTTACGAATAAGGCACAAGGGCTTTATATGCATATTTTCATTTGAAACAACGAAACAACACTACTTATAAAAAACTCATCAGCAATAACCATTTACACCCTAAAAAGAAATGAACCCCGTTTTCCCGCCAACAGAACTGTCAGCGCTGCTCGCTCGGCTGTCAAACGGTTTTGTCCGCGCCTCAAACAGCCGTGAGCATAGACAATGCACATTAGAACAGCAGGCGGCGCGGGTACATCTTTGAAAATGGAACGACAATTTTGTTTTCAGCGTTCTTTAAACTTTAACGTAAATATACACGTTGTCTATATATGACTAATTACGATTTGAGAGGTCTATATTAGGACGAGCTATTAAGCGAAGTGGCTAGGGCACTACCTACCTTTTCTCGAAGCGCGTCGTCGTTTTTTTGAACTCTCATAACTCGGGTTTGGATTATACCAGATAAAAAAATCTCGGGATATGATGTCAATCTGCTGCTGGAGACGTCTGTCTGTCCCTCACTCTCAACACAGCGCATCCCCAGGTCAATAAAGGGTCGGATTCCTCTAGAGTCGCAAGTATCCATAGGCTACAGTGTCTGCTTACCATAAGGCATACCATTACCATTAGAGCGTCGTGGCCCAGCGGTACCCGCCTACCGCGTGCGGTACGCGAGGTTAAGCAATGTGGGCGCAGGTCAGTTCTTGGATGGGTGACCGCTTTGAGTGGTTACTTACTGAGCGCTCTCGTGCTTTGGAAGGCACGTTAAGCCGTTGATCCCAGCCGCTGTCTCGACAGCAGTCGTTAAGCCAAGTTAGAGGCCTTCAGGCGGCTTTAGAACTTCTAACAGTCAAGTTGCCCACTCACTTGACAAAGGGGGGTCGAAGTTGCACCACGTCCGTAGGGAGTACCCACCGTTACCCGACACGTGACCCCTGGGTGGTGATAAAAGTGCAACAAAAACTGGCAACCGTACTTGTCTTCTCGAAGATCTCACGGTTCGTAAATAAATGCTATACGATTAAATAAATAACCATAAGGCAGGCTGTAGGCTTGTTTGCCACCGTCGTAGTATAAAAAAAAACTAGTGGACTTAAACATATAAAGTTTCAATAGCATAGCTCTTATACCTTAGATTTTATTGATATCTAAAATACCTAAAAAAAAAATATGACATAGAAGGCAAACGAGCAGACGAATCGCCTGATGGTAAGCGAATTTAACCTCAATTTCGTCACTGACTCACTCACTCTCTGATGATCATCAAAACTCTTAGGGTACTTCCTGAAGTCCTAGAAAGCTGAAATTTGGTATATAAGCTAGTATTAATACACACATAACAAAAAAAAACTAAAACTTGGAAATTTTACCCCCCAACCCTTTAAAGTAGGGGATGGAACTTTGTATGAGACTTCTGTAAATTTTGATGCTTGAGGTCTGAAAATTTGTCTCCTTGTTATAATTTATAACTAACTGATAACTAACTAGTTGATTTATAAATAAACTAACTGATTCCAGGATTTTTCGTAAATCAGTTTCCCACCCTTTAAATTAGGGTATGGAAGTTTTTATGGGTTTCCAAACAATATAAAAAATATATTGTTATAAGCAACTTACAAAAAGAAGTGAAATCCCACCAAAAAGTAGAAACATTTTTTAGACCACTGTCAAAAAGTTATCAGATCTCATGAAGAGTCAAGCTTCTAAACTCTATAGTAGTCTATACACGCCCTAACTCCACAAGCCCTAACTTTACAAACTCTACACCATGAAAATATGTAGCTTGGCCGGTTGTGTAACTATTGTATAACACAAACAGAAAAGTAGTGAACAGTGAATCAATCATTCACATTACGCCCATGTGAAACGACTACGATTTATATGTGTTTCATTGTTCATAAGTCTAGAAAGAACGGCCAACTGACATTTTATTCATCATCATCATCATCATCATCATCATCATCATCATCAGATTTATTGAAATTTGAAAAATATTTTTATTTTATTTACTACCTAATTTAGTTTAAATTTCATTGTACATAGACCCCATTGTAAAAAAAAAATCCTTATATCCACAGATGTACTTGGTCACCCTAATTAAAACGAGATGCAATCCTCGAGTATGGCTTCTCTGTCGGTCACACTTTTTCGTCTCAGTAAATGTCCGTAAAGACAAAACTTAGGTACTGCCTGCGTCAATAACATTAATACAGTTGTTTTTACCCGATGACGGCAAAGCGAAAAGGAAGGATTATGATTTTAGCAGGAGCAGCATATATTTAATAGATATATGTATATATACATAAATACATAGTTAACATTCAAGTCTCAGGAACAAATGTTTCTGCTCACCACAGAAACAAATGCCCTTACCGGGATTCGAATCCGGGACCTCTAGCTTCGGAGGCGGTGTCACTACCAACTAGGCTAAACAGGCCGACATATTAAAAGGACCATTCTTACAAGCATCGATCTAGTCCCATAGTAAGCTCAATAATGCTTCTGTTATGGGTACCAGACGAGGACATGTTTAATAGATACGATATAATACTTAAATAAATAGAAATCATCCAAGTCTCAGATTCGAACCCGGGACCTCCAGCTTCGTAGGCGTGTCACCACCAACTAGGCTAAGCACGGCAACAAAACAACGACGGCTCTTTTCTTCAGTCAATCGAAACATAAGATCAAAAATAAAACTTATTCATGAACACCAAGACCAAGAGTAGATAAGATAATTTCGTGTATATTTTTAATGCGGTCGACTGTACGATTTACGGCCGGCGGCATGTGCGCGGGAGTTGAATTTCGCCCAAGGCCGACAATTCACGAATAACCCGCGCACTAAACGAAGGTGCGCCGAATAGCAATCAATGGGTTTTAGTTTTTATACAAAGATGGCGGCATACAAAACATACGGAAGCCTAATATTCGATTACTATCAAAAACGGGGTAAATACCACGTATATTTGGTTTTGCGAGTTTCTGATATTTCGGCACTGTTGCAAGCGCCATTTTCAAGGTTTAACTGAGGTGCTGCAAGTTTTAGTTGTGGTCTACCCTCACTCCATAGCGATCTACCCTCTTCTTGGTTCGCTGTTTCCGACCAATGTCACCGTTACTACCATCGTCCGTATTCTCACTTGAGTGAAACTATATCAAACTCCATCACGTCATACAACTCTTAAGGTTGAAAAGCACAGAGCGCGGCACGGAGTCGTTGCGGGGCGGAGGCGGTTTTGTGATAAAGCAAACGAGGTCCAAGGCACGTCGCACCAAAAAAAAAACACGCGGTATTCGGTAGCGCAGTAGAACAGAGGCGGCGTGTGTGACATGTGAACCTAATCGACAGTCGACAGTTTCGGAAAGATCTGGGAGATAGGCATCTTCTGGGTGAGCTCGCTTCATCGTCGGCCTCATCTTTGCCCCCTGGCTAGATGCTGGCCAAGGGAAATCTCATTTTTAATAAAAAAAAAGATCAAATATGCAAAACCGCCTCCGCCCCATACCGCGCCGCGACCGCTCTGTGCGTTTTTAACTTTACAGTATCAACATTTTTTTCAAAACAAATATGTTGTATATACTCCATTTTTAGGGTTCCGTAGTCAACTAGGAACCCTTATAGTTTCGCCATGTCTGTCCGTCCGTCTGTCCGTCCGTCCGCGGATAATCTCAGTGACCGTTAGCACTAGAAAGCTGGAATTTGGTACTAATATGTATATCAATTACGCCGACAAAGTGGTAAAATAAAAAGAGGAAAAAAATATTTTATTAGGGTACCTCCCCTATACGTAAAGTGGGGAGTGATTTTTTTTTTTCATTTTAACCCTAACGTGTGATATATTGTTAGATAGGTATTTAAAAATAAATAGGGGTTTACTAAAATAATTTTTTGATAATGTTAATATTTTCGGAAATAATCGCTCCAGAAGTAAAAAAAAATGTGTCCCCCCCCCCTCTAACTTTTGAACCATAAGTTTTAAAAATATGAAAAAAATCTCAAAAGTAGAACTTTATAAAAACTTTGTAGGAAAATTATTTTGAATAGTTTTTGAAAAAATTACAAAAATAATTTCTGAACTAAGTTTGTAATTTAACCGTATAAACAGGTGTTTATTGTACCTGTCATTTCTACAAAATCACAATGAAATGACGTGCTTTCAAATAAAGTAAAACCGGTGAAAATCGGTTCACGCAATAAAGAATTACTAGTTACCCGCGCGGCTTCGCCGCGTCGACGTACTACGAAGAATGCAAGCGAAGCCACGGGATAGAATATGCGTATTCGGAAGGTCGATTACAAAGTCGATTTAAAAACATTCGTGCTTGATCATCACGGCTAGTCGTCAAATTTACAGTAAACGTCAGTCTTATTTCAAGAAATAAGATCTACCTACTAACTATGAGAATTTCTATGAAAAATATGCATCTTAGCAACTTCAGTCAATTTGGCCATCTGATAATAATCAGATAATTTTAGTGTTCTGAATGTGTATGCGTTGATTGTTTCAGTGTAATGGTGCGTAGTAATAGGAAAATATTTTGTATGTGTGGTTTTTATGTGTGTGTTACCTCCCCCAATTTACAAAATATTTTGTTCGGTAATGTGCGCTGATGGCGTCTCTTGTCTAAATAAGGCTCTAATAAGGTACGCAAACTCAGAGTACCCCAGAGAAGACGTCTAATAATAATACCGTTAGCGAGCGATATGATCATATCATATACTTACTAAATTGAATAAGAGCGACTGTGAGGGATATATCATTTGTTGTCTTTGTCATAGTTCCGCAATTAAGAATGTTCTGTGATATGACTCCTATCCTACCCTCCCTTAGAGTACCCCTGAGAAATTTTCAAATAATAATACCACTACCGAGGTCATGTACTAAATGGAATTAGAGCGACAGAGAGAGATACATCATTTGTAGTCTTTGTCATAGTTCCACTTTTTTATTTGGCTCATTATCTTGTCCACGTCATACATAAATTAACCCCTTGAACGCTATACTTTATGAACGGCAGTGACACTTACACGTCAACTAAAGAACGAAGGTGATTTTGACAACGTACGTTGTAACTCCCATGTTGTCGACAATTAAAGGGATTAATTATTTTTCCGATTATCCGATTCCGATTCCGTTCCGGATTAATAATTTTGTTAAAATATTTAACCTTTTAAGCGCACTATCAATAGAAATGCATCTAGGTTGATATCGCATTGGACGCCGTCACCATGACGGATATATTCGTCGTTTGGTCGAATCAATGGTGCGCATATACGTCGAATACGTTATTGGCGTCGTAAAGGTTAATTAGTGCAACATTGTTTTCTCGTGGGTTTGATCTGAATCCACCAATAAGTAACGTATACTGATTGAACTTCTTTGCTTATGATCACCCTACTGGTATGGCAATAGGTGGAAGAGAGACACACTTAGACAAAGCTAGCCTCTTCTCTTTCAAAATGTTTTGCAGCTTATCTATGATTAACTCAGAAACAGTTCTGTAACTCACAAAGTAAAGTTTAATTTGGTTTATCATTGTTTTGGCAGATATCAATATCAGTAAAGATATACGGAACGTATATTTGAAACGTCATTGTTTTGTATATCAACTTCTTTGAAGTATAAACCATGACAATTAAATATTGACATAATTAGAGCACAATAAAAAAAGTTGACACAATACGTCTGTCATTTATGTAAACTGTAAATACTTAGACCGAATATTATGTATTGTCTTGTAAACAAATTAGTGATTTTACTTTCGTTTATTGTTAATAATATTGAGTATTTCTCGACTCAAAAGTTTTATATCGTAATGCTGTACCAGATATTTCTTACAGGAACATTTTAGTTCATATTTAATTTTATGTCATCCGGAATCATACCATAGCCAGTTCCCAAGTCACGTGGAGGTCACGTGTTAACCAAGCTAAATTTTGACACCTCGTACAATTGTACCAAGGTAAGCTGACCCCTCGCTCGTATGCGGCGTCATCGAACACTATTTTGAGGCTTATATTTGTCGGGGCATCCAGGATTTTTCGTAAATACCATTTTATTAATTTTCCAGGACAAAAATAAAAAAAACTAAGACCTTATTGCACATCTGCAGGATGGGACGAATCCTATGGTATATAATTTATCATAATCGGTCCATAACTGTAGATCTGATGGGCATTATAAAGATCGGCTTCGCGTAATATATATATAGATTCCAATTTAAGCTCGCGCGCAATAGTTTACTTAATTTGCCGATAGATGTCGCTGTACGTGGAACGCTCATTTCTACATGGCGGTGTTAAGATTTTTCCTGATTTAATGGGGTCTGAGCAGGTGCGCCCATACATTAGGTCAAAAATTTGTCGTTCTCAAATTGCCTTAGTTGTCTTTGGTCGTTCGTTGTCTAATAATTATAATAATAATAAAATTGTGTGTTTCTGTACTTAGTATGTCAACTTAATGTGACGGACGGAAAACTACGGAACCCTACACTGAGCGTGGCCCGACACGCTCTTGGCCGGTTTTTAACAGTAATTCTTACACCAGCCGGCTTAATGCTTAGCAGACACGGTAGCCTATGGTCGCTTATGACTTCAGAAGAATCACAAACGCGCTGTCGACCCTGTAATTATTTATTTATTTAAACTTTATTGCACAAAATATAATTGTACAAATGGCGGGCTTAATGTCAAATGGCATTCTCTACCAGCCAACCATTGGGTTAAACAGAGATTTATGAAAGGTGCAAAGAAAAAAAGTTTGATAATTCTACTAAGAAAATTACTTAAGGATTACTTAAGTAACTACTTAATTACTTATTACTTGAGGATTGACAGCAAGATACATAATGCAGGTCCGTTACTCTCAACACAGTTTCGCGTCGTTTGCACCAGCCGGCTTAATGCTTAGCAGACACGGTAGCCTATGGTCGCTTATGACTTCAGAAGAATCACAAACGCGCTGTCGACCCTTTAATTATTTATTTATTTAAACTTTATTGCACAAAATATAATTGTACAAATGGCGGGCTTAATTTCAAATGGCATTCTCTACCAGACAACCATTGGGCTAAACCGAGATTTATGAAAGGTGCAAAGAAAAAAAGTTTGATAATTCTACTAAGAAAATTACTTAAGGATTACTTAAGTAACTACTTAATTACTTATTACTTGAGGATTGACAGCAAGATACATAATGCAGGTCCGTTACTCTCAACATTGTGCATCCACAGTTTCGCGTCTTTCCTGTGAACTAAAATTAAGAATTAATCTTTGGAATCCGTATTACCTGTAAGTAATAAAAAGGTAACTCACATGCTATTAAAAATGTTACTCTCTCCCAGTTTTAGGAAGCGCGTAGTACCCAAGGTCCGCCATTATTAGATGTTACAGAAACACATAACGGCGCCTTGATAACATGTTTGCGAATTCAAGGGGCAAAGGTCAAGTTCAGACATCGAATGAGTAAGTCTCTCAGTCATTGTATGTCTAGTGTTTCCACCATTTAAAAAGAAAAAAAGATTCAGTTTAATTGAGAAGTACGTTTTCCTTAATACGGTTAAAAACAATGAAAAAAATGTTTTTTTTTTCTTTACAGTATTTTTGTTATATTATAAGTATTAAAGATAACACTCATGAAGGTCAAAAAATGGCCGCTGTTTGCCCATTAAAAGTCTGTTGTAATTTCCATATTTAACTGAGCGTTTTTAACGTTTAGACAACAAGTTGCTGATTTTATCAAGTTTAAATCGGGCTCGTAAAAACCCATGAAAAAAAAACAACGTTGACGGAATGTGATATCGCAAAAAAACGTCATTTTTGGATATTGATATTTTTTGATAGGATCCCGGAAATTACTTGTGTTTTTATTGATTTCCGTTTAGCCGTGCATAGCTATAGAAACAACGTAGATTTTCAAAATTCAATTTTTTTTTTAATTTCATACAAAATAATTAATTACATCACCAAGGGTTACGGCCTTAAGAGTTAACGTAGAGCAAAAGTTAATGTCAAGTATGACAATATTCGAAATTCGAATGACACCGCACGTGACGCACGTCAACATTGTTTACACCACACCTTGCCAAAAAGCGCGTTTTTCCGCACGCTGCGCGTCCGGTAAACCCACTTTTTGGCCAATTTGTCTCGTAAAATTGTGTTCAAAACACGGGTCGTAAAATAGAAAGCCTCGCATATTTATGACCCTCGCCTGCGGCTCGGGCCTCAAAGATCTGCGTATCGGCCTTTCTTTGTTTTACAACCCTTGTATCGTAAATAGCTATTATTTGTTAAGGATGTTTTATACTACACTAGGGGTGTTAATTAACGAAAATGATATTTTGAATATCTTTGAAATGGTACGGATTGGGGTACTAGTGTCTTAGAGAAGATTACTTTAATCCATCTCAGGAATGTGCCCTCGCAATTAAAGGAATTCAATAAAAACACCCTGTAGTTGGGTTGGGTGGTGTTTGGTAGGTTTGAAAAACCTTATTGCGGTTATTAAATTCAGGATGATCCGAAATTTTGGGTTGGTCCCACGTTGGTCCACTATCTTAACCAACAACGAAAGAAGACATTTTATAGCCATTTTCACAACTCGCTATTAAGAAGCAATATTTTGTCCACTTCCGTAGCTGGCTTTTGTAACCAGCTATGAAAATGGTTTTTTTATTTCCGTTTTCACAACTGGTTATTAAGGAGCAATATTTTGTCCACTTTCGTAGCTGGCTTTTACCTCGAGTGCAGTAGTAGGAGAAAATTTTCAAGAGCTTTCGAACATGTATAAACTTAATACCTAAATATAAGGCCAAGGACGCCAGCTCAAGTTTCCTCTTAACAGAGTTTATTGGAATATACCTCTAACAGGAATTAGAACTACGCAAAATCAACGGATGTTGTGCACTGTAACATCTGGATTTCCCGGTATTGAATTGCGTCCAAAAAACAAATTACGGAAAATCCAATCCTTACTCTATCATGGGAATGAATGTCCCTATAATGGTTGAGTTTTTGTGAGAGGATGGATGCTAGACAATCTAGTACCTAAGTGTATCCTGTGCAATGTATTTGTAAAAATAAATAAATAAATAAATATTTCTCTGTTCCGTGACACAGCCGGGTACACCTTTTGCCTTATGATTACGTCCAGCGAGCATGCCCAGCAGAGGTGCCGCCGGGGCGTTCAGCGTGGTTCAGCGGCGCGACAAGCGAGTATGAAAACGGCCGCCGGGGCGTTCAGCGTGGTTCAGCGGCGCGACAAGCGAGTATGAAAACGGCCGCCGGGGCGTTCAGCGTGGTTCAGCGGCGCGACAAGCGAGTATGAAAACGGCCGCCGGGGCGTTCAGCGTGGTTCAGCGGCGCGACAAGCGAGTATGAAAACGGCCGCTGGGGCGTTCAGCGTGGTTCAGCGGCGCGACAAGCGAGTATGAAAACACTAAAGACGGTACGTGAACAGCACTGAACAACGCCATATGTTTGCGTTAGTGCTTGTTCTGAAGGACGGTACGACGGCACTATTGTGCATACCGCTTCGCTTCCACTCAAACTAATATACTGTGCAAATGTAATAATAGTATACATACCAATAAAGAAATCTGGGTACCATCACTATGCTCTCGGTAAAGTTAATACTCTGTGAATCGCATACAGAATTAGTTCCACCTAATGTAAACGTGGCCTAAATGAAAAACCTTTTCACCAGCCCAAATTAAATTAATTCTTCTAAAAATGTCATTTACAGATTTGACAGGGAAAAGATTCCACATAGATCTAGGATCGTGTTCTTCATAGTTCCTGTGGACATATCTGAAGTTAAGGGCTAAAAAGCCTTATTTTCGGTGGGAATTGTAATACGCATAAACGGCGACACCGTTTCAATAACTCTACGCTATAACATAACTTATACCTATACCTACTTCATTGAAATCCATTAACTAGACCACATGGAAAACAACTTTGGTTTTTTCAACAGTGCATCGTGGACCTGTGAGCCGGAAACTCATTTTATCTGTACTAGCGCTTCGTCATTAACTTAACTTAGCTCTAACCTCAGTGCAACGAAGATTTATAAAACGCATTTAGAAATAGCTTATTTATTTTCCTACATCGTACAATTTGGTTGTTTCCATAACGACGGCCATATCTTAATGTGTTTACTAAAACAAGATGGCGATGATAAAATGCATTCCCTCGCGATATCCTGTGTGAAACGAGTAATTCTTTATTGTTAACATAAACATTGTTACTAACAATTTATTTATTACAAAACTTAAACATAAAATAGGCATGTAATTTTTAATTCTGTTGGCGAGCTTTTTAAGGTAGAGGTAGGTATGGGTACTTAAGAATATCAAACTCTAAATCAGCCGAGCAACCATGAATGCCACACGCCAATACTACGTGATTGTCTATGATTCTATGAATATTAATCGTTGCTGGGCTAGGTACTTTAGAAACATTTCAATGTGTAGTTATTGTTTTGATAAGTCATATACCTAACTTTGTTAACGATCCGTGTTGTTGGGACCTGACAGACTCCCACTTTATTTCTGACGCTAGCTCTCCAAAGGAAGGCATATTTTCTGCTTTTTTGCTATAGATACAGTTTGCGTACACATTATTTAGACCACATATGTAATTAGCTAACATCTATTCAGAATACAAGGCCAGTTTAAAGGCTCTCACACTCGTCCTTTTATGGAATATCTTTGCTGGGCTAACTTCAAAAGAATGGATTAGTTTTATTAGGTAGCTTCCGGAAAAACTTGTGCTTAGTCATTTCTGGTATTATTATGACATTTAGGAACATAACCTTTTTGAGCACCGAACACAATCTATCCCGAACATGGCTGGAAATAAATTAAAAAACAAAATACTTTTTCTATGGCATCCTGAAAAGTTTTTGGCGCTATATCGCCAGTCAAGCTAAAGTTGTAAACATGTTGAAAGAAGGTATCATGCTTTTTCGTTAATAACCTTTTTGAGCAATATTTAAATAAATATAAACTAAGATAAACATTTACTATTTAATCTTTATTTGATAACAAGCATTTTCGACACGATAGCCGTTTGTATCCGAAAGAGTTTTGTTAGTGGCCTATTTTGGGCAATACTTGAATGATACAAAAATCATAAGATTCATAAGACAAAGATGTTGGGCATGTTATTAGAGACGTATATATTTGAACTCGAATCTTCAAAATTGGCGGTGTCATCCCAGGTTACACGAATGTCTTTACACACGCATCATCCGACACGGGAACCGGCCGGTTCCGATAAAATCATCTAGATAATTTCGTACCTAATCCATTGATTTAATTATTAATATGTCTAAAATTCTTTAGGAACCGGTGCGTTCGTCCAGCTAACCTTAAAGCTTTTTAGTTTAACACCTATCAATTTGTCATCTAGATATGCAGACCAGGTAAAAGCTGAAATGGGACAGCAATCGTTTAATACATTCAGTTTCAAATCAGTTGTCTTGACAAATTTGATCTTAGGTTTTAGAAAAGGTAAGTACAAGTGCGGTAGAATGCTTTAGAGATGGAGATACTCGAACTTCTATATTCTTCTTCTTTGGGTGCCACCCTGTCCTTTTCAGCGATAACTAAATAAGATAGCTTATTTTAATTGAAAGTCTTTATAGGTACGATGGTTTTAATACAGATTTGAAAATGAAAGGTCACTGTGACACTATTTTCTGTCACCGAACCATCCCATTACCTAATGACATGAAAAAAAACTAAACCGATCGCGCCACTTGGCAACCGATACCTGTCATACGCTACGTCTGCTTTACAATTAAAATTGACTCCTTGAACAACTGATAATTAACTTTAACAGATTGTAATAAGGCTCAATGAAATGCAAAAGTTGAATTTGTTAGAGTTTTGCAAGTGGTTTAAGCGATTATAGGCTTCATGGCTTTTAAAATAAGAAGTAAAACGATAGTAAATGTCTAGGTTAGGTCCATTGTCACTAACGCGCGATTATATAATTTTTGGCGTATATTTTTCATGTCCAATGGCCTTTCAGCCTTCAAAGCTAAAATAAGAATTTAGCGAATACTATTACTATTGCATACAAACGACACATATACGCTATTTAATTTTATTGTCATATCATAATATAATAAAGTTCGTCTGTGTACAGTACCATCAATACAAAAATAAAATGTCTGACGTTTTCAGATGCGAGGGTTTTTGCCACACGGTCATAAAACAGATGTGATTATAATAAAATTATAAACTGTAATTACACGAGTAACACCTGCTCTTTTAAACTTTTACAGTCAAATATGTAACGCATTGTAATCATTCTAATAATGACTGTTTTCTTCCAACTGGTGTTAAACTTCTTTATGTGCTGTGTTATGTTTCGTCTGTGATGACTGTTATAAAACCTTCTTGTTTCGTTATTAAAATAATATTAGGTAACTGGCCGCGATGAGTCAAAAACAACTTCCTCGGATGCCACTAAAAAGAAAATGCATTTTTAATGGCTTTCATACCCAGCAATACGGTATTAAAAACAACGAGGTGACATTATAATTCAATTAATTAAATTGAAATATTCAATTTACACTAAGAAATATTGTATTCCAGATTCCGTGTTTCTTTTCATGTGCATTACGCGTTCCACGGGCGTCCACACTCAACATGAATGAAATGCGAAAGTAAAGGCACATCCTCATGGACGAATAATGTAGTCCTGAAAGTCATACGAAGATGCGCCTTAACTCTGGCTGTCTGCTTGTTAACTTTCTTGCTTTAACCACTGAAGCGATCGTGATATATAGGTATAAGATACTATACATTACAATACAGATACTCTTTATTGCACACCTCATTAAAAATACGTAACTAACCAAAAGAGAAAAGTAAAAAAAAAACGACTAGTCATTTCAAATTTCAATATCTCAAAAACGGCTGAACTGATATTGATAAAACATATCTAAGAACCATCGCTAGAAAACCTTCTTCTAACTAAAAAAACCGGCCAAGTGCGTAGATGTAACCAAAATATTACGCTTTTCGCAATTTTTCCTTTATCTGTGCTATAAGACGTTGCTTCGTACCAAATTTCAAGATTCTGAGTTCACGGGAAGTACCCTGTAGCTTTTGATTCCCATGCGAGTATCAAAAATATGCGGGAATTTGCGGCATAAACGGCTGTATCTTTTGATTTCGTCGGCTTAGAAGTTTGATTTTTTCACAGCTCCAAGGGATAGTAGACCTGAGTATTTGATGTAAATTCCAGCTTGATACCTTCACGCGTTCCTGAGAAAAAGGGTCTTGACAGACAGACCGACGGACGGACGGACGGACAACAAAGTGATCATATAAGGGTTCCGTTTTTTCCTTTCGAGGTACGGAACCCTAAAAACTGCATTCTAATCGGTTCACCCGTTTAGGTGCCACAGACAGACATACACACACATCGGTCAAACTTATAACACTCCTGTTTGTTCGTCGGGAATAAAACAGTTCAGAACATAGCATTGCGAGATATACGAGTATTTTCCTCTACTTTCCGACGTCAAAGATATATGTTTACATTTTTCGCCTTATTAAAATGGGAATAAGGTGAAAAAGCGTTAAAGCCGAGACACACCGAATGCCTCGCGCGCACGTGCTGTGCACGCATTCGGTGTGTCTCGACTTTAAACATATATTCGACGTCGACTACATATGTACTGCTGTCTCTCTCATCAGTGGCTAAAAAGGAAGCTGTACCTGGCCATAAATAATTACAAGCGGTGTGCAGTGACCACAGACAAGGTCAGGTGGTTCCGTAAACACTCCTATCCTGGTGCTGTTGATGGATGGATTCCGTCCGAGCCACAGTGCACAACGGACAGAGCTCCCATGGGCATTTGGTGTGGCGTAAAGCCATCAAAAATAGTATAGACAATTATTTCTATACTATTTTTGATGGCTTTATGCACCCGGGCCCGGCTAAAACCCATTGTAGGGGGTGTGTGGGACTCACCCTTCCATAGCGGGAGGCAATACCTTCTTAAAACTAAAAGCGTTGACCCTATTTGCCGTTTAGGAGGGACCATGGCATTACCACGATGCCTCCCCATAATTTTCTATACTGTACCATAGATTAAGGATGTCTTTTTTCTTTTTTTCATCTATGACTGCAGTGACCACAGACAAGGTCAGATGTTTCCGTAAACCTCGTATGTCGGCGTTGTTGACGGATGGATACCGACAGCGCCACAGCGCACACCGGATAGTGCTTCCATTATGTTACGTTATGCTGATATCTAGTTTTTTTAATACTACGATGGTGGCGAACAAGCATACGGCCGGCCTGATGGTAAGCGGACACCGTAGCCTATGGACGCTCGCGACTGCAGTACAATCACAAGCGACAGTATTAGCAGCGAAGAGTGAGATGCAAGTCCTCCGGTCTCAACACAGCGCATCCTCGCGAGCTCTGGCGACCTTAAGGATGATTCACAGTAGACCGTTCCGTGTCCGGGCCGGCCCGTTTTCTTTGACAGCAAACGCAACGGCCGGCGTATTTCTCTAGGAGAAAATGGGCCGGCCCGGACACGGAACGGCCTACTGTGAATCATCCTTTACTCGCCACAAAGAACACCATTTACCTATATACCTAGAGTAGAATTTATCGGAACTTATGTATGGAATGTCATTTAATATTTCCCGTTGGCTCTTCAGTGAAGGAAATCGTCGTGAAGAAACTTGCATACATCCATAATACGCACTTTGGCTAGCGAGGTGGGGCTGGGGACTATGCCTGTTCCTTCTCATGATATAGGAGAAGGCTTGTGGCCAGCTGTGGAACCCTGTACATATAGGTTGATGATGATGATGTAATATCAAACTTTCGAACGTTCAATTATCTTTCTCAAAATCCATATGCAACTCTAGGGGTGTCACATGCGCGTTGCCGACCCTTTAAAAAATTATACACTCCTTTCTTGTACAACCCCAGTCTCTGTATTTTAGAATGTTGTGTTCTTAATAAATAAATACCAGGAGAATCTACGAGCGGAGGGAACTTGGAAACTTTTTTTATATTAAAAATGGGATTGCTCTTGGCCAGCATCTAGCCAGGGGGCTTCCATTTCCACATTCATGTTTTTGAATGGATCATATGACAATTTATTGAAATAAATAGATTCTGTGAATTGCATGATATCACTTTTACTAGCAACCGAAGCAGTATTTTAGGAAAATCAACATTCTCAGGAAATGCCTACCTATAAAGTACCTAACGTGTAATTAAACAAAACAAATGAGTGTGCACCGTCCGTGTCTGTCTGTCTCTATCGCTCTATATTTAGCGCGAGCAGGAACGAGTGCATCGTTACATCACGGGATAGATTTAGATCGCACTTGTTCTAGGAATGTGCCGATTGCTTGGTGTTGTCCGCAAAGTGTTTCACGGGCCGTAAAGTGGCTATTACCCACTAATCCAGTTAACCGCAATAGAGTGAGATTGGGATAGATGTTAATTCGTGCATATAGATGACACTTTGACGTACTTATCACGTGGACCGCGGTCACAACAGTGCGCCCCACAACGATTTTCCTCATAATTTAATGTAAAATTCACTTATTCGTAAGCTGTTCTCAAATCGCCAATATAACATGGGTACAAAGGTCAGCATTTAAACATTTAAATATATTCGCAGTTGTCCTTCTGATCCATAATGTTATACATTTCTATAAGATTCATGAAGTATCTTGTATTTTATATGTGATTCATGCATTGACGCAGAAATAGTCAGATCCAAAGAAGTCTAATTCGGAGGAAATGTTTCAGCCATTCTAGGACACAAATCGATAGGCATAAAAACTAAAATGGTCTGTCTGGCATAACGAATTTGCTATCCTGAGTCTTGACTATCAAAGCCTATTTATAGTTAAGTAAGCATATATCTAGCCTAGAATAGCTTGCTGAGTAAAAAAAGCTGAATCTAATGAATTCGAATAAATAACTGTAACACAATACGTTATTAGTTGAATTTTGATGAGGTGAAAAAGTGTTAACTTACTTTTGCGCTTGACTGTACCACTGCACGTTTACGGTACGGTAAGAGATATCTCGGAGAACTGCAGTTAAAGCAGAACCCTCAGGATATTATGTCGTGGTATATTAGGTCGGTGGTCGGACCCGGGTATGTCCTAAAACGACGACCAAGACCATCGGAGGATGGGCAGCAGCATCCCTGGAGTGCGGTGGAGATACTGCGATCACCAACCGGCATGCCAAGCGTGGCGATTATAGCATTTACCCCCCATGAAAGTGGGGGAGGCATAAGTCAAACAGGGGATGTGCTTCGGCTGATATGGTGGTGGTGCTGGTATGCATGCGAACGGCCCGCCTTGCACCTTCATATGCGCATTAAATAACCTAAATACTAAGCCCCTTGGGAAAAGCTCGTCAGGGAGCTCATTCCACAGCTGGAGTGTTCGTGGGAGGATATTCCTCTGAAACCTTCACCACATATTTGAGAAGAGTTTCCAGTAGAACTAGCTATAGTCCCTCCATTGGAGTCAATCTAGGGCCGCCTCCTTGCTTTCCTTGTACGACATGACTTGCTAATTTAGCTTTTATTTGTTAAATGTACGCCTTTTTTATGTTTAACTAATCCTTGGTCTCCCCTTGCTCGCTTGCCTTCAATATTGCCAAGAATATGACAAATCATTTCCTCTCTTTTACTTTCTATAACTTTTAACAATTTCCTTTTCTCCCCCACTCTCCAACACCACATCTCAAAAGCTTCTAAATATTGTCTATCTCTCCTATCGTAAATTCTAATGTGTAAGTATTTATAAAACTATACTAGTCGGCGGTTAAGAAGTCAATCCTGACACCTGTAATTTCCATACAGTTTATAACCTGAAAGTCACTTTGAGGTTATAATTATAGACTGTATGGATATGACAGGTGTCAGGATTGACTTCTTAACCGCCGACCACTATAGTAAGATTATTACCATGTTTATGTTCAATAAGAACATATGTACCTAAACTGAATGACGTAGTGTTTGTGTGCAGTTCCCCAGGTTATCTGGCTATAAACGAGGGTTACGCCTTATGTCTTACGTCTGGGAACAATTGATTCGAAACTAACAACACGCGTAGGTCGCGCTTGTGTAATTTTCTGTAGTTTAACAGTTGTTTACAAAACAGAATTCGCAAAATTTATACAACAACAAATGAAAATTGGTTCGGGTCAGAGTTATCAAACCTGCTATTTTTTATACCACTTCGGTGGCAAGACAGCGTACGGACCGCCTGAAGGTAAGCGTTCACCGCAGCCTATGGACGAGAAACTGATTTTAAATTTTATACACGCCTTTCTAGAAGAACCCCACTGCAGCTCGACAGGAAGCGCCTTCCCACAACCGGAGCGTCGGAGAGAGAAAATTCCCCTGAAACCGTCCACTTTGCAAGCATCGTTGCTTGCCCCAGTTTGCGCGGCGAGCGCATGCGTTCGCCGCAATTGAAAACCGCTCGTCAATCGCCAGTTCACCAGTGTGCTAAAGCCCTAAATGAGGCCGTAGCAACATTGTTTTTGTTGTCTATACGGCTGTCGACAGAAATTTTCTCGTGTTCTGGAAACGCCACATCACTATGACCTTTTTTCACGTGGACAAGTCGCATGGTAATGGTAAAGCGCGCCGATAGATATAACTTTACAGACGCCGCGATAATCGCGTATAAAGATCTCTCACAGCCACAACAGACTTCTGTGTGAGCTACAATGTTTTTGTTTACGCTATCTTCGCAACACAGACGATAGCATTATGCTGTATTTAATTATAAGTAATTAAAATGGCGGATAACCCGGACTTTTGATAAGCTTATAATCTTGTTCAGTTTGTAGTTTATATTTAGTGTTATGCAGCGCAAAAATGAATGCCTACGAGATTTACACAGTGATTATTATCAAAACGCGGGATGTTAAAAGTACCGCGGCTTTCAAAATTGTAATTTATCAATCAATATTCACGTAACGCTTCAAATGGTCGTATGTAGTGTGATAATAATACAATTATTGGGTAAAAGGCATACAGGCATCGCCGACATGGGCACCTTGGGGGTGATCCTTCTTTTTAGGGTTCCGTACCAAAAGGGTAAAACAAAACGGGATCCTATTACTAAGACTCCGCTGTCCGTCTGTCTGTCCGTCTGTCACCAGGCTGTATCTCATGAACCGTGATATTTAGACAGTTAAAATTTTCACAGATGATGTATTTCTGTTGCCGCTACAACAACAAATAAGTACAAAAAAACAGAATAAAATAAATATTTAAGGGGGCTCCCATACAATATATGTGCATGATTTCTTTGCCGTTTTTATAGATAGTGGTACGGAACCCTGCGTGCGCGAGTCCGACTCGCACTTGGCCGGTTTTTTTTATTTTTTACATTGTTAGCCCGCTAGGCTGCCAGTAACAACTGTATTGCGCGATGACCTCCCTGCGTGGCCTTATGGGCTGGCGCTGACAACTACAGCCCGGCTAGTATGATAGCTTATACCGTCACGTTATAAAGCCAAAATGTACTGAAACGTCACATAAAACGTGACGGTATAAGCTATCATACTAGCCGGGCAGTAAAGCGTTTTATACACTGTACACACCTTCCAATTTTTCCGCAACAACCGCCTTGAAATTGAACGAAAATGATTGCTGTCTTTTTCCATCTTATAGCTGCGGTTATGAAGTTGTTAGTGACAGTGTGTAGAATGCTGAAAGATTTTCAGCTCAACTTACCCATTTGCTCCAACATAGGTCTCCTTCGCCGTAATCCCATTAAAGTGCACCCGATTCTCCACCTCCCCATCCACCAAATAATCAGTCATAACAAAATTCACTATTTCCCTATTTAAATGCCGTCTTAAATATTTAATGTCACTTAAAATTTCTTTTTTAACACTGGTATTATCGTGCCCGTGTCTATGCGAGTGTTCTAAGTTCAAACTTGTGTTTTGTATTAATGCTGCTTTCAAATTAGAATTTTGAATTTGGAATTCGAATTCATCTTCGCTGTCGTCGCAGCTAGTGCTGCCCAGTAGGAGGAGCATGAGAAGTGGTATCCGAAACATTTTGCCGCGTGTTAAGAGTTTCGTGAAACTCGATATCTTCTTGTCTTTTGGTGATTTGAGCTCCATGGTTCTGGAAAGAAATGAAAACAATATAAGTAATTTGTCAACATGATACACTATACAACAAAGCATACGACTTAAAATCTTCTTAATCGAAGGTCGTGGGTTCGAACCAGGCTGTACCAGAGGGATTTTCATTATCAAAAAATCATCAAAAACTTATTTAACAAATATCATTTGATATCTAACAGTAGCTTCTAATCAGTAGATCTAATCCATTCATCAGGATAAAATCAGAAATGATGATGGAGGAGATGATAAATAATTTGTCATTTCCAACCGAAAAGAAAAAAATAAGAATTGATCACCCAGCGAGCGTATAATGGTTGCCGTTTTATCACTTATCGTCGTGGATAAGACGCCCGTCACTCTCGCACTCGCATACTTGTCAGAACGTGACGGATGTCTTATCCACGACGATAAGTGATACGACATCTACCGTCAAGTTGCTACAACTTCTGAAACGCCAGAGGTCACGGGTTCAAAACCCCGACCGGGGTGATCAAATTTTCATTTCGGTTGGAAATTATAATTCTGCTAAGCGGACGTTTCTGCTTGTAAAAATATTTACAGTAATTTGTCATTATTTAATTTTTATTATAGAGGTATAAGTTAAGGTTTTCACATACCGCCCCAGTTACACGACCAGCTTGAAATATCAATCACCTGAAGGACAAGGTTTCAATCAAAGATAAAGTCATGACATTCCCATAGACTAACTAGTAAAGTCGTTATTACCTTAATTATGATTTAATTCATTACCCTTTATCTTTTTAGTTCTATTACCTATTTCGTATTTTTTTTGGTCTAAACCAAACTAAGTAGGTGGCATTTACGTGCTCAAATAATTACATTATATAGGAATGTATCTGCTTATTGTAAGTAACAGATAAAACTTTAGAGTTTACATCAATTCAATTAGGAGACAAAAATATAATAATGTCTGACCGTTTCAACGGATATGTACAGACATAATGAAATAGAAGTCTCAAAATAATTAGTATGTATTAGTGTTCAATCTTTTCTATCGTCATATTCTAAGTGCTAGATCCATACAGGTACGTAAAGTGCCTTTGCGAATTATGGTTCGCATAAACGGCACAGAATATAAGTGTACCGTTCATGCGAGAGGTTGACCTAACTTTTTAATTTTCCTAGGTGTACAGGAATGGGGCATACTTAGTCTTTGTGATATATTCCGCTCGGATAAAGGAGTCCAGTTGGATGAGATCTAACAGACCTAAACGGAATAATTATTTTCAGTTAAAATCAAAGGTATAAGCGGAATCTTTCCACAGAATAACTAAAGTAGACTTTACCAACTATGACTCAGAAATAGCTCGAGTTTAAGCTATGCACTTATTTTTTTTAGTAAACAAATAGCAGCCTTTTTAGTAAACAATACTTCTTCTCGGAACATCGATGTTGGTCGCCATCTCTGATTTCTCTAAACACTTTTTTCCGTGCCAGTTGAAATATAAGACAATGTCAACATACCCAATTTCTGGTATCTGGTATCTCCACGGCCTGCCTTATTAGTTTTGCTTCAACGGCAAAAAAACTGCACGTGCCAGAGACAAATTGATGAATCGTTTATTTTATGGGCTATGGCTAGACTAAGGAACTACCTATCCAAGCCATGAGTACAGATGTAGTGCAAAATGATTTTCTTTCGCGAAAACTCTGATCTCAATCGGAATACGGTGGCACCCGAACTGTCAATCAATGAGTGACGTTTTCATATACATTATTATGGAACTTTATTGTTTAGTGTCAAATGTCAAAGTGAAAAATGTTTCACTTTCATATTCCGATTGAGAACCGCATTTTTCCGAAAGAAAATCATTTTGCAATACATCTGGTACGTTATTATTTTCAATTGACTCCCAAAAAAGGAGGAGGTCGACTCTCATTCAAACTGTTTCTCAATTTTGTTTTTAACCGCCAACGCAACGCAAAAGAGGGGTGCACCGTGCCTCTTTAAAGGATGAATCGATTTAAGTGCCTTTTTTGCGATTTCAAAGCAGATTTAACAAAATCGGTTCAGTCGTTATTAAATTATTGAACTTTGAACTTTCGGGGGTTTCCGACTTTTCTAGGTTGGTTAGTTATTGTTAAGTTAATTAAGTTACTCGTCACTTGTGGACCAATTTTGAAAATCCCTCTTTTGCCGTTTGTTCATAGTATAAATAATGTAATTTGACACTATGAGGACAAGGTTCGGAAACCGCCGATACCTGCGTGTGTCACTAGGAGTAACCGCAAATAACTCGATATTAGTGCGCCTGCGACGATTTCGCGAACGATTTCATCTTGTGGTCTGAATGAAGCCATATTGTTGAAGTGGATTTTAACTTTGTATTATTGTTCAAACATAAGCTTATGTATTGAAACATTAAGCGTATATTACACGTTCCAAATTAAGAGATGTTCCGAAACAGCCCTCATTAAGGGTCGCACGCTCGACTGAACTCGATTCTCCATACAAACGTAGTTTCGTTATAATTTTAAAACGCCGTGCTGAAATAACATGAAACTTTGTATACGCAGTAGGATCTGCCATATCTAGGCCGGAAATTAGTTTCTGTTGCAGATAGTACGATCATTTCGACTGTTAACGAATTGTCTCCATTTGAAAGCACACCAGGATGTTAAATCCCATGTAAACTTAACACACCACAAAGTCAATTCAGTACAATTTTTAGTTATGAAGACGGAGACATTGACATGTGAAGACCTGTTAGATGTCACTTGGCTGTCTCTCTCAATCTTACTGACTTATGCATTAGTGAGAATAGATCAGATGTACCTATCTACCTATACAGATCTATCTTATCTTTCAACTTAAATGATCGGATCTGATTTACTCTGATATCTTTTTTTATTTTATTTATTAGAAACAAACAGTCGTAAATACATATACGTAGGTTCTTAGCTAATAGCTTTACAATAACAATATAAGTAGACCTCCAGTTTCCTATATTTTAAAATTAATTACATATAACAAAATCACTAGAACTGTTCACAGATACTTATATTAGATATCTGTAGGTTATTGACATACTTTTGCAGTTTACACAAAGTTTCATGTTATTTCAGCACGGCATTTTAAAATGAGAACAAAAGTACGTTTGTATGGAGAATCGAGTTCAGTCGAGCGTGCGGGGGACCCTTAATGACCATGTTAGCGTCAAATCGTAGTCATCTCTTGATAGGTATTTATATTTTTAGGGTTCCGTACCTTGAAAGTAAAAAACGGAACCCTTATAGGATCAAAATTAATCTTGTACTAAAGCAGTAACGCTGCTAACGAAAATTTCAAATTAAAGGGAAAAAATTGAAAAATCCTGCTCGGAGCATTAAATTTTTCAATTTTTCCCTTATAGGATCACTTTGTTGTCCGTCCGTCTGTCTGTCTTTCAAGACCCCTTTTCTCAGGAACGCGTGGAGGTATCAAGCTAGAATTTATACCAAATACTCAAGTCTATTGTCCCTTAGAGCTGTGAAATAATCAAACTTCTAAGCCAACGCATTCAAAAGATACAGCCGTTTATGGCGCAAATTTTCGACACTCCCAAGTGAATCAAAACCTACAGAGAGTGTACTTCCCCTTATTTAAATATGGTACGAAGCAACGAATTATAGCACAGATAAAGGGAAAATTGCGAAACTCGTAAATTTTTAGTTACATCATATAATAAAAATATTTTTACGGAACCCGAGTCCAACTCGCACTTGGCCGGTTTTTTTCTCTATGTCCTAAGACTTCGTTCTGGAAACTTTTGTGTCGCGTGACAAATTTCATAGAACCAGTTCTAGTCCTGAAACGTGACCGCTTATCTTCTCGACCTTCAATTATCAAAGAGTTCCGTAGAATTCATTGAGAGTAACTTGGGCGATATTTAACTCGTGATATGTTTTGACAGCTTGTCAAATGCGTCATGCGTGCTGTTACAACGATTTAAAAAAAAACGCTCGGGCAATGCTCAATGTAGGGTTCCGTAGTTGCCCAATACATAATTCAAACCGCCAGGTAGTGGAACTCCTTACCACTGTTTGTTCTCGGATAGATACAATATAGGGTTCAAGTCGCCATAGAACATGTACAATACAGTACTTAACGGCTCGGGATGACGTAAGGGTGGGAATTTCGCAGCGGAACTACCGACGACGTATAACCAGAGTTATCAGGGAACATCGGTATTTCAGTGTTTTTTACAGGATAATCGGTTTTTCCCGCGCGGGAATTTTGCCAGGGCCTCGTATAAAATCGAAAATGGCAACAAACATAATGAAACAACTAAAGATAACAAATGAAATAGTTTCTCTGTCGCCCTTGTTAAAATTTGTATACGGCCATCTCATTTGGTAGTGGCACAATTTGCATTCGCATCGTTACTGACGATTTCTCAATGTAATTTGAGACGTTGGTGCCGTCAAAAGAAGCCTAAGTCTTCTAGGTAGATGTCGTAGTGAAGGTTTTCGTGCCTTAGCTTAATTGTTCCGATAGCTCAGTGGCTAGAGCGATTGGCCGCGTATGTCCAGATGTCGCAGATTCGAATCCTACTAGACTAGGCATTGTAAGGGGGCACTAGTGAAGGATTTCGGTCCTGAGCCAGATTGATCAGATAGCTAGCTCAGTGGCTAGAGAATCCTGCTCGAAGCACATTTTTTTTTAATTTAGATTTTTTTTAGCAGGTGATTGGTTATGGTTACTGGTTCGTCTGAAGAGAAACCTTCTAAATAATCATTCATTCTAATTGTATGAATTTTTCTTAAATTTTTTCTTTTGTCCGTGCGTGGGCTGAAGAGCAGCGGCATTTTGAACTAACACTAGCAAAACAAAAATTAGGGAGCACCTCGGGCCTTAAGAGCAAAGAAAATAGTAGGCACATATTGGAGAGTAAAGAATGATTCACAGTAGTAGGCCGTTCCGTGTCCGGGCCGGCCCCGTTTTCTAAGACAACAATACGCTGGTGCCGTTTCTTTCACTCTCCTGTGATACACTATATGAGTGAAAGAGACGGCACCATACGAAGTTCGGATTTCGAATTTCGGAATAAGCCCTCAGACACGGCCCGACCGCGCAACAGCCGGCGTATTGCTGTCATAGAAAACGGACCGGCCCGTACACGGAACAGCCCAGATTCAGTTAAAACCGTTCAACCAATCTCGCTGGAGCGCAAACTCTTAGAATATTCCAATGTTTAAACCGCCCACGCGGTCGTGTCGGTGGTTTTCCCCTGGATTTTCCCCCGGTAACTAAAAAAAAAAAACCACAAAAAAACGGAACAGTCTACTGTGAATCACCCTTAATTCTATACAAACTGTACCCATTTTCATTGCTCTTAGATATACTATATAGCGTATCATGCAGTAGTAATAGTTGTTAATAACGATCTCTCGGAATTGGCAGCGCGCGCGGCATCGGAACTTGAACTTATTTATATGATAACGCGCGAGTACGACGGTGGATTATAGGGCTTGCTATGCAAGCCAACTGAGTTTCCTTATGTTGATATTATAAATTTTTGCTATATCTCTCTAACTAATCTAATATTTAACCTAATATTTTTAAACTCGAAAACAGCTCTAACGATTTATAATTCGTGGGTTTACGTTGCGAAGGCCACAATCGGTCTAGCTAGGTGCCATCTTCTGAAAAACACGAAAGATGCCGACCAATGCTCGGTCACCCAGGTATATTGGGTACGGTTGACATCTGTCATTTAGTTGTCATCTCCGTATAACCTAAAAACATCAAACTTGACATATCTTTGTACAGGGATGACAACTGGCTATAGTGGCTACCACAAAGTACAATATATATACTGAGATAGAGATACCAGTGAAATACTCAACATAGATCGCAGCGCCGTTGTGTATTTAGTAAGAACTAACCGCACGACCGCTGCATCTCTGTCACTTCAATATGCAAGTGCGATGGAGGTAGCACCCAGTGACATCTGATACAAACGAGTTAAACTAACATTGCCATAGAAAAATGCGTACTTCGAGCTGAAAGGCCCTGGTGGCTACGTTAAAAGCACAATACGACAACGTATTCAAAATCTTAACAAAACGTTCAAGTGCGAGTTTGACTCGCGCACAAATGGTCCCGAGCAACGACCGTGTACCCGTTCCGACCCCATTAATCCAGGAGAATTTGAACGCCATTGGTACAGCTTAGTAAACTTAATTAAGAAATGTATTGAGATGTTAAAAAATATATATAATCTAGATAGAGATATAATTATATTTTTCCTATAATATAAATATCGATAGTAACGTTGTGTAATAATTTCATTTTTTTCTTTGTATTCTTCGAAGATAAGGGTGGGCGGGGGTGGGGGGGGGGGGCATTTTTGTTTAAAAATATTATCATGATATTTGTAACATATTCTATGATTACACCAAGATTGCGATTCAGATTGCTTCTTCAGGTATTTATCTACAAAATACGGCCTTCACTGCGATAAATTCGGTACGTCGTTGATAAAAGTTAAATAACAATGAAAACATTGTAGGCAACCAAGAGGCCAATTCTCAGGTCGTTCGAGATGATATCTATTAGATATATCTCGAAAAAAAATAGCGGGTCTCGATCGAAAACCAATTTGCATGTTCTCGAAGTCTCACACTCAAGATATGTCTACTCTGAGCGTTCGAGATGCAACGAGGGTAGCGATCGAGTTGGTTTTATTTTATCACTAATTTTTACATTTCATTTCATTATTCAATAACAATGTCAATTGTGTTTGAAATACAAATAAAACTTAATTTAACATCATAAAGTAAAAATACAATTAATATATGAATTAATAATACAAAAATGTCAATGAATATAATTTACATAGCATACAGGTAAAAAAAAAAGAAAAAATAGTATGTCCTCAACTTATATTACTAATGTTCATATTAAATACAATTAAATGGGAAATAAAAAAAATCACAATAATCCTGCATTGCTCACTTCCAGCTCTGATACTGAATAGTAACATTTTTTCAAAAGAAACTGTTTAAGAGGGCGCAGTACGCTCGGTCTGGCTCGGTTCTCCATACAAACGTATTTACCCTCTCATTTTAAAACGCCATGCTAGAATAACATGAAAATTTGTATACACAATGGGATCCGGCATATCTAGGTCGGACCTTACATAGCTTCTGTTGCTAGAAATTGTAAAAGAAAAAAAATACAGCGGCTTTTTGAGTTTTTTACGGCTTGTATGAAAACCTTAATAATCGCTGTATTTTTTCTCCATTATAATTTAAAGCAACAGAAACTATGGTCCGACCTAGATATGCCAGATCCCATTGTGTGTACAAAGTTTCATGTTATTCTAGCCTGGAGTTTTAAAATGAGAGCATAAATACGTTTGTATGGAGAACCGAGCGTACTGTTTGATTTAAATGCATTGACACTAGCAATCGTTTTAAATTTGACCGGCAACTTGTTGAACAAATGGACTGCCCGACAGCCAGCCGCGTGTCCTACAATTTTCAGACGGGGTACGATTTTTTTGGTACATCCTTTTTTCTCGATTTAAGTCTAAGCTCCCTTTCTTCATGAGTTTCGTACTGAGGTAGATGTTTAACGAAATCAGTGAGAACCACAAGAATGTATAAACAAGGTACTGTGAGGATTCCGAGTTTAACAAAATGGTCTCTACAAGAAACCGTTTGCGGGAGTCTAAGCATTGTTCTAATCGCTCTCCTTTGCATTATGAATGCCGCTTCAGTGTTATAACTATTTCCCCATAAAGAATAAGAATAAGAATAAGAATAAGAATAAGAAATAGTTTATTGCCTTATAAAAAGTTATAAACAAAAAATACTAACAAAAAATAACCGTTAACAATTTAGAAAGCGGCAAAAGGAACACATTCAGCTACTGCTGGCGGCCCATATTTGTACCACCAGCGCTGGTTTTCAATGTGCCCCTAACTCGGTCTATGATGTTTGCCGAGAAGAAAATGTAGTGACAGTGGGTATCATACTAAACTGTTGCTAAACTAATATTCAACTACCGAATTAAAATTTAAATACCTTGTGTGTGTGTGTGGTGTGTGTGTGTGTGTGTGTGTGTGTGTGTGTGTGTGTGTGTGTGTGTGTGTGTGTGTGTGTGTGTGTGTGTGTGTGTGTGTGCGTGTGTGTGTGTGCTATACTGTATCTTAGTTTCGATTCGATGAGAGCATGATACACCATTTTTAGTTGTCTAATCTGTACCACATCCCTCAAACTGCGTAGAGCATAGCAGGCAGAGCTAATCGACTTGTTTACGGATTGTACCTCGGGTTTCCAGGTTAACAACGAGTCTATATATATATATATATATATATATATAGATGCCTAAGAATCTCTCACATTCGGTTTATGGCACTGCGTCTCCATTCAAGCAAATATTTAGTGTGTCAGTAGCCTTCGTGGTGGCTTTAAAGAGTACGGCATTCGTTTTAGCAGGATTAAGCTTTAACTTGTTTATAGAAAACCAATCATGAAATGACTTTAAATCTAGGTTCCCCTTGTTGTTTAAGTCGCTCGAATTATCTTCGGGAATTATCGCATTCGTGTCATCAGCGAATAAAACCAATTTTGCTTCAGGAACAAAAGTATTTATGTAAGTTATTATATCATTGGATCTACCAGTGGCGGTAAATATTGACAACTTAATTAGTTGACCGACAGTTTACAGCAGCACAAAATAAACATATTAACGAAAAATATGTCAATTTATTTAAATTATTTAAGCAAGGGAAAATGTTGCGGACATCGCGGATGTTTTGGCGGAAAATATTTGACAGCTTACAAATATTGAAAGTAGTCTTCGGTTCAAAACTGTTAAGTCAAAACAGTTTTTTAGCGCTCGTATTCACGAAGTGCCCCGGAATGAGAAATTTTGCTGTGTACGACGATTTTGGTGAGATTTTTCAATAGACACTGCGTCAATCGAGATAATTTCGAATCGACATCATCTCGAACGGCTCATGAATTGGCCTCCAAGGTTTGCTTACTTAAACAATTACGTGTGTAAATACATTACACTAATTTACAAATGTTATATTCATAATTCGCTGACTGAAATTATTATTTTCTAATCAACCCAGCACACAATATCTGAAACGAGTAAATTCGTCTATTCTTAATCTTGTGACCCATACAACATGTGGGGCAGTTAGCGGCCGACCGCGTCACAATCTCATAATATGATTATTGCTGACGTCGCGTCAGGTGACGTGACGTATGCATGTTCTTTGCTGTTATATAGCACACAGTATCGCCGGATTCAGTCCCATGAGGGTTTTTTTACTGTGACGACTGAATTATCGAATTCTTGTTACATTTACATGATATCTCTAAAGTAAGTGATTCTGAGCGTCAATGAATGATAATGATAAGTGATATGACTGAAAGTTGAAAAATAAATTTCCATGGTGCATGGGTTGTGCTAAAAGTGCAACAAACTGGCAATCGTACTGTCTCGAAGATCTCATGGTTCGATAATAAATGCAATACGATTATTATTTAAAAAAATGTAAGCTGTTTATGTATAAAAAATTATATATATTACATTTCCGACTTCAATACTATTATTAGGGAGGTACATACATCAGTGATCAATATTTTCTTTTTCTCTTATTTTGAACATATATCTTTTTATAATATGTCTGGCCTGCCCATTTGTTCGACCCTCAATTAAATTATTAACAGGGTATCAATGGATCCACTAGCGCCACTCGTAAAAAATAAGATTAAATTTAACGATACATATTTAAAAAAGGGGACTGGTATGTACTGTATATTGTATTTAATTACCTTTTGAATACATCAAACTAGTTATTACGTTACGAGATTTGTCGATCTTTGAGTTCAAAAATAAAAAGGCCGTTTTTCTTTCAACGCGTAGATTGACGAATATAGCAACGTAATAACTGTTTCAATGTATTCAAAAGGTAAGTAGTAAAATACAAAATATAGTACATACATAGCAGTCCCTTTTTTTAAATATGTGCCGTTAAATTTAAATAATCACAATTTTTACGAGTGGCGCAAGTGGACTCGTTGATACTCTCTTAGCGGGCAACGTCACAACACAACACAATCGCCATACTCGCCATAATATTATTATCGTTGACGTCGCGTCAGGTGACGTGCCGAGGTCGGTCACACGTTATCGGTGAAATCTGGGTGAATCACTTTATACTTTAAAGCTGTGATGGATTACCTACAATTTTGTCGTAACGTGCAAAGTCGCACTTTTTTTATTAATATGCACAGTACATATAAATTAAAAATATAAGGAGGACAAAATAAATCTTATACAAATCGAACTAGCCACACTAGCTTAGGGATTTCATGAAGTATTTTTTTAGACTATAATAAAATGCATTAGAAGACCTGGGAACCACGTAGTGAAGTGATGCCTTTCCATGAATGCACAAAAGAGAAGAAGAGGCAGACCACAAACAACCTGGCTGATGAATGTCCAGACGGACATGAGGACGCTATGCCTGTCAGTTGACGATGCTTGCCAGCGAAGTAAATGGCGCCTCAAAATTAGGAAAGCCAACCCCGTATACCGGGAACTGGCGAGGAAGAAGAAGAAGACTGTATAATAAAATCACTGTTTCACACCTGACCAGCAAATTACTCTTGCAAATTTGTTTACAAGCTCCATATAACCCCGGCAGGCATTTAGTCCAATTATCGAGCTGAACTCCCGATGTCACAGTAGTACGATTAAAGGTAATTAGGTCTTTCATGAAATCAGAGGTCGTGGGTCATGTCGTCCCCAACGTAATTACAACATCACGTGATGATGTTTGTCACATGCGCGCGTCAGCAAAATATATTTTTACCCTCACTAGCTCGGAAAGCCGTCTTTAAAACAAGCGAGTAAAAAAGCATTTTATCCACTAGTGGCGAATTGTACATTGTTTAACGAGGGGCGTAAGTCCCGAGGTAATCACAACGTTTTCATCGAAATGCGAGGAAATAAATAGCCCCAAAATAATCAAAATTGAAGAAATCGACTAATTCATCTACAGTATCAATCAATGCATTGATGCCGAGAGCAGCGCGCAGCGCGCGCGCCCCGCGCAATTTCAGTATTGCGACCAATTAGAGAGCAGTATTCTTGTGGAGCGCGGCCAACTAAATTTTTTTAAACCAATCAGATCACAGAGAAACTCCCTAGGGAGTTATGAAAATCCATATCTCCCGCTGGAGCTAAATCGGCTATAACTACTCTATACGCCTACATCTACGTACTTATAAGGCCCTTTACGAGCAAGTGCGATGAAAAGTAATTTGATCTTGCAGCGTGTTTAAGTAGCTTTTGACAGATAACAAAATGTAAAACGCGCATAATAATGGTTCGTTCGATATTAATTATAATTGTCACCAAGTCCGGATCTGATGACGGGATCTTGGAAAAATCGGGGGAACTCAAATTATATAGCAGGAGGATGGGGTATGGTAAAATCGAGGGAACTCCTCAAATTATATAGCAGGAGGATGGGGTGTGGAAAAGTCGGTGTTATTTTTTTTGTCAAAAATTTATTTGTTAATAACCTAGTCAAATATCTAAACAACTTGGTAAGAGTTCCAATCAAATATATTATATGTTCTATTTAAATGTCAGTGTTTGTCAATGTAAATATTTTCTGTTGTAATTTAATTACTGCGTCGTATTTAATTTAATAATGCCGAGGAATTTAAATATCCATGAAAGAGCTGCAATTATTAAGAGCTTTTCGTGCCGATGACGTATAATTGCATATAGAATGATTCCAATTGGTGTTATAGTAATTATCAATCTTTAATCATCATCATGAATCATTTAATCATGCATTTATAATAGTCTTTTTTCAAATACGGCCTATTGCATCCGAAGATTATAAAGGATTTCTCTTTCCATCCATCCTCCATCCTCCTAGCGTTATTCCCAGTACAGTTGCATCCTAAAGGATGCCTGGGGTCCGCTACCTAATCCCAAGAATTGGCGTAGGCACCAATTTTTACGGAAGCGACTGCCATCTGACCTATCTTTCTATTTAGAATTTTAATTTATAAGCAGGTGAGGAACTCACATTCTCTCAAGTTTTATAACAGCTTATAGGAATGTTGAATCTAAATATGAACGTAAACTCTCTGCATTTCTGATGGTATTTTTTCAAATACGGCCTGTTTGAAAAAATAACACCATAAATGCATGATTAAATGATTGATGATTAAAGATTGAGACTGAAAAGTTCGAGCCCTGCTTATAACATTAGCGATATATCTTTATTACTTGCCCTGTCACTATCAGTCGATTAGCCAGTTATTTTATTGCTTACGTCAATGCGATATTTCTATTTTGTTTGTAGGTAATGAAACGTTGGCAGGACTGATAATTGCCTTGGTGCAAGCAAATTTCGACTTTAAGGTTTTTGTGCCAGCTCCGCTGGCTTCTAAAGTCTTTCGATCGTTAAAGTAATGTAAACTGCAGGTTATATAGAGTAACACGTTTATCCTCTAAAATCATATTAATAAAAATAAATGACAGAAATTAGTTCATGAAGTCAGTTTCTTTTCCACTTGTAACCATTTTACTGCTGCATTTTTATCAAAAAAATATGAATTTTTGTAACTTACATTGCAAAAGCATGTAATAGTACATTACGATACAAGTACAGGGAACAGGAAATTCGCAACGAGTGGCGATAAATTTAAACACGACCGAAGGGAGTGTTTTAAATCGACACGAGTTGCGAATTACCTCTTCGCACGTGTACGAGTATCGTACAACGTTTTACAGTACATATGGCTCTTTAAAGCTTCGACATATGCACAAATTCTGCTGATTACCGCACTCGTGCGGTAAAGTAGCATCGTATGTACTGTAAAATATATTTTTTTTACTTTTTAATGATCCGTTTTGACAAAAAATCACAGATCTCGTCAACGACATTGAAAAAAAAAACTCAACAAAATTGAAAAACGCATTACCTACATATGCTAATTATATGCCGTTTAAGTTGATATATGATATATAAACATAGCTCATATACAAAATCCTAATATTTACATACAAATTACAATAAATATTTAAATCTATAAATGTTAAAAAAACAGTTCTTATTCAATACAATATACACAAAAGAAAAGAGAATAATAACGAAGAAAATACAAAAAAAAAAGAAACGAAATACAACTCCTTTAAAACGGCTATTTTTAGCGACATTTCACAATTTTCTCGAACACGACGTACTTTTTCATATTTTATTTATATTGACTTAGGGATGATTCACAATAGACCGTTCCGTGTCCGGGCCGGCCCGTTTTCTATAACAGCAAACGCAACGGCCGGCGTATTTCTCTAGAAGAAAACGGGCCGGCCCGGTCACGGAACGGCCTACTGTGAATCATCCTTTACACCTAGCCGTAGCGAGCGGGCAAGATAAAAATTAGGCGATGGTCGAGCCTATCTTCGACTTCAGGTAGTATAACTCGTTGCCAAATCTTACTCCTACTCCTGGTAAGCAGGGTTAGTCCTTGAAAATGGTGCTTGCAACAATGCCAAAATATCGGGAACTCAAGAAACGTAATATATATTGTAAATACCCAGTTCTTAACAGTAAATAAATTAAATAAATAAATAAATATTGGGGGACAATCTTACACAAATCGACCTAGTCCCAAACTAAGCAAAGCTTGTACTATGGGTACTAGATGTCCATATACATACTTATATAGATAAATACATACTTAAATACATACAAAACATCCAAGACCCAAGAAGAAATATCCGTGCTAAATGCACAAATACTTGCTCTGGCCGGGATTCAAACCCGGGACCTCTTGGCTTCGGAGGCAGTGTCACAGCAACTAGGCTAAAAAATTCTAAAATATACATTATAAGTACATGTTTTTTATTTATTTTTTCCAAGTAGGCCATATAAATACAGCAACACATAAAACAACAACAAAGAAATACATATTATTACACAAAACAAATAATACATGTCAAATTTATATGTCGATAAAGTCAAATTGTTGTTAATTTAAAAATAGACAATCTTCATGTTTTTAAGGTCAGTTCATAATTAAAAATAAAACTAATGTATTCGATTATCTAGGGACCGAGTGAGCCGGTCGCGAGGTCCCATTCAATTGTTTCGACAACTCATTTGCATCATGCATGTTGCTTCATTAAACTAATCGCCGTTATACTAATCATTGTTTACCAATGCGTAGTACATACTATCAATATCTTATCATATAGTATAAGCAGTACGGGCCCTTTTGCCGATGATTTTATTTGTTATTTATTTATTTATGTAAATAATAACATAACAGACATCAGGTACGAGAGGTAGGTGCAAGTAAGTACTTAAACTACATTATGGAGCTTGGTGTTGAAATAGACTCCAGATCCGGCTTGCGATTGCAAGGAACCTAGGTTCTGAACTGTAGAATATATCAAGTTCGCTGTCACTGTCCAGCGGGCTGTACGAAAGTCTCCGTTTCAGCTGCGGAAAAATGCTTTCGTATGTCCGGCGTATTTCCGGATGTCCATCCGGCTGTCCTCAACCGATTCTCGTGTCTTTTTGAACAGATTTCATAATTATACCCTTTTTCTTAGTTGAGCCATAATGTCAACAAATATGGCGTCTCCATTAAGTTTGACATTTCATAAGGGTGAGAGGTAATAATAATAATAATGTTTCACAAAAAAAGGTGTGAGTGAATGAGTAAATTAATTTAGTGAATGAATGAAATTAGTGAAACATTTAGGCAGGTTTCTTAAATACGATTGAGGTAATGAATTTCACGGACTAGAATTGCATGTGATCATGAAATGTAATAACATTCAAATCAAATAAAATTTACTTTTATATATGGGTTCCTTTAATTCCCTATTAGCATCGAATTAATATGAACCTGTCACCCCGAGTGTCCGGCACGACAGTGACAGCTCTCGACAACACTCCTATTACAAACTTACTAGGACGTCTAGTCCATCAAAAACAGATCTTAACACCAATACCACAAGAGCTATGCCATGTTACAGGTAACCTGGCGGGATCACCGTTGCTTCACGGTAAAATCGGCATATTTTTAAAACTGTGTATTGCTATTCTGAGTTAATGCTAAATTGAACCATTCTCTGAAAAGCTAGAGTTCATTTTAGAATGGCACAGTGCAGTAATGGGGTTATTATACTTATTATATTATTAATTGATTTGCAGTTAACGAGCCAATTTAATGGTTCTTGGGGTAGGTAATTAATTGTGTAATGTTGTTTTTGTACCACGATGGTGGAAAAGGCTAGAATGGTAAGCCGGAGTAGGCTATGAACGGTTACACATCTATGTTCTCTATAGGAATCGTGAGCGCATTGCCGACCCTACATTAGTTTGTGGATATCTTCGGGAGCTCTATTAGCTCTAGCGACCTTACCCATCGTCAAGAGCACAACATTACATCTAAATATATAAAAGAAGAAACTGACTGACTGACTGACTGACTGACTGACTGACTGACTGACTGACTGACTGACTGACATATCAACGCACAGCCCAAACCGCTGGTTCTAGAGATTCCAAATTTGGCACGTAGGTTCCTTATAAGGTCTAGGGGTGCACTAAGAAAGGATTTTTCAAAATTCAACCCCTAAGGGGGTGAAATGGGGGTCCGAAGTTTGTATGGGGAAACAAGATTAGTTGGACTATTTTATTCGAAACTTCACAGGAGTATTTCTAACGATAAATGAGTAAATACGTGTTTCAGGCTTTTTAAGAAATCAACCCCTAAAAGGGGGAAATCTGGTGACAAATTCTGAAAATCGACATGGGTATTGTTTTTATGATATACCGGGTCGCTGATAACGAAAACAACAATGATTTTAAAATCTCACGCGGAGGACGTAAAATACCATCCCCTCTGTTGGGGTGCGAGGGGGATGAAATGTCTAAATATTAATATGGGTGTCGTTTTTATGGTTTTTTGGGACGTTAATTACGAAAATGGCATCGGTTTTGTAATTTAATATTGTGGACATGAAAAATTTTGAAAAATTGTGCCAAATTTCAAGAAATAACTGACTGACTGAGAGACTGACATATCAGCGCACAGCGCAAACTGGTGGTTCTAGAGATTCCAAATTTAGTATGTAGGTTCCATATAAGGTCTTGAGGTGCATTAAGAAAAGATTTTTCAAAATTCAACGCCTAAGGGGGTGAAATGGGGGTCCGAAGATTGTATGGGGAATCAAGATTAGCTGGATTATTTTATCCGAAACTTCACAGGAGTATTTCTAACGATAAATGAGTAAAAATGTGTTTCAGGTTTTTTGAGAAATCAACCCCTAAAAGGGGGAAATCTGGTGACAAATTCTGAAAATCGATATGGGTGTTGTTTCCATGGTTTATTGGGTCGCTGATTACGAAAACAACAATGATTTTAAAATCCCACGTGGAGGACGTGAAATACCATCCCGTCTGTTGGGGTCCGAGGGGGATGAAATGTCTAAATATTAATATGGGTGTAGTTTTTATGGTTTTTTGGGACGTTAATTACGAAAATGGCATCGGTTTTGAAATTTAATATAGTGGTCATGAAAACTTTTGAAAAATTGTGCCAAATATCAAGAAATAAATGACTGACTGAGAGACTGACATATCACCGCACAGCGCAAACTGGTGGTTCGAGAGATACCAAATTTGGCATGTAAGTTCCTTATAAGGCCTAAGGGTGCATGAAGTGCCGTGAGTTCCCTATGAAGATACGACCTTTTTTGATTCAATGTATTGTAGATGGTTTTATTGATCAGTGCCGTCCTATACGATTTCGACATAAATCGATATTTGAGCGTCCGAGAGGACTCTTAATAGGAATCCGAGGTACCTAAACTTTGAATAAAGTAACGGCCATATTGATTTTCTTAATTTCCGACCCGATTTCGTTCAAAATCGATATCTGAGCGTCCGAGAGGTCCCTAATACGACTCCGAGGTAAAATGTGGAAAAAGTCGCAGTCATTGATTTTCTTTTTTTTCGCCCCGATTTCGATCAAAATCGATATCTGAGCGTCCGAGAGGTCTCTTAATACGAATCCGAGGTAAAATTTGTGAAAGTGGCGGCCATATTGAGTTTCTTCATTTTCGTCCCGATTTCGTTCAAAAGAGGTCTCTTAATACGAATCCGAGGTAAAATTTATGAAAGTGGCGGCCATATTGATTTTCTTTTTTTTCGTCCCGATTTCGTTCAAAATCGATATCTGAGCGTCCGAGAGGTCCCTAATACGACTCCGAGGTAAAATGTGGAAAAAGTCGCAGTCATTGATTTTCTTTTTTTTTCGTCCTGATTTCGATCAAATTCGATATCTGAGTGTCCGAGAGATCTCTTAATACGAATCCGAGGTAAAATTTGTGAAAGTGGCGGCCATATTGATTTTCTTTTTTTTCGTCCCGATTTCGTTCAAAATCGATATCTGAGCGTCCGAGAGGTCTCGTAATACGAATCCGAGGTATAATTTAGAAAAAGTGGCGGCCATATCATTTTTATCATTTCCGTCCAGATTTCGTTCAAAATCGATATCTGAGCGTCCGAGAGAATTCTTAATACGAATCCGAGGTAAAATTTGGAAAATGTGGCGGCATATTGATTTTCTTAATTTCCGTCCCGATTTCGTTCAAAATCGATATCTGAGCCTCCGAGAGGTCTCTTAATATGAATCCGAGGTAAAATTTGGAAAAAGTGGCAGCCATATTGATTTTCTTCATTTTCGTCCCGATTTCGTTCAAAATCGATATCTGAGTGTCCGAGAGGTCTTTTAATACGAATCCGAGGTAAAATTTGTGAAAGTGGCGGCCATATTGATTTTCTTTTTTTTTCGTCCCGATTTCGTTCAAAATCGATATCTGAGCATCCGAGAGGTCTCTTAATGCAAATCTGAGGTAAAATTTGGCACTCCATTCATACCTATATGCAAAAAAGTTTAATGTTACTATATAGGCGTGTGGGGTATCTATGGATTTGCTTTTAAAAACGACATAGAGGTTTCGATATTTTTTCCATTTAAATCAACCTTCAATTCTTTTTTAATCGTATGGCATTTATTTACGATCCTTGAGATTTTCGAGAAGTACGGTTGCCAGTTTTTGTTGCACTTTTAGCACCACCCAGGGGTTCTGTGTATGCTAACGGTGGGTACTCCCTACGGACGCGGTGCAACTTCGACCCCCCTTTGTCAACTGAGTGGGCAACTTGACTGTTAGAAGTTCGCAAGCCGCTCGAAGGCCTCTAACTTGGCTTAACGATTGCAGCCGGGATCAACGGCTTAGCGTGCCTTTCAAAGCACGAGAGTCAGTTGGTAACCACTCAGAGCGGTCACCCATCCAAGAACTGACCTGCGCCCACATTGCTTATCCTCGCACACCGCACGCGGTAGGCGGGTGCCGTTGGGCCACGACCGCTCTAAATTCTTGATAGTTTGTGCCAAATTGCAATTCAATAGGTCCAGTAAAAGCAACTTGGTTGTAACAGACGGACTGACAGTAAGGAGTGCGAATGGAAGTGAGGCCAAATTTTGTTTTTGGATGCTCCAATGGTAACTGGCAAAACATACCTAATAAATTTAATTGTAGGAAAAATAAATGTTACACATGATATTGAATTAGCCGTATTTCTGTACTTCAAAGGACCAGAGTTTATGACCGCTGCGCGCTGCTTGGTCGTTTACAGACCTATTGGTGTTACTGTAGTACACAGATACTTTTACTAAGAGCCATTTAAGACATGCTTTTATTTCATCGGCCCTTTCCCCTTCGGCCTCTCCGAAATGTATGATAATAGTTTTCGATCCTTATTTTTGCCAAAATCAAATGAAATTCAACAGTTTGCCGGTTCTCAGAATGTATACTGACTTTTTATCTGTTCATCTGTTAATGAATCACAATCACCAAACTTCGTATAGCGAAACCCCAGAATGTAACAACTACTTTTCTGGAGACCGCATCTAAATCGGTTCAGCCAAACTCGAGATAATCGTGGACAAACATACGAACCTGTTTTTTGTAGAACGTTAAAAATTTCGCTTAGTACGCGGGCGAAGCCGCGGGCAAATGCTAGTATATACATACACGCAGAGCAAGTAGAGGTAATTTTTTTGTATAGAAGTGTAAGAATAGTAGTCAAAGTACCTATAGTAGTCGGCGATTAAGAAGTCAATCCTGACACTTGTCATTTCCATACGGTTTATAACCTAAAAGTCACTTTGAGCTTATAAACTGTATGACAGGTGTCTGGATTGACTTCTTAACCGCCGACCACTATAATTAATATTCTATTACTCATATACTTAACAATCAGAAACATTACCTTCCTTTTTGTGACAGTCTGGTAAAAAGTGCAATACCGCTACCGGTGTGGTCTTTAAAATAATTGCACACGATAAGGAAATTCGATAATTATAGTTTGCCGAACCGGATGACTTTTACCAGAGACTAAAAACACTGACAGGTAAGCGCAAATAATTATGACAGGTAACCGCCTGTAATAGTAAGGGGCGTCTGTTAAAATATGTTAAAATCTGATTGTATGGAAAGTCTGACAAGTTTGTATGGGAGGACAGCTGCCGGCGCCATATTTAGCTGTTTAGTCTGTACTCTTAAACGTCACAGACATCAGAGAAAAGCAGACTCGCCATATTAAGCCAGATGATTTTTCATATAGTTGTCTTGTATTTTTTTTTATCCAAAAACAGACTCGACAAAAAAAATATATCGAACCTACTCACAAATCTTCAAGAGAATCAATTGAGAAATGCAACTTATAGTGGAGAACAACCGGAAATCCAGACATCATCCCGGCTAGTATGATAGCTTATACCGTCACGTTATATGGCCAGCGTCAGCGTGCCGGTTCTCTTGAAGCCACCCGGCATTCTTAGGGACGATGGCAGGAGACCGGATGGGATGTCATTAGTTCCGTGGAAGATGGGTAGGGTGCTTGTGTGGGACGAAAAACAAACAAGCATAGGGGTCTAGGCGCCGAGACCCTCGGTCCGTGGAGTCCCAGTGCCCAAGAACTCTTCAAAAAGTTATCTAAAAGGCTGGCTGACACCACCGGAGACCGTAGAGCTGGCAGCTTCCTCGCTCAACGCATCAGTATTGCAATTCTGAGAGGAAATGCTGCCAGCATATTCGGAACCATGCCTCGGGGCGACCCCTTATTATAGCTTTAATTTATTTTGATTAGTTTTAGTTCTTAGTTACGTTTTTTGTTTTATCCATATGATTGTGATATGAAATGTGTTTAAAATTTTAATATGGCCAAAATGTACTGAAACGTCACGGTATAAGCTATCATACTAGCCAGCTGGCTTATATCGTCACGTTATATGGCCAAAATGTACTGTAACGTCACATAAAACGTGACTGTATAAGCTATCATACTAGCCGGGCTGAAGTAGAGGCCTCGTTTAACTCTGTCGATTATGGCCGATGTACAAATAAGTCCGAGTCCGAAATGAAGATTTTGTTATTATTGTTAATGAAATGAGATTCCAAAGACTTATCCTTTTTGTTTATTTTTACCAGATGGAGCGAAAAACTCCCGAAAATTATCTCGCAAAGAGATGAAATTGAAGATGGATTAGCTGATGCTTGGTGGACCTCACGCGGACATGCAAAGTCGTGGGCAAATCCTAGAATGTATTACGATAAATTACAGCCATTTCTAGATAAATTCTTGTTGAAAACGTTAAACATGATTTGTGATTACGAGTGAGCAAATTGCATAATAAATTTAACCGCGGTAATAATAGTTGACTTAGCGATTGCTGAACCGGTTGCGATGCGGTTATGCTGTTGATAATTTGCTTTGAGGAAAAGATAAAAGCTTTATACTTTATGAAGTGTTTCTACTTCGTTCGCACACTATTAGCTATTAGTACATAATTACCTACATGTTCTCGGTCTACTAAAATATTAAATTACTTGAAGCTCGAAACTCACAGAGCGGACGCGGCGCGGTGCGGGGCGGAGGCGGTTTTGCGTTTTTGATCTTTCCGAAACTGTCGACTGTCGATTACTGCTACATATGTCACACACGCGGCCTCCGATCTACCGCGCTACTGAATACCGCGGGGTTTTTTGGTGCGACGTCCCCCGGACCGCGTTTGCTTTACCGAAAAACCGCCCCCGCCCCGCAACGACTTATTTATTTTTCATTTCTATACACTTGGGTTAGCCTTATTTACAACCGGGTATCCCAAATTTCAAAACAATATCATACAGACAGAGCCCCGCCCTATAAGGGTTCCTTAGGTAACTTTTTGGAATGCCACCCTAAAAACAGTCTCAACTATCTCAAGTACTGTCCACAATACCAATTTATTAATAGGATCCTCAATCGCTTTTAGGAGAGCGACACGTTTTTTCACATTACATTGTTATGTAATATATTGTGACGTCGATCGCTTCCATACACGGGTCGCTATGGCAAACATTTACACAGTTATTATATATTTATTTATTTAATTATATGGCGTATACACATAAACGTTTCATGCATAAAAGAACACAAAACAAAAACAGAAATTATAGGTCCACATTCAGGGTCCCGAGCCACGACATAGCGTCATATTTTATATTGATACGTTTATATATAAAATATCAGCAGAATAAAATATACCCATGTCCATTCCAAAGGTCCCTTCTATATACTGGAGAAAGAATTTTTGAATTCGTATGAGTAGTTCTGGAGATACAAAAACATAGCTACAAAACATTAACTCTTTATTAGTAAAGAAAATAAATAAAACAATCATGTACAGTTACTCGTATTACTTAAATAGGTAATTATGAAGTTGCTCTTGAATAAACAATATAATTAGCACCTAATAATATCGTTAACTCAGCATTTTCAATGCGTAAACAAATAAATGACGTCATAGGTAATTACTAATTTCATCTTTTTGCACTGACAGGTCAAATCATGTTTTTTGACGTGATAACGTCTTTAAAATCGTTTTAGTCGGGTGACATGTTCAGAAACTTGTGTCACACCAAAACCTCACGAGCGCGATCGCAGGTATAAGTGAAGTGCAAGTGAAGTAAGACGTTATCACGTAAACATCTCGATCGTAAACCTACTTTACAAACAACCAATTTTTTTTGTTAACTCTGAGCTATCCGTTAGACACATATTTTAACGATTGTAACGGATATTTTTTTAGCTATCAGGAATTTATCTATATACCATGCGAAATGAGTACATTATAACTCACTTTCGCCATTTTATCTCTCACGCCCTTTGAGCCTTCGATAGTCGATTCGAGGTCATAAAATTCAATCTCGCATTTGTACTTATTAGTTTTATTTTTTGTAAACATCGTCAAACAATTGAAAAATTCTTTAAATCCCTGTGTAGAGGTGTGGTAGAGGTTAGTGAGTATAATAAATAAATATACTTTGTAAGTATCTGAATCATGGTACCGCTTTGCAAAAAAAATTAGAGTCGCCTGACTCTAGGACTCTCCAACCGTGCTAAACGCATTCACATCACATGGGCGTTTCACCAAGCTGCCTGCTACAATTTCACAAATCTAAACTGGCAATACTCGGTCGTTTGACATTTGATTAACCAATCACGGCTGGCCATTTGACCAGTGTTGCCATTTTTTTGTGTGATAGTGTGTATTGCTCTTTATGGGACAATAAATCAAAGAGACCGAGATAGACTGGAAGCGTTCGAAATGTGGTGGAAGAATAAAGCCTTCATTACACGAACGCGACTCGTAAGTGAGTTCCACCACATTGCGCGGTTTGACGGTCCGATTGAACTCATTATACCACGATAACCCGCAATGTAATGAAACTCGCATGCGAATCTCGTCTCGAATGTGTGTACCAACGAGAAGGTATTACCAGGGTAAATAGTATTACGTAGAGTGAATGAGAAGAGAACGATGATAAATACTATCAAGAATATAGAAGATGGGAAAATGATTGGACATAAGGCATGACAACTTCTTCAAGACCATTATGGAAGGAAAGATACAAGGAAGGCGAGGCAGGGGAAGAGCAAGGCGCAGTTATCTGGACCAAATAAAAGAAACGGTCGACGTCGTGTCGTATCAGGAAGTCAAAAGACTGGAGTACGAGAGAAAGAAATCGAAAATACTTTACAGACAAGAGGATTAACTGTAAAATTTGATGATGATGATTGTTCTAACAAGAAAGTGACAGAAGGTTTTTCAGCTCCTCTGCAGTAACACGAATGCTTAGGCTTTTCTATCTATGCTAAAAATATCGTGCAAGCCGTGCTGATATGATAATACTACAAAGTTGTGTTTATGTAACCGATAAAAGTCTCATAAAGTGTGATAATTACGTTTATAAACCAAGTTTTTGTTTGTTCTTGTTTTGACTACAACTATTACGTATATTATTTTCAACGCGTAAATTATTTACTATAACAATTTCTACACCTAAAAATTCAGTACGGTTTCGAATAAAGCGATGCAGATAATTCCAGAGCAATTATTGATTTTATTATTATGTGCAATTCGAATAACTACAAAATAGCACTATTACTCTTAGTAGCGTATTTTTAGGGTTCCGTACCCAAAGGGTAAAAACGGGACCCTTTTACTAAGACTTTGCTGTCTGTCCGTCCGTCTGTCTGTCACCAGGCTGTATCTCAAGGACCGCAATAATTAGACAGTTGAAATATTCACAGATGATGTGTTTTTGTTGCCACTATAACAACAAATATTAAAAAACCGGCCAAGTGCGAGTCGGACTCTTTGCCGTTTTTATAGATAACTAGCGTTTGCCCGCGGCTTCGCCCGCGTACTCTAAGCATAATTTTTAACCGTCTTCAAAAAAGAGGTTCTCTGTTTGACCCGTATGTATGTATGTACTTATGTATGTATGTATGTTTGTCCACGATTATCTCGCGTTTGGCTGAACCGATTTAGATGCAGTTTCCAGAAAAGTAGTTGTTACATTTTGGGGGTTTCGGTATACGAAGTTTGGTGATTGTGATTCATAAACAGATGTATGTACGTATGTATGTTTGTCCACGATTATCTCGTGTTTGGCTGAACCGATTTAGATGCAGTTTCCAGAAAAGTAGTTGTTACATTTTGGGGGTTTTGGTATACGAAGTTTGGTGATTGTGATTCATAAACAGATGAACCGATGAAAAGTCAGTATACATTCTGAGAACCGGCAAACTGTAGAATTTCATTTGATTTTGGCAATAATAAGGATCGAAAAACTATTATCATACATTTTCGAGAGGCCGAGGGGGAAAAGGTCGGGAGAGAAAGAAGATCTGTGTACAACAGTAACACCAATTGAAGGTCTGGTAACGACCAAGCAGCAGTCATAAACTCTGGTCCTCTGAAGTACAGAAATACGGCTAATTCAATATCTAGCGTAACCCTTATTTTTCCTAAATTTAAATTAATTGGTAGATTATGCCAGTTTCCGTTTGAGCATCCAAAAAGAACGATTTGGCCTCACTTCCTTTCGCACTCCTTACTATTTGCTCGTACTTATACTGACTTTTGTTCATCTGAAGTCCGTCTGTTACAACCGATTTGCTTTAAAACTACTGGACCGATAGAATTGCAATTTGGCACAAACTATCAAAAAATGTCATGTCCATAATATTAAATTAAAACCGGCCAAGTGTCGGAACACGCACACAGAAGGGTTCCGTGCCAACACCTGCTAGTTCACATTTAAACCACTCTAGGAAACTCACGGCACTTAAGTCCTTTTGTTTGGGCAAGACTGTTTTTCAACGATATCTCAAAAAATGGTAAACATCTCTTGTTGAAACCATAAGTCGCTGAAAGTATTTACTTAATATGCACAATCTCAATGTTTTTCAGAATCTTAAACTTCAAAGTTTGGAAATTATATACAGTCAGGGGACACAATTTTTACGACTTAGACAGCTAATCTATACTAATATTATAAAAAGGAAAGATTTGATTGTTAGTTTGCATTGAATAGCTACACTATTCTTGGGTGACATTGATATGAGCTATATTATGTTTTCAAAAAATAAGGATTCTTACTAAAACTCCAATAATGTAATGTTGTAAAAAAAAGTAACTCAAATATTCTTTACATCGCGTGCGCTAAGAAAACTATTGATGATAGAATAAATATTTGTTAATTATTTGTATGGGCCGGGGTGCTAGTATGTATAACTAATCTAAAGGTTTATTTAAATGGAAAAAATATAGAAACCTCTATGTCGTTTTTAAAAGCCAATCCTTTTTTTACAATCCCTGGCATGTATGGAGTGCCTAATTTTAGAATAAATATATTTTAATTATTTGTATGGGCCGGGCTGCAAGTATGTAATACTAATCTAAAGGTTGATTTAAATGGAAAATAATTTTTAAGAAAAAAAACCGACTTCAATGGGGGAGTCCGGTGAAAGATTATTCAACTTAGATGGTGCACTCTTAGATTCCATACAATAAAATAAAAATGGCTATAAGTATGTTTATAATGGTAGAAGACTTAGACTTTCCATGATTCCTCATGGAATCATGGAAAAACCTTGCTTGCTTGACAAACAAAACGAAGAGAACAAATCGCCAAACGTGAACTACGCGTCGTTGAAGAGTTCCGTTCTGATCATCATCAGCAGTTCCACTTCATCAAATGTCACTTTTATGAATGAAAATGCTTGATTAGTTCATGAAAATACTAAAATCACTATTTGTGTGCCTTTCACATTTGAGGAGTTCCCTCGATTCCTAATGGATCCCATCATCAGAACTCGAGCATGTCAAAAATCAATCGTGAAAATAGAACTTGCTTAACAAACACAGCTAGAAGGACAAATCGCCAAACGTGAACTTTTCGTCGTTGAAGAGTTCTGTTCTGATCATCATCAGCAGTTCCACTTCATCAAATGTCACATTTTTGTATGATAATGCTCGATTTGTTGATAAAACCACAAAAATCACTATATGTTTGCTTATAAGATTTGAGGAGTTCCCTCAATTCCTCATGGATCCCATCATCAGAAATCAAGCATGACAAAATTTTATCGTGAAAATAGAACTTGCTTAACAAACACAGCTAGGAGGACAAATCGCCAAACGTGAACTTTTCGTCGTTGAAGAGTTCTGTTCTGATCATCATCAGCAGTTCCACTTCATCCAATGTCACATTTTTGGATGCAAATGCTTGACTTGTTGATAAAAACACAAAAATCACTATATGTTTGCCTTAAAGATTTCAGGAGTTCCCTCAATTCCTCATGGATCCCATCATCAGAACTGCGTTTTGACAAAAACGGGACCAACTTGGATATATATACTTACAATCAACGAATTTTTGAAATCGCTTAAGAAATGACGGTGTTATGGAGTAACAAACATTAAAAAAAAAACATACAACCGAATTGATAACCTCCTCTTTTGAAATCTTGAAGTCGGTTAAAAATATAGAAACCTCTATGTTGTTTTTAAAAGTCAATCCTTTTTTTACAATCCCTGGCATGTATGGAGTGCCTAATTTTACCTCGGATTCGTATTAAGAGACCTCTCGGAAGCTCAGATATCGATTTTGAACGAAATCGGGGCGGAAAAAAGAAAATCTATGTGGCCGCCACTTTCACAAATTTTACCTCGGATTCGTATTAAGAGACCTCTCGGATACTCAGATATCGATTTTGAACGCAATCGGGACGGAAATTAAGAAAATCAATATGGCCGCCACTTTTTCCTAACTTTACCTCGGATTCGTATTTGGGGCCCTCTCGGACGCTCAGATATCGATTTTGAATGAAATCGGATTGGAAGGGAAGAAAATCAATATGGCTGCCACTTTTTCCAAATTTTACCTCGGATTCGTATTAAGAATTTTCTCGGACGCTCAGACGTCGATTTTGAACGAAATCGAGACGGAATTGAAGAAAATCAATATGGCCGCCACTTTTTCCCACTTTTACCTCGGATTCTTATTCGGGGACCTCTCGGACGCTCAGATATCGATTTAGAACGCAATCGGGACGGAAATTAAGAAAATCAATATGGCCGCCACTTTTTCCAAACTTTGCCTCGGATTCGTATTTGGGGCCCTCTCGGACGCTCAGACATCGATTTTGAACGAAATCGAGACGGAATTGAAGAAAATCAATATGGCCGCCACTTTTTCCCAATTTTACCTTGGATTCTTATTCGGGGACCTCTCGGACGCTCAGATATCGATTTTGAACGAAAATGGGATGAAGATGAAGAAAATCAATATGGCTGCTAGTTTTTCCAATTTTTACCTCGGATTCGTATTAAGAGACCTCTCGGACGCTCAGATGTCTATTTTATACGAAATCGGGACGGAAATGAAGAAAATCAATAGGGCCGCCAGTTTATCCAAATTTTACCTCGAATTCGTATTAAGAATTCTCTCGGACGCTCAGATATCGATTTTGAACGAAATCGAGACGGAATTGAAGAAAATCAACATGGCCGCCACTTTTTTCAAATTTTACCTCGGTGTCGTATTAGGGGGACCTCTCGGACGCTCAGATATCAATTTTGAACGAAATCGGGACGAAAATGACGAAAAGCAATATGGCCGCCAGTTTTTCCAAATTTTTTACCTCGGATTCGTATTCGGGGACCTCTCGGACGCTCAGATATCGATTTTGAACGAAATTAGGAAGAAAATGAAGTAAATCAATATGGCTGCGACTTTTCCAAATTTTACCTCGGATTCATATTAAGAGACCTCTCGGACGCTCAGATATCGATTTTGAATGAAATCGGGAAGAAAATCAATATGGCTGCGACTTTTTCCAAATTTTACCTCGGATTCGTATTAAGAGACCTCTCGGACGCTCAGATATCGATTTTGAACGAAATCGGGAAGAAAATGATGAAAATCAATATGGCTGCGAATTTTTCCATATTTTACCTCGGATTCGTATTAAGAGACATCTCGGACGCTTAGATATCGATTTTGAACGAAATCGGGACGAAAATGACGAAGAGCAATATGGCCGCCTGTTTTTCCAAATTTTACCTCGGATTCGTATTAAGAATTCTCTCGGACGCTCAGATATCGATTTTGAACGAAATCCAGACGGAATTGAAGAAAATCAATATGGCCGCCACTTTTTCCAAATTTTACCTCGGATTCGTATTCGGGGACCTCTCGGACGCTCAGATATCGATTTTGAACAAAATTGGGAAGAAAATGAAGAAAATCAATATGGCTGCGACTTTGTTCCATATTTTACCTCGGATTCGTATTAAGAGACATCTCGGACGCTCAGATTTCTATTTTGAACGAAATCGGGACGAAAGTGAAGAAAAGCAATATGGCCGCCAGTTTTTCCAATATTTACCTAGGAGTCGTATTAAGAGTCCTCTCGGACGCCTAAATATCGATTTTTGTTGAAATCGTATCGGACGGCACTGATTAATAAAACCACTTACAATACATTGATTCAAGAAAGGTCGTATATTCATAGGGAATTCACGGCACTTCATGCGCCTTTAGACCTTATAAGGAACCTACATGCCAAATTTGATATCTCTCGAATCAGCAGTTTGGGCTGTGCGTTGATGTCACTCACTCAGTCAGTCAGTTTCTTCTTGCAATTTCGCACAAACTCTTAAAAGTTTTCATGTCTGCAGTATTAACTTTCAAAATCAATGCCATTTTCGAAATTAACGACCCAAAAAACCATAAAAACGACACCCATATTAATATTTAGACATTCCAACCCCCTCGCACCCCAACAGAGGGGATGGTATTTTACGTCCTCTACGTGGAATTTTAAAATCATTTTTGTTTTCGTAATCAGCGACCCGATAAACCATAGAAATAATACCCATATCGATTTTCAGAATTGTCACCACTTTTCACCCTGTTAGGGGTTGATTTCTCAAAAAACCTGAAACACATATTTACTCATTTATCGTTAGAAATACTCCTGTGAAGTTTCGAATAAAATAGTCCAACTTATCTTGATTCCCCATACAAACTTCGGACCCCCATTTCACCCCCGCCCCCAGGGGTTGATTTTTGAATAATCCTTTCTTAATGCACCTCTAGACCTTATATGGAACCTACATACTCAATTTGGAATCTCTAGAACCAGCAGTTTGGGCTGTGCGTTGATATGTCACTCACTCAGTCAGTTAGTTATTTCTTGCAATTTGGCACAAACTTTCAAAAGTTATCATGTTCACAATATTAAACTTCAAAATTGATGCCATTTTCGTAATTAACGTCCCAAAAAACCATAAAAACGACACCCATATTAATATTTAGACATTTCATCCCCCTCGCACCCCAACAGGGGGGATGGTATTTCACGTCCTCCACGTAGGATTTTAGATTCATTGTTGTTTTCGTTATCAGCGACCCGATAAACCTGAAAAACAACACCCATGTCGATTTTCAGAATTTGTCACCACATTTCCCCCTTTTAGGGGTTGATTTCTCAAAAAACCTGAAACACGTGTTTACTCATTTATCGTTAGAAATACTCCTGTGAAGTTTCGAATAAAATAGTCCAACTAATCTTGTTTCTCCATACAAACTTCGGACCCCCATTTCACCCCCTTAGGGGTTGAATTTTGAAAAATCCTTTCTTAGTGCACCCCTACACATTATAAGGAACCTACGTGCCAAATTTGGAATCTCTAGGACCAGCGGTTTGGGCTGTGCGTTGATATGTCAGTCAGTCAGTCAGTCAGTCAGTCAGTTTCTTCTTTTATATATTTAGATGGCGCGAGGCTGACTCGCACTTGGCCCGTTTTTTTTTAAAATTTGTGTACCTAGAAAATATATACAACAATACTGAAATTACCTCGCAGTCAATTTCTAAAATGCTTTAGAATTTGTCGTTTTTCTAGAATTATCCTTAAGTTTTACACGTCACACTTTCCTGGTTTAATACTTAAACCCTAATCTAAAAAGGAATTGGCTTTTCATTTCGTTAGGTATTTCCTAGGTCAGTATCATTATGTTGGGTAGCGACCAGCTAATTTGGTGTGTCGGTTTGCAACCACTTTAATGAGTTGGTAAACTGAGGATATTTTCACGATTTTTCAAAGTATTGCCATTAAATAAATGAAATTTATACGGCTGACTATTTTTAGGGTCTGTAGAAATGTTCATTGTATATTATATTCAATTCAAAAATCATGTCTTTTATTCAGGTGGTCGCAAACTGACGCCGGCCGTCGTAACGACCCTAAAAGGGCTTAAATATATTGTAATAAGTGAATATACTATATAATACGTATAAATTCTCCGTCGAATTATTAATAATCACTCATCACCCAGTTTTTGGTAACCCGATTTACAAATTTTTTGAAACTCTTAAATATGATACGTGATTATCTTGTCTCTATTGTATGAATAAGTGATTTGCTTAAAATAAATACTTAATTGTTCATACAATAACTTTTTATAATCGACTGGGTGTTCCGCCGACCAAAGGTCCTCTGCCAATAACAAATAAATTACAATATTTTACAGGCATGCTGTTTAGGGTTCCGTACCCAAAGGGTATAAAACGGGACTCTATTACTAAAGATAAAGACTCCGCTGTCTGTCCGTCTGTCACCAGGCTGTATCTCATGAACCGTGACAGTTAGTCAGTTAAAATTTTCAGAGATGATGTATTTCTGTTGCCGCTATAAGAACAAGTACTAAAAAAGAATGAAAGAAATATTTAAGGGGGCTCCCATACAATAAAACGTGATTTTTATGCCGTTTTTATAGATAAAGGCACGGAACCCTTCGTGCGCAAGTCCAAGTCGAACTTGGCCTGGTTTTTTTTTGTTTCAGAGAATTCTTTTAGAAATGAGCCCGTCTATTTGCCTTAACTTAAAAAGTTTTTTATAGCTATTTTTTAATTGGCAATGTAAATTGAATTCAATGTCATTTGATGTACCAAATAGGTACCTACCCCTTTTGGGAATATACTCGCAGGTGTGTCTTTATGTTAAAAAGGTTTTATTTTATTTTGGCGTGTATTGTTTTTCTTCTAATAAATATGTAGATTAATAATGTTGTGTTAAATTACATGTTACATAGAACATAATTCATTTAAGTGACATTTTCATTTAATATTCAGAGTGTGTGTTGTGTTTTATATTGAGAGTGTCATTTTTATTTAATATTAACACATGTTATTTTATTTAAAAAAAAAATTTACAGTACATATGGTGCTACTTTACCGCACGAGTGCGGTAATCAGCAGATTACGTGCATATGTCGAAACTTTAAAGAGCCATATGTACTGTAAAACGTTGTACGATACACGTGAAAATAGGTAATTCGCAACTCGTGTCGATTTAAAACACTCCCTTCGGTCGTGTTTTAATTTATCACCACTCGTTGCGTATTTCCTATTTTCTGCACTTGTATCGTAATGTACTATTATTTATCGTGTTTTTCAATGGCTTGTGCATTCAGTGCTAGTTTTCATCTTTTATTTATTGTTTTTGCTCTGAAAGGGGGATCGAGTTTATGCAGGGTGTTTTTATTGAATTCCGTTAATGTATAAAACACATAATATTGATACCATTTATCCTACTCCGATTAAGTGTGAGTCAGTGTTAACAGTAGACTTTTTTACATACCATTAATTTTTATTATGTATTTCAGACAGAAAAGGTAAGGCACTGTAAAGTCTCTACCTAATTAGCTCTCAACATAAAAAAATGCACCCTTGGCTCAAAATTAAAAAGTCAACATCTCAATAAGCAAGATTACGAATAAACCTGTTACGCAACAAAAAAAATCGGACCATACCTGTCAAGAAATAAGGTCAACGTTCCGCCGGTTGTACAAGATCCATTATTGTTTAACACAAATTAAACTAATTATGCACTTTTACACGCACGAAAATAAAGTACATTTTTTAACACGAATTAATCAGTCAAAGTCGGTTATTAATAAGTTTTTAATTGATAAAAAGTCACTCAATGTTTTTCTGCGCTCGGATTTGCCGCGTAAAGTTTTGGCGGGCGACGGCAATGGCGGACAAACGTGCTCCTCACGCCACTGCCAACCGACACTGACCGCGCGACGTGTGTGCAACGTGGTGCTTCTGCCATCCGATTGCGGATAAGTACACTCTTAAGTATATAAAGATAAAGTCCGCAATCAAAAATTCTAGGCGCACATAAAAATGCAACGTGGTAATATTTGGCATACCGGTCAACTGCGTTTTTCTTCAACTTTCCTTCGTCTGATTTAAAGTCTATCTTGGTTTGATGCAGCTGCATTAGTGACTTGTAAAAACAGTATCGTACGATCTGATGTAAAAGTGGCTGGAATACTTTCGAGTAATTCGTCTTGTGAAAAAAACTTACCGGTTCGGTTTCAGGAGTGGTGACGGTGACTCCATGCAGAATGCATAAGACCTGTATTATAAATTACAGTAATTTACTCTAATTATTGGCAAATTGTTTTGGAAAGGGCAGACCATTTTGTACATCGAAAGTTCAAGCTAGATAGATATCAAACAAGTCCTGTATTTGTAGTTTAAGCTATCAACACCTATAAGGCGCATCCCCACGGGTGAGCATTGCAATTCTTTAAGCTATAGGATAGAGCGAGATAACCAAGGTCATTCATCTCCCTATCTCGCTGTATCTTAGAAATAGGGAATGTATGATTTTTTTAAAGTCCTTGATTATTTTTCTAGTGTAAGGAATAACCATCGCCAATAACAACAAAAAGTTTCAGATTTTTCGGTTGCGACATATATTTTATAAAAATACGAACATTTTATATCACCTCGCGTCTGCCCCATATCGGACTACTAAGACATTTCTAAGTCCGTCAAATATAAAAAAAACGCATTTTTGAATCTGTGGTACGCAATGACATTGACAGTTCAAGTCATACGACCAACCTATGATGATTTGTATTTTCATAAAATATATGGCGCAACAGAAAAACCTGAAACTTTCCTGTTCGATGGTTATTCCTATCATTAGAAAAATAAACAAAGACTTTTCAAAATTCATACATTCCTTATTGCAGGACTGTAATTGCTCACCTGAGTCACCCGTGATCTTAGCACGATGAGTGCCTGCCAGCGTTAACCGCGGTCGGGTGACTTGTCATGTAAGAGGTGAGCGAGACCTCAGTTTAGCTGAAGCGGCATGTTGGGCAGGCATGTTTATACAAAAGATGATCAATTTAATTTGCCACTTCGCATCGCAATTTGTTACGAGCACTGGCTCACAATGTCAGTACGAGTGTGTAATGTGTAAAAACATAACGCAACGTTTTTGAGTACGTAACACATGCGTAAGTTAGATCTAAATATCATTTTCCGCAGTAAAGATGACAGTTAGATAATTTACCTATCGTAATTAAAGCTGTGCACTCGAGCTATAGGGTCGATAGGGCGATTAGCGACCAGAGCATTATTATTTATTTCGTTTGTTTTTGTTGGAACGTATCTTAGTTAAATGAAATTAAACAGTTATTTAATGAAATTGCGAAGCTGTTTTAGATTTAAGTTTTAATTTTATTTATATTATTTTGGTTAAGTATTATAAATAAAATAAAAACATTATTTTTGTCTCATTATTCGCTTACCACCAAATTACACGATGTTCTGATCGAAGATACTCAAGTTATCGACCAGCAAACATTTGCCATCATTTTCCCTTTAATTTGAAATTTAAACAATATTTTATACAAACCATGACAAACGCTGGAAACCATCCAGTAGACTTGGAGAACTTCGATCGCTTCGGACTGCAATATATCTATTTATATATAAACGTTATATTTATAAACCTAATTATATAAATGCCAAAGTCCTGACTGACTGACTGACTGACTGACTCACTCACTCACTTAAATCAACGCCCAGCCCAAACCGTTAAACCTAGAAAGCAGATTTTTTCACATTAGGTAGTTTATATAACGCAAGTACCCACTAAGAAGGGATTTTTGAAAATTCCGCCTTCAAGGGGATGAAAAGGGGGTTGAAAGTTTGTATGGGGATGGAGTAAAATATTGAGTTAGAGACTTGAAAAAATGTGTGTAGACGCCTTATTACGAAACAAGAAAAGGGTTTTGGAAAAATCTACCCCTAAGCGGGATAAATAGGGGTCCAAAGTTTGTATGGGAATGGAGTAAAATTTTAGGTGAGAGACTTGAAACTTTGTGTACGGACTTCTTATTACAATACAAGAAAAGTAATTTCAGGGTTTTGATAAAACCTACCCCTAAGCGGGATAAATAGGGGTGCACAATTTGTATGGGGATGGAGTAAAATTTTAGGTGAGAGACTCGAAACATTGTGTATAGATATTACAATACAAGAAAAGGAATTTTAGGATTTTGGAAAAACCCACCGCGTGCTAAGTCCAGACTGAGTGACTTTTGACCTAGTTTGACCGTTTGACCTAGAAAGCGAATTTTTTGCAGTAGGCTATTTATATGACGTAAGTAACCACTTAGAAGGGGTTTTTAGAAATTCGACTCCAAAGGGGGTAAATTTGCAAGTACTTTCAAGGGATTTCGAAATTCACGCCTTAAATGATGATTCACAGTAGACCGTTCCGTGTCCGGGCGTTTTCTTCTAGAAAAATACGCCGGCCGTTGCGTTTGCTGTCATAGAAAACGGGCCGGACACGGAACGGTCTACTGTGAATCATCCCTAAAGGGATAAAATTTTGGTTTGAAAGTTTGTATGCAAAACATCGTATACACAATCCTCATGTAGATGTTATCACCTTTTTTGGAAATTCGTCATCTAAGGGGGTTAAATAGTTGACCCCCATAGAGGACGAACAACGACGTTGTCCTCCTCCTCTAAGGAACCTCTATAGGTTGAAATTTTTTATGGAGAATGTATTTATTTTTACAGAACGTACGTTCGAGTACCTCGCACTCCGTATCAAAAGATACGAAAATTAATTTTATGGTATTTTGAAGTTCACCTTTTGAACCTATTAAATTTGGGTTCAATATTCACTTTAACACTTTCACTTTGTCGTATCAGGTCGTTAAAAGGAAGGCTGAGGAAAGAAATACATGGAGATTGCTCCACCGACAAGAGCTCTTAAATAAATGATGATGATAACTCACTTTAAAGTTTAAACACAAATTTATCATTTCATTTAATTATTTCGTGTTGATGAGAGTAAGATGTTCAAACACTGCGCACATAAACATCTTCTACACGGATATGAAAAGTACTTTGAGTCTCGAAAATGAGAATGATGAGATAAAAATGTATAAAAGCGGCCGATACATAAAGTATAAGTAGCTCCGAAGCTGTTTGGAGGATCTTGAAGTTTTCTGTTCATAAAAAGTTTCATCCTATCGTACACCTCACTGTTCAACTTGAATATGGTCAGCGTGTATACTTCACCTCCAACAAACATCTCAGAAAATATAAACATTAAACAGTCCACCTCAGCTACTGCCTCAGTTACTGGCTTTCTTTGAAATGCACCCGAAGGCAGAACCGCTACTAAAGTGTATAAGGAAGTGCTACAGTAAAAAATAATTCTACCTATAGTTGTAAATTTCTACATAATAACTATGATTTTATTCGCATTACCAGAATGGATATGTATACATGTGTATGTGAGTTGTGTTTAGTTATTGTTAACTTGGTATGTCGTTTAAAAGAACAACTACATGGGCTACAGCTTACTGTTCTGCGCGTGCGAAGCCGCGGGTAAAAGCTAGTCAAATATAAAGCTGTAAAACTGATTTCATATGAAATATAATAAGTATATAAGGCACTTTTCACGGGGCAAAGTGCAGATCCTTCAATTGAACTTAAGAATCTCTGCTATCGCTATATGCTGTATACTTCATTTACTGGTGAATTTAGAGAGGTAGGGTACAGGGATATCATTTCGCTTATATTTGGAACATCCCTCCAGCGAACAGAAGACCGCAGCTATTATAACATTACTTCATGCTCTGTAGGTATGTGGTGTTGTATTCCTGGTGGTGAGTATGGTCGCCGAACCTCCTGAGGATGCGACGTGTTGGTAGTGCGGGGGGGGGGGAGGGTTATGCGAACTTTATCTAGCGGATTGTTTGCCTCGATTCTGGCCCTCAAATTTGCCCGCCATAATAATCTTCTCTAGGTTATCTGTGTCCGAACTGTCCGAAGTAGGTAAGAATACGCATATGCACGAGACCAGTCAGCATAAGAAACTCACAATCCTCAGCATTAATGGAACAACTGATGATGGTATTTACTTTATTTGGGGCATCAACAGCAATACAATATAAATAATTTATACCAAAAAAAAACACCGACTTCAATTTTGTACTGGCTATGCCACAATTTGTGGTTTCCGTGAGCCAATGTTTGGTTACATACAGAAAATACCGAAATCGGCATATGCGTGCCTATCAAATTCGAGGAGTTCCCTCGATTCCTCCTAGATTCCATCATCAGACCTTCACCAAATTTATATGGGACCAATTTCGGGGTGCCTGCGTTGAAACAAAAAAAGAACTATCAAAATCGGCCAACGTGGTCAAGAGTTATCGGGAATCATACAGACATAAATAAAAAGAACAAGCAAACATGCAGACGAACTGAGTACCTCCTTCCTTCTATTGAAGTCGGTAAAAAATACAAAACTTATACAACTACAACAATAGCCAATGACAGATGTCCACAAAACATGCAAATAATTTATAACAAAAAAAAACGACTCCAATTTTGTACTTGGTTACCTACAGAAAATACCGAAATCAGCATATGCCTGACTATCAAATTCGAGGAGTTCCCTCGATTCCTCCTAGATCCTATCATCAGACCTTCACCAAATTTATATGAACCAATGTCGGGATACCTGCTTTGAAACAAAAAAATATTTATCAAAATCGACCTGCGTGGTCAAGAGTTATCGGGGAACATAGATACATAAAAAATATAATGCTTAAAACATGTTCAAATTATACACGAGTTAAGCCGCAAGTTATTATAATTGAAAAATCGTCGATGGTTTTTGCTAACGCGTTGTAAAGATGTCCACTTATTTCGGGCCGTCTAAATATACACCAATTCTCAGACAGGCCGTCTGTCGTCGCCATCGTTCACACAAGGACAACAATGTGTCAATTAAGTTAATAATACCTTATGGCCATTCATTATCATTACAACAAGAAATTTGCTGTACACCAAGAAAAAATGACTGCATGCTTTTAAAAAAATTAAGCCCAAAATTTATTACCTCTTCATGCTTAAACCACTGAACGGATGAATTTTGCCATGGAGATAGTTTGACACCCCGGTAGGATATGGGATAGTAGCACCCTGAGCCTGAAAGTAGCACCCTTTGTTGATAAATTAGTAAAAGTAAAAGTAGTTTATTCTTCAAATTAGGCATATTACATGCACCTATGAACGTCAATAAAAATATACCTCTGCCACGAGAAGAACCGGCGTAAGAAACTCGGTGAGGTGTCATTTTTTCAAAACAATATACATTGTATGTTAAATATAAAATTACAGTGTCAGCTACTACAAAATAACTTAAATAACAATGCTACAGTAGAAAATATATTTTCGCGATAGATTACCCGTGCAGGACGCTATCACTGCCAAACATCCCCCCTATCCATCATGGAGAGCTAATCGCCTACGATGGTATACGCACGTTATGTGGAGGGATGAAAGTCATGTGACAAGGTGTGTCATGTGGAGGAATGTAAGAGGAGGGGTAAGCCAAGGAAAATGTGGATGGATTGCGTGAGAGACGATATGAAGATGAAGGATGTGAGTGACGAGATGACGGGCGATAGAGAAGTATGGATGAAAAATACAAGTGAATATGCAGAAAGAGCACGCATAACAAGTTCTACGCGGATGAAGTTGCGGGTAAAAGCTAGTCTCCTTCATAATATTTACTGACATTTTAATTGACTGATATTAAGAGTCAGATGTAAATTTTTGAGTAAGTCATATGCACCCATTATTTTTCACTTGATGTGCCACGCTGAAATAATCCACGAGAGCCCAGTAGACGCCCAGTAGACTTATTTACATTTACATACAATACACGAAATCTTTATTGCCCTCACTCATAGTGGCACTGATAGGTATAATACAAAAAAGAAACTTCACAGGTGGTCATCCCTAAAGACTGATCTCGCAGACATTTGTGTAGCAAAAATATTGCAGTAAGCGAGGCAGATATCATTATGAGCCAAAAACGAATAAGTTCATAAATTACCGTCCTACTCATTTTTGGAGAAAGGGCCTCAGGCGTAGAAAAAACGAGTCAAGCTTGACTCCACCGAGGCTAAGGTAAGATTTTAGTTTAATATAAACTTTATCCCGGAACGAATCAGATGCTGGATCGTCTAATGGGAAAGTTGAAATTATGCATACTCGTAATTAAGAAAAACTCAGGTAATATTGACTTCTGAAAAATATTAATTGTGCATTTCAAACTTCACACACAAAAACTAAGATCTAAAAAGTTATAAAAATCAACGAAACTCGTTCTTAACCAGCCAGTCCGTCACGTATTCGCATACGTTCTTTTTTCGCGATGGCGAGGCGATGGCTATTGTTGCGTTGCATGTGCATGCCATCACCGCGGACTTTTTGGGATAACAATATGATCCCATACGAAGAATACCCATGTCAGACAGGTTAACGTACATAAATCAGACGAATATGTTAGGCAGCTAATAGAATAATTACATTATAACATTTTTTGGGTTCCGTAATAAACAAAGTTTCGCCATGTTCGTCCAACCGTCCGTCCGTCTATCTGCTGCTTAGCGCACTAACCGTTACTACTAGAAAACTGTAAATTAGAAACGAAAAAACGGTATAATAAAACTTTGTCAAAAAATAGTAGATTACTGCAGAGGCCGGGAAAGAAGGGCTTGCCGGCTAATTAGGTATATACCGAATGGTCGCCGCCCAGTCGGTCGGCCCAGGTATTTCTGGGAGGACAGTGTGGGGGATCTGCTTCAGCTTCAAGGTCGACAATTGGCAGGAAGCAGCGCAGGATTGGGAAGGATAGCATCCTGTCGTTTCAGAGCCCAAGATCCTCTTTCGATCACTGCACCGAAATAGTTAGTCAAAAGTATATATAATGAATTTAAAAGGAAAACTACCACAGCTAAGTAGACAACACAAGTTAACGAGCATTAGCCAAACTTAAGAAATGTGCATGGAAATGGCAAACTTTCGTACAATTTCCATTGATTAATTAGATGTTGTCAGTTATGTCAAAAGAATAAATATAAGTTTTTGACGTTTCAAATCCGCATAATATCACGGGGGTCAGCTACGGACTGCATTGCGCGTGGCCTGACACGCACTTGGCCGATTTTTAGGTACCTACTCATTTTTGTTAACCAAATTTCGTTCCCAAAATAATTGAAAACATGAAACGGGCAACCAATACCCCTATTTTACAAAAATACATTTCACCACTCGAAAAATAAAACGCATGTCTCACTTAAGGCGAAGGGTATGGCAAAACTATGAAATGGAGGTGTTTTTGCTGAGATTTTTTGCTTAAAATACAGCATGTGGAGGTTTTGAAAGTTCACCGTCTGAACACACATATACTCAAGTATTTCCCTTAATTGTTCAAATGTTCCTAGAATTCACTGAAAAATATATAAGTCACATTAAAAGTGCCGTTCTAAGCATTTTTTTGTTTAAGTTTTATTCCCGCTGTGCAAGTTATTTTGAGTCCATACTTTGTAAGTATACTTTTGTAACTTTGTGTTGTGGGCTAGACTTAATTATATCCCTAAAATACTAAATTACGAATTTTAGAGATATTTTATAATTTTTAAAGATATTTCCTATACAATAAGAATGTTAAACATTGTAATAAATGTTTGCTCACATACTATGACCAGGCACTTTGTAACGTACAATAAATTATTATAAACATTAAAATATGATTCAAAGGTTCAAAAAATAAATAAATACGCAGAAAATTATTAAAACTACTTAAAATAAAATTAAAAATCACTGGGGACTATTTTGACTTTTTTTGTGATGTAGGATTTGAACTTGCATTCATAATTGTATCATTGCATTTTTCGAAGTAAGGAAGGAAGGGCCGCCCGTAAGCGGCGTTGCGAGCTCGTTTCCGTTTGCACGAGTGCTGCGCTGTTGCCAGATTTATTGTCCATCCCACGTCCATCCATGGATATTTCTCTCGTTCGTTGTTCGTTGACGTTTGATAATTCTGTGTGGACTGTGTGTTTTGTTTTGATAGTTGATATACGCTCATACGTTCTTTAGAAGTGCGGAATTTGGTGTTAAAGGATTTTTAACTGCATTTTGTTATATTGTGTGTGTTATTTAGTTTAGATAATTAAAATAGGTAGTTCATTTTATTCGTTGATTGTATTGTTTCATGATGTTGGGTTAGATTAGGTGTATTGTTATTGACATTGGATTAACCTATGTGTTTGGTGCGGTGTGTGACATAGTTAAACTTTTACCAATATGGGAAATAGGAAGGGGCGGAAACCTACTGCATCAGTCAGGTTGATGCGCAAACGTCGAGTACAAATTGCTGCAATGAAACGACTCGACGCCACAGCAAAGTAAGTTTATATACAAGGGGTATTTGTGCAAAATCCATAAGACCTGGCCTTAGTTGTGTGTGTTCATAATTCAGTGTTATTTATTTCTAAACCCTTGCTTTCCTTTTGTTGTAGCGTCTCTACAGATTTTGACAATGACAATCACGAGTTTAGTACTGACAAAGAAGATATATACCTACTAACGTAATTTGAAGCAGCTAATGAAACTATCAGTTAAACCTGAAACGTAAGTATCTGATTATTGTGTTGCTGAAATGTAACTACTATTATGTAGGCACTCATGGTATTACAAAATATGGAAGAGGCATAATGCAATAGATAAAAACTACTGTCAGTGATTGATATACAAGCTGTAATGTTTTTGTCAATCAATAAATCAATTACTATCCAATCATATGAACATCAAAAATAAATGAAAGTAAATGTTAATTTATGTAATTTTATATATTTAAATCCCACTTTTTAGGGTTTTGTCAATTGTAAAGTGTTGATTAATTTTACATAAGTTTCATTTGCTATAAAACTGTAAACTCCTTTGGATGTGTTTAAATACTACCCATTAGGTTTGTTTCATACAAATCCTGAAGCCACAGGTCCCGGGTTCGAATCCCGGACAGGGCATTTATTTGTGTGTTGAGCATGAATATTTGGACCGGGGTCTTGAATGTTTTTATGTATTACGTTACAAAACGATAAACAATATTAAAGAGTACATTGCAATTTTTTTTAAATATATGCTTACCAAAATTTTAAAAATAAATAATCTATCCCCCGCAGCATAGTGCCAAAGATACTGGCAGAAGAATTTATTTATGTACATAAGTATGTATATCATCATCTAGTACCCATAATACAAGCTTTGCTTAGTTTGGGACTGTTGATTTGTGTAAATGTGTCACCCAATATTTTTTTATTATCCTAAAATACTATAATCTGAAAAAATAATGTTTATGTAAATGATTATTAGGGAAGATGACTAATAATAGCAAAGACATTTATTAAATGTTTCAGTACTTTGCTATTTTATTATATTACTGTGGACTCTATCTCTGTACTTTTATTTCAGTTCTGTTGCTGTTGATGATGATTCATTTGTAGTGGATGACAATATTGTAGTTGAAAGGTGAGTATAAATAATAAATGAAGTATCAGGATTCCATATTCTCAGGGTACCAATATTAACATTATTAATAAGTCTACACCGTTTTTCTGTCCAACTTCTAACAAACAGGCTTTTTTGCACGGTAATAGTTAGCAAGTTGAAATTTCCACATAAATATTGTTATGGCGGATAAGTTATTAATTAATGAAAAGTTAAAATAATGAAGAAACACACAACAGTCTCCATACAAGGTTTCGTCGTATATCATCCTAGCACTATCCCAGTACAGTTGAATCCTGACGGATGCCCGCCATGCCCGGGGTCTGCTACCTAATCCCACAAATTGGTGTAGGCACTAGTTTTTACGGACGCGACTGCCATCTGACCTTTCAACCCAAGGGGTAAAATAGACCTTATTGGCTTGTAAAGTGAATGGATAACTTGACTGTTAGAGAATTCAAGCTGCTGGAAGACCTTGGCTTAATGTGCCTTCCAAAGCGCATGCATATTTTTTAACCGACTTCAAAATTTCAAAAGAGGAGGTTATCAATTCGGTTGTGTTTTTTTTTTTGTTTTTTTTTTTTAATGTTTGTTACTCCATAACTCCGTCATTTCTTAACCGATTTGAAAAATTTTTTTTTGATTGTATGTATATATATCCAAGTTGGTCCCGTTTTTGTCAAAAGGCAGTTCTGATGATGGAATCCATGAGGAATTGAGGGAACTCCTCAAATCTTTAAGGCAAACATATAGTGATTTTTATGTTTTTATCAACAAGTCAAGCATTTGCATCCAAAAATGTGACATTGGATGAAGTGGAACTGCTGATGATGATCAGAACAGAACTCTTCAACGACGAAAAGTTCACGTTTGGCGATTTGTCCTCCTAGCTGTATTTGTTAAGCAAGTTCTATTTTCACGATTAATTTTTGTCATGCTTGATTTCTGATGATGGGATCCATGAGGAATTGAGGGAACTCCTCAAATCTTAAAGGCAAACATATAGTGATTTTTGTGTTTTTATCAACAAATCGAGCATTATCATACAAAAATGTGACATTTGATGAAGTGGAACTGCTGATGATGATCAAAACAGAACTCTTCAACGACGAAAAGTTCACGTTTGGCGATTTGTCCTTCTAGTGGTGTTTGTTAAGCAAGTTCTATTTTCACGATTGATTTTTGTCATGCTCGAGTTCTGATGATGGGATCCATTAGGAATCGAGGAAACTCCTCAAATGTGAAAGGCACACAAATAGTGATTTTAGTATTTTCATGAACTAATCAAGCATTTTCATTCATAAAAGTGACATTTGATGAAGTGGAACTGCTGATGATGATCAGAACGGAACTCTTCAACGACGCGTAGTTCACGTTTGGCGATTTGTTCTCTTCGTTTTGTTTGTCAAGCAAGCAAGGTTTTTCCATGATTTCATGAGGAATTGAGGGTACTTAGTCTTCTACCATTATAAACATACTTATAGCCATTTTTGTATTTTATTGTATGGAATCTAAGAGTGCACCATCTAAGATTAATAATCTTTCACCGGACTCCCCCATTGAAGTCGGGTTTTTTTTCTTAAAAATTATATTATTATTACTATTATTACAAAGTAAAAAGGGTAGTTTTTATAAATGTGAATATGTACTAAAAAACACATTATCAGATAGTAAATGGTCAAAATTTTGAAAAAAAAAACACCACTCTTTATTTTTAAAATCATAAATATAATGAAATGGAGGGTAATAGCATAGTTATTAGATGTTATGACTTTGATAATTCATGCTGTAATGTTATTTTCTTTTCAGTGATAAAGGCAATGAAAACATTGAGAGAAGAATTGTTAATGTTTTCCCATTTTTCAAGCAACTACAGGAAATGTCTTGTCATGGTCCACTGAATTGTGGTTTAAAAGCAGTGGAAATTGTATCTGAAGTTCGCACTGGTTTACTATCTCAATTTCGGCTGAAATGTAAAATGTGCAACATGGATTTTGTAGTTTACAATGATGAGTCCACTAATGAATTGGATCTAAACACAAGCGCAGTGGCTGGAACGGTGGCCATTTGATGTGAGCAGATGAGCAGCACTAAGCAGGTGCATATTTTTATTTGGTCCAATGACCAAAAATTTTTTCTCTGCTAAGATGTATACTGTACATAAAACATGGGAAGCAGAGTTCTTCAAATGTATGGTCTCGCCTGTCACACGATTTTTTTCAAATCGAACTATTCTTTCCACATTTGGTGGCATTGTTTCTTGATCAATTTAGTACATTCAGGAAAAAGGATATGTTTAATGGGATTCCACCTATGACCTATTATCTTATTTAGTGATATTGTTTATCAACACTTTCACTGCCAACGATTTCGTAGCGCTACGCTCGTAGCCGATAACATGAGATAAACCGTATGTAGCGGAAAGCGCCTACCAAACCAGCGCCCACACACCCTAGGGTTACTGGCACTGAAAGTATTAATACGTATATTTTACCAACAAATACCAATAAGTATATTGAAAAATCACATTTGTTTTTTAGTTGTACGGAACCCTCGGTGCGCGAGTCCGAATCGCACTTGGTTGGTTTTATTTTTATGTATTTATATACTTCCAGATATGTTTTCATGAAAAATTGCAAAGAAAATTGTCAAAGTATTTTTAAAAACGAAATAAATAGTTTACTTCTTTTTGATTATTTAAAAGGGTATTCATCCTCCGTATGCTTAAGTATTTTGTCCAATGAAATAAATATCATAATAATAACTGTAAACTAGACTTTTATTTTCTAACCCTGTGCCAAGAGCCCGCGCCGCGTGTTTATCATACAGGTAAGGAGTTCAGTGGCATCTAGTCGGCTAGAAGTACCGAGATTGATGGTAGGTAAGTTAGGTTTTGAACCGATAAATCAACAAACGGTAGTCTTCCTATTCTAGGACAATATCACAATATATTCCTAAATTTTCTTCTTATACTTACATAATAAAAGTTCTATCTCAAAGTGAAATACTAATTCTAGCTATGTATTAAAGTTTGGATCGTGCTGTCTCTTTCGCTCTCCTGGCCATGCTTTGAGCGGTCGAGTTCCTTCGGTGTGCTTCGGTTTGTTCTCGATTGCGAAATACAGCAGTGAGATAACATGTGGCATTGGATTTTCCTTTTTTTTTCCTCAATACTATAAATACAGTTATAATTAAATCACCAATTAAAATATAAATGAAATAATTTACGCCATCTATACGTCAATCCGATTAATAATACATCGATAGCCTACGCTCGCGCCATCTAGTATGAACGCCCGCTGTCTGTGGCTAGGCGCCGATGGGGCAAGGTCATTTGCATATCCCTTCGCCTTAACTTTTTTTTTAAAATTTCGTCACACGACGCCCGCCCGTTCTCAAGCAGCCACTTAAAAAGGTGTTACCATCTCACGACAAGAGACAATAATATAATAGACAATTCATTCATGCAAGCTATCTTTGAGGCGTCAATGGCATTCCACGTGACTGCGCCCGCCATTTTTGTTTTTTTTTTTAATGGCGGCGTCTTTTAAGTGGCTTTATTTTAGGGTTCGATTTAAAAGTATTTGTTATGGGCATTTATTATTCTAGTACCTAGTCAAATTCTTAATTACATCTTTTAGGATTCCGTAACAAGACGCATAAAAAATTCCGTTTTTTTTACTATTCTATTTTAAATTACGCACGGTTTTTAATTTTATTTCTGCCTATTCACTTTTACTAATTTGGATTCTGCAAGCCAAGTAAATCGACTTTTTATTTTGAAATATAGCATTAATGCACTGAAAACATAGGCAGGCAGTGTATGTGCCCCTCTTCCATTATGCCATAGACTTGATTATCATTAAAAAACTAAAACCTTTTTACTGTGGCCCAGTATGGAAGTGCGCACAGGTAGCGACGCGACTACAACGCGACTACGTGTGCGCTCTTCCATAACTTGATGTGAGAGACAAAATAGTCGCGAAGATAAAAGTTGCTCTCGTGCGCGCATACCCTTATACTTCTTGCACCTTGAATGATTTTAAAAGCTAAAGATTCCATTAACCCTAAACCTAAAATAACAACTCGTGAAAGGGGCCGCCTTTAGTACTTACTACTTAACGTAAAGTGACCGTTAAGAAAATAAATAGTTGTCAATCTAGAAAAGGTGTAAAAACCAGCCTTACAAAATACCACTGTCCCGAACTGTCCCAAACCGCACTGGCCCAGCGTGGGGACTAAGTACCCTAATTCCCGTTTTTTCCCATTTATGATATGCTAATCAATGTCCACCCAGTAATGTACCCAGGTAAATAAGTGTCAGTTAAAAATGTCATGGTATTGCGACGACTCTAAGTCCACAGACTGGCACTCATACATTTATGTGGCTTCAATGTATGGGCTTCCGCTCGCCGCCCCGCTGCCCGCAGGCGTCTAGACCGCAGCCTTATTAAACACAATTGTCTTTCGTAAGAAGCCAGTATAAAATTGACCTCTAAATTTGTAGTTTTTCTATTAGCTCCTCGTCAGGGGTTAAAGCTTGAACCGCACAGAGCGTGGCGCAGCGTCGTTGCGTGGCGGAGGCGGTTTTGCGATAAAGCGAACGCAGTCTGGGGGACGTTGCACCAAAAAACCGCACGCTTTTCGCTAGCGCGGCAGAGCGAAGGAGGCGTGTATGACATATGAAGCAGTAATCGACAGTCAACAGTTTCGGAAAGATGAAAAATGCAAAACCGCCTCCGCCCCGCACCGCGCCCGCTCTGTGCGTTTCGAGCTTTAAAAGGATGGCTTATTGAATACGTGAACATTTATTTTACTTAATATTTTACTCAAACGCCAATGTTACACGTAAATCATCAAAATCACCATCACCATATCAGCCCAAGGACGTCCACTGCTGCACATATGCCTGCCCCAAATTCATGGGGGTAAATGCCATAATCGCCACGCTTGGCATGCGGGTTGGCGATCGCAGTCGCTCCACCGCACTGCAGGGATGATGCTGCCCATCCCACGGTGGTCTTGCCCGTAGTTTTGGACATACCCGGCTGTTTGTTTCATTTTAAATCACCGTCAATGTTGGATTATTCTTATTGACAAATAGAATAAAAATTAGGATATTGAAATGGCAACAGTTTATCGGTACCATTTTTTTTAAATCACAGCTAAGCTATTTTTGTGATAGAAAGAAACGATACGATAATGTACATTTGACAGGTTCGCCGTCCGTAGGTATACAGGATTGTTTGAGACAGCGTTTCAATTATGCATGCATGTATCAAACACGCAATCAAAAATGATGGTTTATCTTATCTACGGAGCCCTACACGGTCCTTCTCTCCGAGTCCAGTACAATTATAGAATTGACACCTTTGTGGTGGCGAATGACTCGTCGTTATTATTCGTAGCTACAGGATGCTCTTGAATTGGAATTATATCGTTTTGGGATGCACAATAACAAACATGAATAATTTTTGTAAGTCGTTTATGTAATAACGTATTTCTTCTTCTTTCTTCTAATATGAATAATAGTGTAAGCTATGTGGGTTTCAATGAATAGGTAATTTATATATAAAAAACATTAGTACGAATACGAGTAGTAGATTCATTTGTTATTACTTGCTTAAGTTTCTGCATTACTTTTAAGATGCCGGGAAGTCGTGCTCGGGTGAAGTTCATTCGTAAAGCAAAGTCTATAAAAGGTAATGTTTATTTATTTAAAAAGCTTTCATAGTTACTTATACTCTTGCTTGTACGATTCCGCTCTTAATGGAGGGAATCAGCACTTGCCACGCACGCACTTATAAACTAACTTAACCTAGAAGGTCTCAACCTGGGCCGGCAGAATGAATCCCAATCCCAATGTTTCTTTAATTTCTAATAAATCAGTGCTATCGAATTTAGAAGTCGATAGCAGCGGTAAAACTTGTATAGCTAATGGATACTTCTTTATTATAATACAATACAATACAAATCCTCTTTATTGCACACCTCACACAAATGAATTAGTTACAAACAGAAAGAAAACAGCAACATGTAGGTGTAGAGTTAAGGCCGAGCCACACCAAATGCGTGCGCAGCACGTGCGCGTGCGCGTGTGCGTGGCGTGCGCGTTGTATCGTATGAAATGTCAAAGTAGATGACAGACCGCTTGCATGTGCGCACGTGCTGCAGCAAGCAAACAGGCGGTCTTATCGCTAAAGAGCGATCTCTTCCAGACAACCTTTAATTATTGGCAGCTTGTATGAGATAGCCGATCTGCTATACAATGTATTGTTTCGAAAATATGACATCTCGCCGAGTTTCTTACGCCGGTTCTTCTCATGGCAGAGGTTTATTTTTCCGAACCGGTGGTATTTTATTGACGTTCATAGGTGCATGTAATTATGCCTAACTTGAAGAATAAATTGCGTTTACTTTTTTACTCAATGTTTTTATTTTAGTTTCGTTACTTACGCTTGATAACGCTAAAATAAAAGTGATGGCTTTTTATCGGTGATTATGAACCAAATACTAACATGTCTGACAAAAAAATGTTTGGGTTTATTTTACATTTATGATATTCTTAGTGACTAAAAAATTTGTAATCAGCGTTAGAAGTATCCACTATTCTTAAAACTTAAATTATATAAATTAATTTAAAACCAACTTAAGTCTACCTTGAGGCATTGTACTGAGGATGCTGGCGGCATTTCCTCGCTGTATCGCAATACTGATACGTTGTGCGAGGAGGTCGTCAGCTCTTCGGTCGCCAGTTAGGTCAACCAGATGCTTAATATAATTTAGCGCTGCTTTTTTTCAATAATTGGCTACAAAACATCACCCTGTAATGTCAAGGGCCGCCCAGGTAGCCACTCCGGCGCAGCAAACACCGATGACTGCGGCGACCGCTGTCAAGTGGCAATTTTGAAGCGATACTCTGCGAGGAAGCTGTAGCTAATGGACGATGGTGCGCTCACTCTATGTGCCTTGATTTAAACGCGAAATTTTAGAGTTACTAGTATTTCGGATCAGTACCAGGAACTTTAGGCAGTGATAAATTAAACTAGAAATACTTTCACTTTAAATATAAAAATAATTTACATCGTAAAAGTTAAAAAAAGTAATAGGTCTTTATTATTTAATTTAGTCATAGTACCAATGAATGTCGATAACTACCACCGGTTCGGAAAAATTAACCTCTGCCACGAGAAGAACCGGCGTAAGAAACTCGGCGAGGTATCATTTTTACAAAACAATATATGTACTTACATCGTATAGTTTAATATAAAATTAGAGTGTCAGGTACATACTACAAAATTACAATGCTACACAGTAGAAAACCTATTGTCGCGATTCATTACCCGTGCAGGACGCTATCACTGCCAAACACCCCAAAATTTACATAGGCATATCCAAGATATTATAAAATCAACACTTGTCAAAACCCGTCGACAATATTCTACCACACACAGCTAATGCGATGCGCGTGAATCGGCTAACATCTACAGAGGTTGACACACAATACATAATACAAGGTATGACACTCCGGAGAAATACAGTAGTGTGGGTAACACAAGGCATAAAGTCATCACTTGTATCGATGGTTCTGCGGCCGTAAGTTTGAGTTACTGTATTGCCAGTGTTGTATTATGATACTCCCCGACTCCCAGGTATACCTGTGAGTGTTTTATTAAATTATTACGTTAATTGATGTTAAACTTGACCTATTTTGTTTGCTTTTAGACAAACAAATGACAATTGTTATGCGTATATAATATATTTTGCATGATTACGACAGAAATTTCCTTCATTAGTTGTTTTGTTACTATAAAGTGGCAACTCGACAGTGACGTTAATAAGTGTGGCTTGTGTCACAATTCGGAGTAGCAGACCTTGTTCTCTTAGACCATGGGTTGACAGAGGTTTAGTTTTATACCGCTGCCGCCACAGATCCGTCCAGCTCCATCTAGTGATATTTAGAGATACCATGTTCTTCATGTTCATAAATATGTATATAACCCTTTTATCTCGGCAATCCCTTAATCAATTTCATTTCGCTAAAGTTCGAATTTAATTTTTGTCGACTCTTCCGTCTCAAAGGGGGGATGATGTGGCGTCACCCGTCACTGCCAAATCTGACATGTTCTGCATCGCGCTTCGAAGTTTCTAAAATCAGTTGCATAAATATAACTTCCAACCAACTCTCAATAGACTTCGGTCCCAGAGAGATCTCTCTATTGTCGTCTACAAAGTAAAACTCCTTCAACAACTGTGTCCCTCATTTTTTACTTTGTTGTGCTCTAATTGTAGTTAGTCTCATATCTTAAAACATTTGACCTTCTTTTAAAGACATTTAAAATGGCTCCTAAAAAGATGTCAATTCAATTGCACCTTTTAAATGTGAGCCATCGACGCACGTATTAAGGGCATGTCGTGCAAGACTATTCAAAACGCTTCTAGATAACCCGCATCAGAAAATCTATTCTGACCACCAATTGAAAATACAGATCTACTGGATGTAGTAACCTCATACTACCCAAGTATTATCTTTTACTTAACTTGTTGTTGTTGTACTCTATTACTTAACATTAACACAATAAGTATCAGCAACAGTTGACAGCAACGTGGTACAATGATGGTTGTAATTGTGGTGTATTTTCCACATTTAATAACGAAACAAGATACCTAATGTTTAAAAAAACTGGATATTAAGTTATACCTTGGACGCGTTGTGAGTCAGAATAGGCCGAGTGGTGAATGGCACAGCTCCTTATAGAAGCGGGGAAAAGCGGCCCTCGCCTTTTTAGGAAATGTGCTGCAATCGTGAAACCATCTCTATCTCTAACCTAGTACCTGCGCCAATTACCCACCGGTTAAGTATCCATAATCAGGTCCATCAGGGTAATTACGTAACGTTTTCAAATCAATCAATCAATCAATCAAATATATTTATTTGCAAAAATACAGTGGTAGGTTGTTACATTAAATAACGTTCAGTGTATTTTGCTTGCAAGCAAGCGTGCAAATATTATCAGTAATATAATTCTAATTCACATGTCAATCAAAATCAATCTTCAAAATAAATAGGTAAAAATAATCATATTTTTTTTTTAAATTAAATCAAATAAATACAGGAAATTAACATAAACATTGTAATTCTATGAATACTAATTTTTAAATTCTAAATATTGCTTGATGCTATAAAAACACTTGTCAAGAAGCCAGTCTACTAATTTTCGTTTCAACTCGTGTTCCTGGAGTAACTTAAAGTTTTCTGGCAAGTTATTATAAATTTTTATGCACATATTAAATACATTTTTGTCATACATCGCCTTGTTACAAACTGGTAACGTTCGTAAGTTTAATTTAAACGTATTTCTAGGTATGTAATATATCTTACGATTATAAATTACGAACTTACTAGATATGCCTATAGAGTACCTATTTAGTCAAATGTATCAGATATCAGCGAAAATTAGTATTTAAAATATGGCAATACACAGGGTGCCTATCGAAATGGGGCAGTGAAGGAAAAATCTGAAACTAAGTACAAGGGCGTTACCATCAGAGCAGATTTCTACTCAGCTAACTAGCGTACGAATAAAATTATAGGCGATCAAATGATAAACGGCAAAAACGTTCCCAGTCTTACTTGGTCAAATGTACCAAATATTCAGCGATATTATTATTTAAAAAATATGGCAATACACAGGATGCTTATATAAACGGGGCAGTGAAGGTACAATCTGTTACATAGGTGAGTTGCAGCAACTTGCGACTGCAGACCGTTCAACTAAATATGGCGCCGGCAGCTGTCAGCCCACAGAAACTTGTCAAGCTTTCCATACAGTCATACACCGTAGCGATTGGTGCAACCCAGCCTGGCTAGCACGGTAATCCCGAGGATTCGACATATCTTCTTTCTCCGAGCCTCTTCCGAATATGTTTTCGCCATTCAGCTCTTTCACATGGATCGCGGTATATCCTTGGATAGTTTTTGCAGGTTTCTCCACCAAGTAGCTTTTGGGCCTCCTCGAGGTTCTTTCGTCGCGGCGCAAAACTTGTCCATACCATCGCAATTGGCTTTCGTGGGGCTTCTCCGGAATAGGAGCCACTTTGAAGGCTTTGACTTATAATTTTACGTACAGCGGAGATTTTATCTCAATTAGCTAACATACGAATTTTGCAACTTAAATTTATCTTCATACCTACACAAAATTTCTGTAAAATGTTGCCAACTTATAAAAGTTAATTAATTGGTACAAACGATTTACATTCGTTCATTTTGCAGTTTTATAGAAGGAAATTGTCATACTAGTGCTCAAATGCAAAAACATGCCAACCCAATATTCGTTTCAGATCATTTATGTTGAGATTTCGAACCACTTATCAATATTCTCCATAGTGTTAAATTTTAAGTGTAGTCCCGAGTGACCTACCTACATATATTTATGTCCATGACGATTACCATGTTAGCACATGACATGACGTAAAATATTTGACATATACTCGTACGTGCGACGGTATTTGCGTAAACTTTTTAACCCGAATTTGACGATAAAACGTGACCGTTATAGTGGTCATATTGCTATCAGACTAGCCGGGTTAACCTACCCTGGGTTATACATGTATACTCTGTACGTATGTACGCTAATATAAACACTATGTCTTCTTGGCATAGTTTTAGATATTTCGGGATCCGGGAAGCTGCCAGAAATATTGACTGCCCTATATTTCTGACAGCTGTCAATGGCAGCTGTGCATTGTTGCTTTACAACTGGGCCGCGATTCGACTCGTCTCTCTTGGTATGCTCAGAGACCTTAAACATCTCTGGGAAATTAAACTAATTTCGTACATCAGCTGCTTTTTTATTCTGACAGAGTTGTTATAGGCATATCTAAGTTAGCTTTCCCATTTTAATAAATATTATTATTAATATCTTCAAATTTAGTTGGTCGTGGTATAATTGATGATGAATTGATGGAAATTAGTTATTAACCGACTTCAAAAAAGGAGGAGGTTGGTTCTCAATTCGCTTGTTTTTTACCGACTTCAATAGAAGGAAGTAGGTACTCAGTTCGTCTGCATGTTTGTTTGTTCTTTTTTATGTATGTACGAGGGTGGTTTGAGAAGTAACTTGGTTTGATATGAAAAAAAAAATTTGAGCGATTGTATATATTTTATTTTTCGACATAGTCCCCTCGAAGCTCGACGCACTTGCCCCAACGTTTCTGCAACTTCTCGATGCCTTCACGAAAATGCGTTTCTTCGAGGTCCTCGAAATACGCGTTTACCTCCTGTATCACATCTTCGTTGGAGTTAAACTTTTTCCCCGATAAAAAGATTTTGAGTTTGGGGAATAGGTGATAGTCCGACGGGGCCAAATCCGGGGAATAAGCGGGGTGAGGAAGGAGTTCAAACCGTAATTCCGACAATTTTTGTGCAGCGACACGACTTGAATGCACCGGTGCGTTGTCATGGTGAAACATTACTTTCTTTCTTGCCAAACCTGGCCGTTTCTCGGCTATCGCCGCATGCAATTGGTCCAACAGTGATGCATAGTATGCCCCAGTAATGGTTTTTCCCTTCGCAAGGTAATCAATTAAGAGAATCCCCTTTGCATCCCAAAAAACGGATGCCATCACTTTTCCAGCTGATGGAATGACCTTGGCTTTCTTTGGAGTTGGCTCACCACGACCAACCCATTGTCTGGACTGTTGTTTCATCTCCGGAATATAGTGATGAATCCAGGTTTCATCCATTGTCACAAAACGGCGAATAAAGTCTGTTGGATTTCTTTCAAAGACCTGGAGATTATCCGCAGATGTTCGCATACGAACACGCATTTGTTCTGGAGTGAGCAGCCGCGGCACCCACCTTGCACACAGCTTTTTCATGTGCAGTTCGTTGTGCAAAATAAAATGCACCCGCTCAGAAGAGATGTTTGTGGCTTCAGCTAATTCGCGTACCTTCAATCTTCTGTCGGTTAAAACCAAATCATGGATTTTATCGACTATTTCGGGTACAACCGCCGTTTTTGGGGCTCCAGGACGAGGTGCATCATCAATGCTTGTCCTGCCTCGCTTGAACTCATTCACCCAAAGTCGAACTGTCTCATAGGAAGGACACGAGCTACCCAATGTAGGTAAAATCCTTTCATGGATTTCTTTTGCAGTTTTACCTTCCAAAAAAAAGAACTGAATTACACCACGAATTCCTATTTTCTCCATTTTGCCGCGCTACTCCGATCACTTTTGTTTAATCTACTGTCAAATCTAAAATTCCCGCCAAAAATGACATTTGGCCACAGATAAATTATCTTGATTAAATAATCTTTGTGAATAGTTACATAGATTACACTAACGCCATCTATCGGTATCCGAAACAAGTTACTTATCTAACCACCCTCGTATGTTCCCCGATAACTCTTGACCACGTTGGCCGATTTTGATAATTATTTTTTTTGTTTTAACTCAGGTACCCCGATATTGCTCCCATATAAATTTGGTGAAAGTCTGATGATGGAATCTAGGAGGAATCGAGGGAACTCTTCGAATTTGATAGACACGCATAGTCGCATATGCCGATTTCGGTATTTTCTATAGGCAATCAAGCATTGGCTCACGGAAACCACAAATTATGGCATAGCAAGTACAAAATTGGAATCGGTTTTTTTGGTATAAATTATTTTAATGTTTGTTACCTCAGAACTCCGCCATTTATAAACCAATGTAGAAAATTATTTATTTCTTTGAGAGGAGGTACGAGTAACTAGTTGAGGAATCTCCAAGTCATACCCATATAATTATGGGTAAGTTCTGATGACGGAATTTAAAATATATATATATTTAATTTATAAACCTGATTCTACTCTTTTTGTGGATAAATATACCAATGAGTGTTTTAAATTGTAAAGCCCTTCGACGAGTAAAAGTGCCTTCATGGTCTAAATATTTGCATTATAAATAGTTGATTTGGTTTTAACTTTCATATTTCCATTGCAAATCTGATATTAACATGATTCGCGCACTGATTCTGACACGTTAGTTGGCCGCGTGTGGAAACGAGAACACGAAACGCATTCAAATGCGATAGGGATGTAAAGTTACAAACAAAATGGCGATGCAGAGACACACAACACGGCGACACAACAATGATTTTGTCTTTTAATTTATTTATTGGAGGTGTTAATGTAATCGATGTTTGTTTTTTGTATGATGTGATATGGAGTTAAGCCCGAAATCAAGTATTATTATTAATGCCACTACTATACGATGGAACATGCCTCGGACGGGACAACTGGATGGGATATTTTATATTCGTTTGTTAGTTTATTTTTTTTCGTTTCTCAGTTTAATCGGCGATCAGTCCAAGGACTATAAGTCGATGTGTTGGTTAGTGTATATAATCTGGCAAGTCGAGTGTGCTCTCCAGCGAGAGCATCCCCTCATTTTTGGAGTCTGGCGCTATTCTCTGTTTTGTAGCTCCAAGATGTTATGTCTTTTAAGTCGTCTTAAGTGGTTCTGGACGGTAAGTTGGCGTGCTAATTTATTGGGATGGTTAATTAGTCGCTCCTTATATTTCCCCGATATGTCTCGGATTTCTTCCTTTACCGTCGCCATTGACAGGTGTTGATGCAGTTCATTGTTGGTTACATACCAAGGTACATTTGCTATTGATCTCAAGATCTTGTTCTGTATTCTTTCTATGATGTTAATGTTTGTTAGTTTATTATTTAAAATAAAAACCGGTCAAGTGCTTGTCGGATAACGCACAAAGAAGGGTTCCGTACCGACACCTCATCATCATCATATCAGCCGAAAGACGTCCACTACAAGTGAATAGGCATCTTCTGGGTGAGCTCGCTTCATCGTCCGCCTCATCTTTGCCCCCTGGCTAGATGCTGGCCAAGAGCAATCCCATTTTTAATAAAATTAAATAAAAACTACTGGAAATAGGCCTCCCCCAAAGAGTGCCAGAATGGCCGATCCTGCGCCACCCGCATCCAGGTGGACTCCTGCGACCTTGACCAGATCATCAGTCCACCTTGTGGGGGGGCCTACCTACGCTGCGCTCCGGCTGGACCCGGGTAATGTCCTTAAACTACGACCAAGACCACCGGGGGATGGGCAGCAGCCAGGGGCCTTTCAGCTCGAAGCGCTCGTTTTTTCTATGGAAATGTTAGTTTAACTTGTTTGTACCAGATGTCACTGGGTGCTATCTCTATCGCACTTGCATATTGAAGTGACAGGGATGCAGCGGTCGTGCGGTAGTTCTTACTAAATACACAACGGCGCTACAATTTATGTGAAGTATTTCACTGGTATCTCTATCTCAGTATATATATTGTACTTTGTGGCAGCAGCATCCCTGGAGTGCGGTGGATATACTGCGATCGCCAACCCGCATGCCAAGCGTGGCGATTATGGCATTTACCCCCTATGAGTACTGACACCTACTAGTCCGTATTTAAAACCACTATACGATACATTGAATAAAAAGAGATCGTATCTTCATAGGGAAATTACGGCACTTACATCCTTTTATTCGGGCAAGACAGTTTTTCAGCGATAACTCAAAAACCGTCCAACCTATCTTGTTCAAACCAAAAATCGTTAAAAGTAGTATTGTCCACCAACTCCATTTTTTTCAGAATTTTAAACTTCATAGTTTAGAAATTAGAGGGTGTCCCCCCCCACACACTTTTTACTACTTTGACAGCTATTATCTCACCAACGGTTGACTTGAATGGAAAAGTTTCTTAAAAGCCTTTAGATTATTTTTAAAGACCTAGTATCCATACGAGGGCTGCCTTTTAAGTTGTGTCGTTTGGAAAAACTAAAGACAATTTAGTTGTTAAATGGTATTTATTGTATTTCAAAGTAATCACCGTGATATGTAATACACTTTTTCATTCGATCGAACCAATTTTCGAAACACTTATTCCAGTCCGAAGTCGGGGTCTCCAAAATGGCCGTTTTGTATGCCTCAACCGCTTCTTCAGGCGTCTGGTACCGTTCACCACGAAGTCGTTGCTAGATTTTTGAAAAGTAAAAAAATTATTAGGGCTTAAGTCTGGATTGTTGTGTACGGCGGGTGTTCCAGAATTTCAACGTTTTGCTCTTTTAAAAACGCAATTGTTTGCCGGGCGGTGTGCGAGCTCGCATTATCGTGGTGCAGTCTTATACGACGTCTTGGGTTATTTTTTCGAAACTCGCTGATGACTTCTGGTAAACAGACAGTGGTATACCAGTCAGCATTAAGCCCCCCCCCCCCCCACCCCTAGTTTAATTTTTATTCGTAATTTCACATCAGTTTTCTGTAGCGGTTCATAGAATACACCTTCCTACTTAAAAATACCAACACCTTAATACTTAAAAATAAACCTAATATTAAAGAACTAAAAAATAATGGAACCTATGTCGCCTAAATCGCCGCTGCTGGGTATGGTTCCCAGAAGGCTGGCTGCGTTACCTCGTTGCACCGCAATGCCTATTCGTTGGCCGAGGAACGAGCCAGCCCTCAGGTCATCAGTGGTGTTTTTTTTTTTTTTAAGTCTCGTAAAATGTGTGGGCGCCTGGACCCCACGGACCTAGCGTTTCTACCGCAAAAGCCACGAATAGAAAATTGTCGCCGAGACATTCGTACTTTCGGCGCTTAGCGATCTCGGCAGTAGCAGCCGCCTCGCCAGCCCTGAGCGATGTAGTGCAGAGGTGGGATGGCACCAGAGTATCCACGCACGTGGCGTCCCAGACTAAGGGTCGACCACCCTCCCAAGGCACTAAAGTCATTAAAACTCCATATAAAAAGTTTGCGAGTGAGACAGAACAGTCAAGGGCTGTAAAGGGAAGATTTGTGTCATTTTCTTCATTAGTATAAGTACACCCGTGTGAAGCCGGGGCGGGAAGCCAGTGTTTTATATAACAAGGTTCAATTAAGTATTTAAGGTATGTACCTTAAATAGTTAATAGTTATTTAACCAGTTCGAATATCAGATCTGTCCGCAATGATAGCTTGGAAAGCCACGCGAACATATCATTATGCTCGGAATTAAACGTGCAATTTGCGATGTCGTTACCGAGGAATGCTATGACGACATGATTGGCTGGTTTGATCGAGCAAGAGTCCTATACTGGCCAGATTAACCCCTTGTTGACCAAGCAAGCGTAGCGTGAGCGTTTCAGTTTAGGTAAAAATGCTTTTTCACTTCTCATGTTCTAAAAGTTTGTCTTTACGCTCTGCATAGGCGACATAAAGTCGCTTTTTATACTCTAGAGCAGGGGTCGGCAAACCGCGGCTCGCGAGTCGCATGCGGCTCTTCCAGGTCTCCTCAAAAATATAGTGAAAAACCCAAAACAGGTATTTTTGCCTCTCTGAGGTTCCCAAAAGATGGTATTTTTACTGAATCTGGCTCTTTACGCTCTGCATAGGCGACATAATAGTATAATTACTACAGAGGCCGGGACGAAAGGGGTTGCCCGCCTCAGACCTATCCGGCCTCGCAACATTGCATTCTCATACATGCAATGAAATATTGATGTTATGTTCCTTATAATAGGCTGCGAAGTATGACGTTTCAGGTGCGGCTAGGACAAGAGGTCGTTAATGGAATTTCATACAAATCTTGCAGGCCTAGGCCGGCAAAGTCCTCTTTTTTAATTCCATTCCACATAAATTTGTGGCACAGGCATCATGACATTCTGCCACTATGCGTATTAAAATTAAATTTTGTTTTTTTCGTTGTTGTTTATTTCATTGCATGTTTGAGAAAAGCACTATACATAAATTTGGGGTTGCCCGCCTTAGACCTATATATATGTCTTCGGCCGGCAACCCCTTTCGTCCCGGCCTCTGTAGTAATGTACTATGCCTCTCTGAGGTTCCCGAAAGAGGGTATTTTTACTGAATCTGGCTTTTTGGTCAAAGAGCATAAAGTAAAAACCGCCTTCAGCACGGCGCGCGTGCAGACGTGCGTGCGCCGCCGCCCGCGGTCGACGAGCACTAAAGTATTGATGAAATAACTTTAATTATATTAAATATTTGTTGTTTGTTTAATTTCCTCGCAATCGAAGTGAAAAGCAGGGTATATAACTCGTGTATAAAACCCATTTTATCCTCTACTTCATATTGTCTTGAATAAAATGTCTTGTTTTATGCACTTGTTTTACAATCTACTATTGTATGTCTTCCCGGATAGATTTCGGATGTTCCTCTACATGCCGCGTTTCTCAACCGAATCTGGTGATTGTTTTTAAGCAGGTTCGATAATTATATAGTTTTTTTGTTGAATTTGCGAGGTCTAACAGCTGACTATCATGATTTAAATAAATAAAAATATTGGGCGACAATCTTCTACTATGGGTACTAGACGACGATATAGATAAATACATACTTAAATACATAGAAAACATCCAAGACCCAAGAACAAATATCCGTGCTAAATGCACATGCCGGGATTCGACCCCAGGACCTCTAGCTTCGGAGGCAGTGTCACTACCAACTAGGCTAAACAGGCCGTCATACAATCTTACACAAATCGACCTCGTCCCAAAGTCAGCCAAGCTTGTATGTACATAGTTACATGCAACAATGGTTATAAGTTAAGTGTACTAATTACTTATAGGTTAACACAGCATGCATTAAACATTTTAAAAGTAAATATTTCTGCAAATAAAATTTTCAATATTTTTAGTTCTTAAACTAAAAACATTTTGGTGCACTTTTTTTTTAAATACATTTAATGAATCAAAGTGTATATCCGTTTCTTTACTGCAGGTATTCAATATTTAACATAGCCTAGGAATAGGCGAGTTGCTACCTAGGGCAGTTCGTCTAAGCGGGGGGCAGAGAGGAGTGATTGGCTTTCGTGGAGTTCTGGACGGAGCCCGGAAAGAGATAAAATTTAATATTTGAGGGCAACCAATCTTGTATCGAATGAGCTTATGTAGGAAAGTCACATCTATAATTTTTCTACGCAAATCGAAAGATTCCATTCCGAAATGCTATAATCTCCTATAAGAGAGCTTTTTTTTGGTTATACCAGCTGAAAACGATAGGTGGCGTAGAAACCGCTTCTGTCATATAGCGTAAATGCCACTTCTTGATATTTTACTAGTCGATCACATAAAGGAAGCAAATGAGACGAACATAATAATCTTTATATTATTTGTACAGATTGCAACTTTATCAGTGTAAAAAGATTTAGTACATATAGCCTGTTAACATTAAATATTTCTAAATAATGAGGACCTAAAATACCAAATAGTTACACTTGTACATAGATACTAATACATTTTTAATCTGATACCCCAATAACTTTGAGTTCTACTTATTGATATGATCATAAATATGTATAAAACTTTAAAATGTACATTGTTTCCGGGAAGACAGTAGTGTAAAGAATAAAAAAAATATATAAGATTAACGGCAAATTTGGAACGCCCACAGAGCACAGAAAAGGCCGTCCTCAAAATCAATAAGATGACTTTGATATATGACTTTTTTATCAATAAATTGAACGAAACCAATAAAATATCATATTTCATTTTCATTCTCGTGTTTATTTTTATGACGAACGAATATATTACTACAAAATATTTAATATATTGTACTAAATTATTTTGTATTTATTTATAATATTGTACTAAATTATTTTGTATTTATATATAAGCAAGTATCAATATCAATCGAGTCCTAGTATAAATGTTGCCCGTTAAAGCACGGTGGCGATCTCAATTAATTTCTACTCTTTATTGCCAGACTATATACATCAGGTTGATTAAAATGCTCAATCAAAAATTATGTTAATTATAATAAAAAGTCGTAAAAAGTTGTACGACAGAAATTAATTACAGTAACAGTAAGCATTTTTGATCTAATATTCTTTCACATAGATCTTGAATTTACCAATTTCACGTACTATTCTCAGATGTTCAGGTAGCCTATTGTTAAAATTGTTGTCGTTTCCTTCACTGTCATAAAATTCTTCATACACCACTTCTTGCTCCGTTAGGTAATGTAGTGTTGTGTTCTTGCTGGTTAATAAGGTCGCCGGAGCTCCCGAGGTCCATAGGTTACGGTGTCAGTTTACCATCAGACTATGTGCTTGCCCTTGTTATAAGTCCCATTGCACAATCGTCCTCTGGTAGATGAGAACAGAGAGATCAAGCATGACCACGTATTTGGGTCCTATGTATCAAGTGACGGACCTATTAACCATCCGTTAAGGCGGTTGCATCGGACAGTAACCGCGACTCGCAGATTTGCAGCACCTCAATCGGCAGTCCAAGTCAAGAGAGACAGCGGCAAAATAAACAAAATACAGTAAAATTTTATTGTTAATTTAAATTTTCTTTTATTACCTTATATTTGCTACTATATGTATAAACTATGTGTTAATATAATTGATTCAATTAATCTATTTTTAATAAATATGTCATCAATATATTTAATTAGCAAACCATAAAACACTAATTATATGGAATAATAACATTCGCACAATTTATAAATACCATTAACGTTGGGGATACCAATCAATATTTGAAAAAAAAAATACTATTATTGCAATACCTACTAGGTTTTAGTCAGCTAATAATGTTGATATTTTAAACAATAAATTATAATTCAACTACATTATCACTCTGTTCTGATATATATGTATAATAATAATAATAAAGGAGTAGGGATGTGACAGCCCTCTGGTTTTCCAGTCAATAGTGACCTTACGTACTGAGTGCTCCTGGGGGTGTTCTGTGGCTGCTAGTCCTCTGGCTTGCCTTAATCGGCTGTCCAGAGTGGAGTCGCTAGAGTTGTTGCTTGAGGGTAGATGTGGTCACCTAAGTGGCGAGTTGACCGGTTTTTCTATGTCTATGTCAATTAAAATGCAAAGCAGTAGCAAATCAAGGGGAACAAGGGGCTCCAGACCCCCACCCCCGACATATACATATCCCTTACTCCATTATTACTTAAGCTTGAAACGCACACAGCGCGGTGCAGCGTCGTTGCGGGGCGGAGGCGATTTGGCGGTAAAGCGAACACGGTCCTGGGCACGTCGCACCAAAAAACCGCGCAGTATTTGGCAGAGCGATAGAACGGAGGTGGCGTGTGTGACATATGAAGGAGTAATCGACAGTCAAAAGTTTCGGAAAGGTCAAAAATGCAAAACCGCCTCCGGCCCGCACCGCGCCGCGCCCGCTCTATGCGTTTAGAGCTTTAAGATCGAAATTTCTTAAGATTCCGTAATATTTGCCCAGTATTCATCGTACTCCAGATCTCGTTTCTCAAAGTAAGGTCCCGGCCACCCGTTCCCCGTCCGCTACCCTTTGATGATGATGACCCACCCCTTGCGCCGCGGGCCACGCTGTATCCGTCTTAAGTTAAATGATAGGCCTATAATTTGAACCCGCGACCGCCTGTGGCTCGCGCCGCCCCGCTAAAGTCGTAGGGAAGCTGCCAAATCGCTGTAAAAATTATGCTCAGTGACACCTGCAGGGTTGTCACCTCGTTCAAAACATTTTTATACACTTTTTCCAGTATTATTTTGACGTTAAGGCTAGATTAGGCGTATCCAGTTACTGACGAAAATAGGTAGCACGCACTACCTGTATATACTTACATTTTCTCAGAGTAGGTATTTCTATAGAGATCCGATAAGCATTCCACCAAGAGGGACGGCAAAACACGTACATACATATGCAGCTAAATTGAGAACTTGTCTTCGGCTGGCGCATAAATAACCTCTTTAATATGAGCAGCCCGGCTAGTATGATAGCTATCATACTGGCCGGGCAGGTAATCGTTTATTTGCCTCAATCTCATATCAAATAATTTGAGGCAAATAAAAAAGTGGAATCAAAACAAATGAACATCAAGGACAACAAATGATATATCTCTCTATATCACTCGTATTCAATTTAGTATATGACCATCTTGCTCGGTAGTGGTATTATTATTCGACGTCCTCTTTGAGGTACAAAGACGTGCTCTTAATATGGATCCAGTCACGCTACTGTGCTGGCACGAACGAAAGTATATTTACACGGCACTAGTTTGCCAGCGCTGGCATCCGGCGAGTGTGACACTTTGAAATGCTAATGCGATACGAAGCCATCATCATTATCATCATCAGCCTGTATACGTCCCACGGCATGCCAGGCACAGGCTTCCTTCTCGTTTGGGCCCATTACTTAAATATTATTATCATAATACTGGAATGACAATATTATCGCGGATTTCAAACTTGTTGGGATTTTGTTTCAATATTCACGTGATACGTATTGGGATATTTGTGATATGACCGGATTTCTGGCTGTACTTCTCTATTGGTCGCATTTCTCAACCGATTCTCGTGAGTTTTTATGAGCATTTTATATAATATAGAATGTTTTTTCGAGTCAGTTTTTGGAAATTATGAAATTTGAAAGAAACGACTTTTCTTCGTCGTGATTTCTCATAAAGCCACTAGTAATAACAGTGTAACAGGCCCCATATGTAGATGCGTGCGACAGGACGATAACGGACATTCATAATTTCAGAAACGAAGGTCTCCGTTTCAGCTAAGGCTTAAATTCTTTCGTAGGTCCGGAGGATTTCCGGATGTTCTCCACTCCGGCTCTTGCTAATGGTAGCATTTCTCAACCGATTCTCGTGATTTTTTTGTGAGCAGGTTTAATAATCATATAGATCTTTTGTCGAGTCAATTTTAGGAAAATTTGTAATTAAAAAAGAAGTTTCGCGAGATATATAGCTCACAGAGCCACTAGTTTTGTAGTTTATAATAATTTTCGGATTAACTTTTATTTGATTTCATAATAATGGCATGAAAAAATTGTCAGTTAAAGATTAAAAGTAAATAAATTACTAAAACTCAATTTTATGTTGTGGCAGCCCTGGAAGCAATGCAGTGTGACGTCATCAATTGTGCATCTGCCTGCGTTTGACAGCGGCGGCGCCCTCTACCGCCGCGCTCAAGAGCGCGCGCAGACAAACGTATTGTTTTATACAGCGTGTATATTTAATACAAGAAAATGAAACCGGACTTAAGTATTAGTTGTGTAATCATTCGAATATTTTTTAACTTACACTTTTTAATTATTAGTGAAGTAACTAACAAATATACAATTTCTTTTTTTTTCTAACAAAATAAATTAAAATACATATATTAATACATTGTGAAAAAAAGACAAATAAGATAAAACTAACCTAATTAAAAAAAACAATAGAAGTAAAATTGAAAAGGTAACCTAAATCAGAAACCTGTGGAGGGGTTCCCATAAGACTGGCTGAGTTAATGTAACACTTAATGTTGTTATACCGTGTATATTTAGAAAAATTACCGAGCAGCAATGACATTACGAGATGCGTTCACAGAGGTAGGAAATATATAATATATATGATCAATTGGAAAACATACTTTTGAGACCTATAAATACTATTCTGTGATGGTGATGGTACTGATGGTACTCCCACAGTTTTGAAATCATTATTATTATTGTCAGTTTTTTTTTATTGTATTATTCATGTTTTGACTTGTAAAAGTGCTCTTGTGGCCTGTTTGCAGAATTTTTTATTTTATTTTATTTGGCACTGCCTGTTATAAATGTTATATAACAGCTACCATTTTCCTTCAACATCGTAGTGTTACATAGCCCTATCCTTGTTACACCATGTTATATAACATTTATAACAGCCTGTTCGCGAGCACCGTTGCGTAAAGAGTGGTAAAGATTAATTTTAATAGTCAAGGTTTTTGGCAGATCCCAGGTAGGTAAGATATATGACGAAACGTATGTATGAAACGTCATTGGATACGAGATTTTTCAAAGTAAAGATATGCAGTTGTCAACGAGCGTTAAAATTAATATATTGCGCTTTGGCATTACATTGCGGGCTATAGTAAGTATAGTATGACAAGGGTCTAAAGTAAGCCATATTACCACGAGATGGTTGTTTAGTTCGAGGGGTAATATGTCGACAATACCATACGAGGGGTAATATGGGGCCATAGACACAAAGATTGATTGGGGTAATATGGCTTTTAGACCAGAGTTATAACTCTACTTTTGACTTCGATTGCGTGAAAATAAATAAAGTTTATCCTCCCAAAATCAACAATAAATTCCACAGCGAACCTAAGCAGCGAACATACATTTATATAAGTATGTAGTCGAGCTATGTAAATTTCTAAGAAAATATCCGATTTTCTTTCCGACACCGAAAGATACCGCAATATCCAACCTACTCCCTAGAGACATAATTCCCGTAGCTCTTGTCCATATGTCATGAGTATCAAGGTGTACGTATGATAAACTCCCCAAGAATATAAAAATTGAAGATAAAGAGTAAATATTTAATAAAAAAATTGCCGAGTATATAATAAGTAAATGTTTTTATTAATTGCAAGAGTTCTTTGAAAGCTAATTAAATAGTTACATAGATAAAATAAGTATATTATTATAAAATAAATGGGAAATTTAATCATATACTCGTACTGTTACTTATTGCTATTTTGTGACAGATATTAACTCTCCGTTATTTTATTATGTTAACGAAATATATACATAATTTAAGGTAACATGTATGTAAATAGTTAAACAATTATGTTATACTGTTTTTCACGTAAGAAGAGTCCGGTGACAGCTGTCAACCCAGTACAAATTATGTCATTATACGTCAAAAATGACATAATTTGTACTGGGTTGACAGCTGTCACCGGACTCTTCTTACGTGAAAAACAGTATAGAAGTTAAATAGAAAGTGTAATTTATTATAACTTCAAAAAAGATTTATTTAATTACTCGTAAGCTAATTTATGTACGTATTTTATCAAAAGCATGTTGCAGTGCCCTGCAGGGTTTCATGGCAGATCATTTATATTTTTTACCAACTACTGTACCCATGAAAAGCAATTAAGATTACTGATTACCTACAATTTGGCGGCAATGACGGCATGTTTTTTTACAAACTGCATATTTGACATATACATAATATAGATCTACTTATACCGCTTCGAATAGATAAAGACAACGCGAACAAACGCCACTGACCTGCCGAGCTGAGCGCTGCAAAGCGTTGCTCCACAATTGAATTACTTTTTAAAATATTGTGAATTAGGGACTAAAAAAACTAAAAGTTTGACAAATTAATTCTGTTTCCTCATTGCAACTGCATTGTTTTTTTAAATAGTCAAATTAAGGTATTGTGATTGGCGGATTTAATACAGTGAAGTGTTTTGATTGGTCAAATTAAAATGTATTGTAAATCATAATTATATATACGTATTTTCCTTAGGAGTTAAGTCTAATACAGCACACTTTTCGAGCAAGAAAAGTGAAAATAATGTTTCACTTTTTTTAGTTCTCTATGCACAAGCGAACCTGTGCTTGGTAAGTAAACAAGTTTTTGTGGAAAACACAGTGGTACAGTCAACAGCAAAAGTGATCATTTTAGTACGTTGTCACTTTCACTACTTTGACACATCCCAACCGTCGCAGTATTGCTACGTTAGTACGACAAAGTACTAAAATGATCATCTACATTTGCTCTTGACTGTACAAGCCAGAATTCTAACTTAAAACTCGCGTACGGAGTAGTACCTTACCGCCCGCCTACAATGGCTTAGTTTCATGTCGTTCGGACTGGTTACTAGCGCCATCTTTTGTTAAGTACAATCAACAACTTATTATTACTACTCGACACAAGATAGCGCTAGCAGTACATTACATGACAATAATATTTCAAATTCCTGCGGAATTTTATGCTCGAGTGAGGCCTTTCCGGACACTTCGCGGCGTATTTATTGTCACTTTATGCTCATAGTTGACGTAAAAAGGTATTTTTAATTATTGGTTATATGAGCATGGACAGCATTGAGGATTTGAGTGCGATGCTCGATCACCTCAGTAAGGCCTTGAACGATTTGGTCTGAGGATGAACATGGATAAGACGAAGATCATGTCAAATTCCCATCTAGCACTAACTCCCGTTACAATCGAACACTTTACTCTCGAAATTGTAGACGTTTATATATATACCTAGGACAGACTGTCCAGTTAGGTAAACCCAAATTCAATAACGACGTTAATCGTCGAATCCGACTCGGCTGGGCAGCGTTCGGGAAACTACGGCACATCTTTTAGTCTTTGACCAATGTGTGTTGCCAGTGATGATAAAGGCACTGAAACTCGCTTCACTCGCGTTTACTATGGGCCTCATAAGAAGGCTCGAAGTCACCCAAAGAGCAATGGAGAGGTCTATTTTGGGAGTTTTGAGAGAGAATGAGGCCATCCACAGCAGAACCAAGTAACCGATATAGCCCTCCGGATAGTGGGCAGGGCACATAGCACGTAGAACCGATGGCTGTTGGGGCGGAAAGGTTGGCAACCACGTACCGGAAGGCGTAGCGTGGGCAGGCCCCCCACAAGGTAGACTGATGACAGTGATGATCTGATAAATGTCGCGGAAATCCGCTGGATGCGGGTGGCACAGGATCGATCACTGTGGAACTCTTTGGGGGAGATCTACGTCCAGCAGTGAACGTCCTTATTAGGCTGACATGATGATGATGATGATGATTTCCTTATAATTATCTGAGAAAATCGCCCTATCATAGCGCAACAAAACATACAGGACATTACTATCTTGCTTTCTAAGGATTTCTAATTTATTTACGAAAAAAATAAGATATATCTTACTAAAGTATTTATTGTTTTCAATATAAAATAGTGCGATTTATTAACTAACATGTATTATTATAACTATTTTGAGGCACTTTATCACAGAATAGTGGAGTCAACCGTAAGCTACAGCAAACTTTGATGTGTACTTAGATTGTAATTGCTAAATATTCCTAAACTGCCTTAGTAAGATAGATTATTACTCTCTCTCTCTTTCTCTCTCTCGCTGATGTCTTGTTATTCAAAACAATTCAAGTCAAATTGACAGATCACCTCCAGAAAGCCCATATGAACGATTTAGTTCGAATCAAAAGTAAGCGGTATGTGCGGCTGCCGGTCGCGGAGAGATCGGTAACATCGCTGCAATTGCCTGTACAATATGGCACGCCAGGCATAGTGATAGGACGCGTTGTACCTTTAACGTAAATTGTATTGTTGTTACCTAATTAGTAATAATAGCGACATCGACTGTGGAGTTGGGAGAACACTACATAATTTAATGGCAATTTAAGAGTTCTACGCGTGCGAAGCATACATTTCAGGATAGAAACACCTCTCAACAAAATTAACGAAGACTTCATAAATGCCAAATACATGGCGCAGCCTGTGCTAAATTCCTTCCGTATTTCATATGATACTCGTAAAACTTAGTTTTTAACTCTTCCTACTAATCGGATCTCAACAGTTAATTAAAAAGACTCCTAAAATTATTATTAAACTTAATTTGAGCTAAACAGGTACTGTCAATTCTTCTTAACTTTTTTTCCAATTTCCTTAGATTGTTTCTTTCCAAATATTGTGTTCAGCGCCATCTTCAGGAGAAGCTTGAGCAACTTCATAACTACGTAGATTACTAGTGCCACGACAGCCAGTTGGTCTAACATGTAGCGTTCGTACCACTTGTAATGGTATGTTGGTGAACGGAGATGCAACGCACCTATAAAACGATGGAAAAGTATATATTAATATGCGTCCACAAAAGTGGTTTTGTATGTTAGCATGCACAAGTTGGATCTAAGATGCTACTGGTCGATAGATGGCGTAAGTAGACAATGGTTGTAGGAAAACACAGGACTGGGTATTTATCAACTAAATTACACTTCTAATTACGAGTATACACCAGCATTGAGGCGAAAATATTACTCGATAATCATTTGCATCATACGACTTGTAGATAGTGTTGCGTACATTACTGAATAAAATTTCTATTCCGACTTCTAATTATGGATCCCATGGACAGGGTTATCAACTTGTCTTGTATCAATAAGTCCGTTTTCATGCAAGACCTCAGAAACTCAAAAACACGCTGTATTTTTTTCCTATTACAATTTCTAGCAACAGAAACTAATTTTCGGCCTACCTATATATGAATTATGGTGGATCCCATTGTGTATACATAAAAAGCTTCATGTTATTTCGGCACGGCGGTTTAAAATGAGAGCGAAACTACCCTTGTATGGAGAATCGAGTTCAGTCAAGCGTGCGGGGGACCCTTAAAGGGGGTACAAAACTTGTGTGTCTAGTCTAGTTCTTACCATTAGTCTCAATGGCTAACTCAACGTAGTGCGCGATAAGTTTCGCCGGAGGCACCGGCCGGTTGTTGAACAGCCTCGACAGCTCTTTAGCTTTGTTGTAGTAACTGTAACCAGAAAAAACAGAGATTAAAGATGACGCTTTAAAATCTCGTTAGAATCGATAAAGCACACACACAACAACTTCCGTACACACACGCAACACAACAACCTCCACACACACAGCCCCCTGGAGACAGTAGCAGAAACGAATAATGGCCCTTTTCTGCATTACTGGAACTACTTTCTGCATTACAAGCTGCATATGTTTGTCCTTATAAGCAGATATTGATTTGTTTTATTATTATTATTATTTACTTCGTGTTAATTGTAAGTTAATGTAAAATGTATGTATGTAAAATTCTTTATTGTACATGAGTAAAACATAACAATAAAACAGTAATTACAAGAACAGTTGACATATGTACAAAGGCGAGCTTATCCCTATAAGGGATTTCTTCCAGCTAACCTTTGAGCAATTGAGTGGAGATAGGATTTATAGGCAAACCGAGAATTAAACATGTACAACAAGGATATAATTTTATCTTAATAACATCATAATATTATACAGATAAGTGACACAAAATTGTATGAATAAAAACCAAAATATAAATATATTTACAATAAAAACAAAAAAAAAAATACGTAATACAAATAGATATATATATACATATAAATATATAATAAATAAATACCGAAATAAAATATCCAGTCAAGTAGTACTCGACAACCACAATTTCCTCAACTTCCCCTTCAGCGAGGCCACGGACTGACACTGCCTGAGTGGCGGGGGTAACGAATTCCATAATTTGACAGAGTGTACCGTAAAGGATTTATCATAGGAACGGGATTTATGAGGTGGTATGGCTAAGGTAAGATTAGCACTAGAGCGCAGCCGATGATTGCTACCATCCGCCATAAATTTGAACCTCTCTGAAAGGTAGGGCGGGGAAGAAGCAGTAAACAAAACATTGAAGAGGAGCGACAGTGTATGCAAATCCCGGCGACGGCGGATTGGCAACCACCTGAGCTGAGTGCGGAAAGATGACACGTGGTCAAATTTACGCAAACCGAAAATATACCTAATGCAGACGTTCTGCAAGCGCTCAAGCTTGTCAAGCAATTCCTCCGTGAGATCCAAGAATGCATTGTCCCCGTAGTCTAGAAGCGGGAGTAAAAGAGAACGGACAAGGATAACCTTAGTTTGAAAAGGGAGGAAATTTTGTAAGCGCTTAAGGGAGTGCAAAGAGGCAAAAAGTCTCCTACTGACCTCTGTAACATGCGCTGACCATGAAAGTGTTTGGTCCATGATGATACCTAAGTTCCTGACGGTGGAAGAGAGAGGAATATGGTTTCCATCAAGAAAGATGTCAGGTACCACCCGGTCAGACAGCTTAGCGATAAAGTGAGGGCCGCCAATAATAATCGCCTGCGACTTTTTAGCATTTACCTTTAAACCAAAGGACGCCGCCCAATTGTGAATTGAAGCTAAGTCAAGATTGATTTGGTTTATGAGAGAGTCAATATTTTCAATTTTTTCTGCCGCGTAAATCTGCAGGTCATCTGCATAGAGATGATAGGAAGAGAGCAAATTTTCAGTAATTCCGTTAATAAAGATTGAAAAGAGAAGAGGCGAAAGAACCCCTCCCTGAGGAACACCAGCAGATATTTCAGTCCAATTTGAGACACTGTCATCAACCTTAACCCGCTGGCGTCTCCCAAAGAGGTAGTTACGGAACCACGAAAGAGCTGTAGAAGAAAAGTTAAGGTTATTCAGAAGTGCAAGAAGTATGTCGAAGTCTACGGTGTCAAAGGCACTACTAAAATCTAGCAGTACTAAAACTGTCAATTTTCGGTTTTCTATATTGACACGAATGTCATCAGTGACTTTAACCAGAGCAGACACAGTACTATGCCCGGGGCGGAAACCGGACTGGAAGGGATTAAATAGGCAATGCTTATTGAGATGAGACGAAAGACGTTGATTCACAAAGTGCTCTATGATTTTGGAAAGGATTGGGAGGATTGATATAGGACGATATTGTGAAAACGAAGGTGGATTAGGTACTTTAGGGAGAGGGATTATATGGGCGTCCTTCCAAGCGGAAGGAAATGTGCCAGAAGAAAAGGAGAAATTAATAATTTCTGCTAGGATGGGAGCAATGTATTCCGCCACGAGCATAATCATATCCAAGCTAAGGCCATCCTCACCGACAGCCTTCGTGCCAATAGTTTTGAGAATGGCAAGGATATCTTGCGATGAAATTTTTCCAAGTTCAAACGTTAATGAATCAGGGTGTGTTGTGCTGGCAAGAAAAGACAAAGTCCGTTGCTTAACTACAGAGTCAAGGATAACGGGCGAAGCGCTGAAATGAAGGTTAATGGCGTCAAGGTCAAGGACACCTGAAGGATTGTGTTGAGCTTTGCCCACCCCAAGTGATTTTAAAAACTTCCATAATTTCGCAGGAGGACAGTTAATGTGTGTGACTGTACCTAACTAAATATGGATTTAATCGAAATTAAACGATTATAAAGTGGTGTACTAACACCAAATTCAAGAATGTAGAGAGGTAGGTATTTACCCAACTGGGTAAATACGTCCTCCACCTTACACAAGACCGCAGTTGTTACTAAGGCTCTTTGATCTGTGCTAAGGCGAAGGGTAGAGCAAGGCATTCTTCATATAAACATTGTGCAAGTTTTATTCGTTAGTTTTGGCACAACAGCATTTAATTTTATTTTTTGCTTGCGCATACTGAACATGCGCAGAACTAGGAGTTGAAATTTTGCTTTAATTTAAAAAAATACGAAAAAAGATATCACGTCTTAGCTAAAAAAGAAAAATAAGCATATTGACCAAAAATAATAACTTTAGCGCAAACACAAACAAAGAAAAACGTGCACAAAGTTTGTATAGAAAGAGCTTGCCTTACTCTTCGCCTTAACACAAGTACTTGTTCTGTAGGTAGGCGCGTCGTGTTTCTGGTAGTGAGTATATAAGTCTCCAAGAGCACTCGAGAATTTTTGTTTAATCCGTGGCATTGTGTTGTGTTCATTTGTCTCTAAACCCGGGTCCACATCGCCTAGTTTTTCGGGTTTGCAAACATCAAACATGTTTTTCGAACACAAAATAGGCGTGGCCTCAATGTTAAGGCCGGTCCACTGCACCAAAAATCCTACAAAACATGTTTGTAGAACGTAAAAAGAAGCGACACCGAAGACCGAAGCATGTGTGCTGTAAACCCGTCTCGCGGCTATGTGTGCGTGACCGGACGTGAACGGGGGTGCGCGAGGGGCGCGCGGTGTGTGGACAGCTAGCCGCGGCAAGATGAATTGCAGGGGTGCCACTCGCTTCAACATTCGCTCGCGTAACGTGCGCTCACACAACAGAGATCGATCGGCCGGTAGCGGGTGTGACACTAGTTTTACTTGAAATTCGTTAGAATTTATCATTTGTAATTTAATGTAATCAACTAACTATGGCTAGAGCTTTTTATTGCTGTGTCTACATTTTGACTTGAAATACATTAAGAAGTACCTACATCTTCGGATTATATTAAATAAAAAAGACTTTTAACAAATGAAATGCGAAATAGATGAAATGTCAATTGAGTCTTTTAAATTATACTTAACGCGGGTGTCGCGGTCGCAGACGACGTGACGTTATATCATGTTACATATTTTCTATGGACTGAGATTTAAAAAAATAGTAGTATATATTATTGTTATTATTTTAGCATACAATTGTATTCATGTGAAGCTTAGATTTACACAAGAAAGGTAAGTTCCCATATTATGAGAAGTTTGTGGGTACCTATTTTATGAGCTTTTAGTAAGTTTTCTCCTGACCCAGTGCATCTGTCTGTCTGTAATCAAAACTTACAGATTAAATTTGTCTAACTTCCCGGTGTTTGATTGATGAATATCATGATCATTGAATAAACATTATTTCCTCTTGCCAAGGCAGCTACATTGCCAACCCTATGCAACAGACGTGACGTTACAAGGTCACCGGCGCTCGACTCACACCGATAGGCCGTGTCGCCCCCCTGATAATATCAAGTAGAATTTTGGTCAAGTGCGAGTCGGATTTTAGTTTTCCCATACATTTTGAGACCCAGCGCCAGATGAACACAACGAGCAACTGTTTAAAAGTTTTTTTGTATCGGAGCCCACTTAAATATTTATTTTATTTTGTTTTTAGTAGGCAACAGAAATACATCATCTGTGAAAATTTCAACTAACTATAACGGCCTGGTGACAGACGGACAGACAGACAGACAGACCAGACGGACGGACCGCGGAGTCTTAGTAATAGGGTTCCGTTTTTACCCTTTGGGTACGGAACCCTAAAAATGATCCAGACATTCAACAGACTTGCTCAACCCGTATCATAGATAAGAAAGATTATGACTGTTTATGCACAAATGAATAAAGCGCTGATAGTGTTATCATTCTATACTATTGAATGAGTAACATTTGTATATAGGTAATGTAGGTATCTTAATGGGTTCGATACCGGCTCTATCGATATTACTGAGATTTACAACACAGGGGCAAAAAATTCTAGTTAAACCTCGGGAAGATATGAAAGACCCGGAGCAGAGGGCATTCTCCCAACCTACTTTTTCGTGATTTGGAAGGTCAGTTGGCAGGCAGTCGCTTTCGCAAAACTTCCCGACTAGCATGGTAATCCCGATCAATTATATAGTCTGACAATAAAGAGTTAAATATTGGGGGACAATCTTACACAAAGCGAGCTAGTCTCAAACTAAGCAAAGCTGGATACTAAAAAAAAAAAGTAAAAGTAAAAGTAGTTTATTCTTCAAATTAGGCATATTACATGCACCTATGAACGTCAATAAACTACCACCGGTTCGGAAAAATAAACCTCTGCCACGAGAAGAACCGGCGTAAGAAACTCGGCGAGGTGTCATTTTTTCAAAACAATATACATTGTATAGTTAAATATAAATTACAGTGTCAGCTACTACAAAATAACTGAAATAACAATGCTACAGTAGAAAACATATTTTCGCGATAGATTACCCGTGCAGGACGCTATCACTGCCAAACATCCCTATCCATGATGTAATCGTTTATCTTATAATATGCTTTTGAAATAAGTGTTTGTTTTACTACAGATTTGAATTTAGAATTACTAAGTACAGTAATGTGTTTAGGAATTTTATTGTAGAATTTGATACAATTTCCCAAGAACTACTTTTTCGCCTTTACTAGTCTATAGAAGGTTACTTTCAGTTTCCCAGTATTTCTCGTGGCTATTGGTTTATCAGCGTTCGTTGGAAAATTGCCCAAATTCTTCCTAACATACATTATTATTTCAAATATATATAGGGACGGCAGGGTTAGAATATCTATTTCTTTGAAAAATTCTCTTAATGACTCACGTGACCCCAAGTTATAAATTGCTCGGATAGCCCTTTTTTGCAAAATAAAAACAGTTTCAATATCTGCAGCTGATCCCCATAAGATAAGACCATAAGTAATTATACTATTAAAATAAGCAAAGTAAACTAACCGCGCCGTTGCCACATTGGTAAGCTGCCTTATTCTCCTGACTGCAAATGCAGCAGAGCTCAACCTACTTCCTATCGCTGTTATATGGGAACCCCACTGCAATTTTGAGTCCAATGTAATACCTAAGAATACAGTAGAAGTAACAAATTCTAATGTTTGACCATTAAGTCTAATATTTGTATATAAGTTTCTGTTTGATGAGTTCGCAAGAGAGAATTTAATACATTTCGTTTTTTTTCGGGTTCAATACTAAGTTATTGGCAGCAAACCAGTCAGATATCATGGAGAGGGTATTATTTGGTTCAATGAGTTCAGTATCTCTCCTATTTACCTTGAACAGTAATGAGGTGTCGTCTGCGAACATTACAATGCCTGATCTTCGGCTTACCATATATGGCAGATCATTTACATAAACAAGGAACAGGAACGGACCTAGAATAGACCCCTGAGGTACTCCCATCTCTACCACTGTCTCTGACGAAATGGCTTTATTTATCGCTACCTTTTGATTTCTCTGTGTTAAGTATGACTTCATGAGATCTAATGCGTGCCCTCTGATGCCATAAAACTTAAGTTTACAAATTAAAGTACCATGATCTACACAATCAAAAGCCTTGGAAAGGTCACAGAACACTCCGATGGCGTCGTGCGACTCTTCCCAAGACTGCAAAATAAATTTTAATAAACTTGCACCTGCATCAGTAGTTGACCTACCCTTCGTGAAGCCGAACTGCTGTGCGTGCAAAATATTGTGAGAATTAAAGTGAGAAACCAATTGCGTAAGCATTATTTTTTCGAATATTTTGCTAAACGCAGGTAGGATAGAAACTGGACGATAATCAGAAGGATTATCTCTATGACCTGATTTGAAAATTGGAACTACTTTACTACATTTCATTAAGTCTGGAAAAATGCCATAGTCTATACAGTTATTAAAAATAAGAGCTAGAGGATACTAGACGACGATATACATACTTATATAGATAAATACATAGAAAACATCCAAGACCCAATAACAAATAGCCCTGGTCGGGATTCGAACCCGGGACGTCTAGTTTCGGAGGCAGTCACTACCAACTAGGCTAAACAGGCCGTCATTAGTATTAGTAGAAATTAATTGAGGTCACCAGGACACAAACATAAAAAATTACGTTCTCATTAAAAATTTCCCATTTTAAAACGTCGTGCTGAAATAACGTGAAGCTTTGTATACACAATGGGATCTGCCATATCTAGGCCGGAAGTTAGTTTCTGTTGCTACAAATTGTAATAGAAAAAAATACAGCGATTTTGAGTTTTTTAGGTCTTGTATGAGAACCTTAATAATCGAAGTATTTTTTCTCCATTATAATTTCAAGCAACAGAAACTAATCCGACCTAGATATGCCGGATCCCATTGTGAATACAAAGTTTCATGATATTCCAACATGCCCTTTGTAAAATGAGAGCGAAACTACGTTTGTATGAAGAACCGAGCTTCCTGCGGACTCTCGTATTACTATAATTACCCAGCACATGCGTGTTGAATTACATTAGGTACTGTTGATGTCAACCACTTGAATCGGGGTCACTTCTATCAAACCAATGTGTGCGTCCAACCACTCATAAAGACTTCGCACACTATATCAACTCCACACCACTGTGGCACCAACTCAACTCAAATATGTACGACACGAGTGTACGATACGTGGACAACGTCATACACTACCTTAACATTATTTTAGAAATTGTACTGTATGAAATACGACATGAGGCTTAAATTTCAATGTTCAACTTTGAATCGAGTGGCTGTTGAGTTGTTATAGTATGTGAAGGCCTTTATTTTCCTTGAAACTAGCTTCAAACTACTAATAGGCCTATTGGTTTGAACGCACAGAGCACGGCGCCGTAGTTTTAGAACATGCCCGTAGCATACCTATTATCCGACAGCATCTTATCCAGCGCCGCCTTCAGTCGACCCCCCATGTCCTCCGCGAACGGCACGCTGAGTGCGTAACCCGCGCGCTCGGCGCGGTTCGCGTTCCCGGGCTGGTCGCCGAACACCGGCACCGCCAGGAGCGGGACTCCGGCCTGGATGGCCTCCAGGGTGCTAAGGAGGCCTCCGTGAGTGATGAACAGCTTGGTGTTTGGGTGCGCTGGAAGGAAGTGCATTACAAAACGTTAAACTATACGCATCTAGAGAAAGAGAAACCAAATATTAACTTAAACTGTATCTTCACATTATGACGCGTCATTAAGGATGATTCACAGTAAACCGTTCCGTGTCCGGGCCGGCCCGTTTTCTATGACAGCAAACGCAACGGCCGGCGTATTTCTCTAGAAGAAAACGGGCCGGCCCGGACACGGAACGGCCTACTGTGAATCATCCTTTACACTTCTATAAACTTCAACTGTCTTTCTCCGCACTCCAACAACTACTGGCCGCTACATTTAATGGTTCCCTCGAGGGAAGTGAGTTTAAAAGGAGTAACCGGCCACGCTTCAGACGTACCTACCAGTCATCTAGCTCATTGCCCAACCTAGGGACTTGCTACTCACCCTTGCTATTTTAATTAAAGCCTTGAATCTTGAAACTAAATCTTGTAGATTTGTTCCCGTGGTAGTGGTAGGTACCCCCAGCTATAGGGTCCTATTTACGTGACAAATTGACACGGTAATTATTTTCACAATACCTACTAGGATCTAGGAAGAGTATCCAAAAAATAAGCTTAATTAGTACAATTAAAAGAAGAAGAAAGAAGCAGGAGAGGAAAAATGATCAGCCATCTGCTACGACACGATAACTTCATAAGCATTATAGAAGGGAAATTAAATGGGAAAAGAGGAAGAGGAAGACCGAGGACAAGTTATATGAACCAAATAAAGAAGAATATGGAGGTCGTGTCGTACCAGGACATCAAGAAGCTGGCCTCGGACCGGCAGAGATGGAAAGAACTGCATCAAGTTGCACCGACAAGAGCTTAAAATGATGATGATGACTAGGATTTCAATATTGTCGTGGATTTCAAAATTTGTTGTTGTTTTTCTAAGGCACCCCGGAGGTGCAAAAGGCCTTCGATAAATCGCACCACGCCTTCCTATCTTCAGCCACGCTTCTGGCCTCGCCCCAGCTCGTCGGACGGCTCGCAGCTCATTCTCGACGGTCCGCCGCAATGTATGCACAGGCCGTACCCGGTTACGCCTACCGCCCGGCGGCTGCCATTCGAAAGCAACGCTCGCATTATTATTTCCCCCTTTCGAATAATGTGGCTGATCCATTTCCACTTGCGCATCGCGATCTCTACGCTAATAGGGGATTGATGGCATATGTTCCAAAGGACTTCATTCCGTATCGTTCTTGCGGATTCCAAAATTTACTATTATAATACATGGATAATGTACACGAAAGAATTTTAACTTCTAAACTAAACCACCCTGCATAACCCTACAGTCATTTACCACACCATTCATGCTTCTGATATTCTCTGTAAAGATTATATTGTTAGTAAATTTCTAGTCCATCTTGGGAGTTCATGTTACAAATAAGCCTTGCGCACTGTAGGCATAGGCTAGAACACTCGAGGAAATATCTCAGAAGACCTATACGTACCTAATATAGCCGGCTGCGGCATCCAAGGCCTGATATGCACGTTCTTCGGTAACCCGTCGAGAGGTTCCTCGAACTTCCACAGCACGGTGTAAGGCAGGCTCCCCAGGATCCTGATGAGGTCCTTACGGACCCGCTCAGGTAGTGCCGAGGCCTGCACCACGGATCCCATACTGAAGTACACCACGCCATTTTTAGAGTTGTCCATGAGGTCTTGTAAGTCCTGGAAGCAAAAAGTTTTTGGTCAAATATTAGGGCCGATCGTTTCTCCAATCTGTTCCAAGAGTTCCAAGACCAAGTCATGAAGATAACATGTATATGTGGAGTTATTGTGATGTTGTGTCAGTTAAAAGAGAAGATCATCCGAATCGAGAACTCCTTTGGGAAGTTTGGGAAGTTAAAAAGACTTTACCACGATCTACCTGTGGACTACATCACTCAGGACTTTACACAACATAGCTGACAGTAAGATTTAATGCAACTCCAACTCCATCCCGTAGCCAACACATTTAACATATTATCTAGGCACGCTTTTTAGATACCCTCTTATGACATCCTAGTGACAAGAAAATATTACGTAACCCCAAGGTAGCTCTACTGTGTACTCTAATGTCCAATTACTAATCGGGAAAGACTGAAATTCTAGCTTACCTTTGGCAGCGGTGAATGATGATCAGCAATATGGTACCCAGCGATATCCACCACGTTGGGCGGCAGACTAAACGCCGGCGCGAGCGATGGGTGCGAGTTTGACAGCAGGATGGAGATATTGTTCACCACCGACGAAAAGGGGGGAAGCACTATTCCTCTCTTCTGGGCTAGTGGCTCGAAGATTTCTTGGTAGTATTTCTCGCTGACAGATATTTCCGACCTGATATTAAAAAAAAAAATTGGGAATAGCAGTAACAGCCTTTGTACGAAAAAAATGTATCTTAGGTAATCCTTGAATGAAATACATACGCATTTTACCTGATTGAGTTTCGGCCTGTATTAAATTAAATCATCATCCTCCTTCCTAGCATTTTCCAGGTCCTAATCCCGAAATTTGGTGTCGGTATATAATTTATTCCCCTTTACGAAAGTGATTACCATTAGGTAGCGGACCTCAGGCATCCTTCAGGATGCAACTGTACTGGGAATAACGCTAGGAGTATGATGATTAAAGCGATTACCATCTGAACTCAAGATTGTCAGCACCTAGAAATTTTTTCGAGTTTTTTTCTAGTTTAAAAGACGACGAGTAAGGCCTGAATCACACTGGTGCGGCCTGCGGTGGTGGCTAATAGTAAATTTGACAGCTAATGACCAGTTTACTATTGACCGCCTCGGCCAGGCCGCGCCAGTCTGTGAGAGGCTTAATTGCTTCTAATGTGAACGAGCACAGCGCTCGCTACTGGAAAGAACTCTGAAAAATATATACAGTTGCCAGAAGTTGCATACCTATACGTATAGGAACCAAAACTTAGACTTACAGTCGTCCTACAGTCATGAGTCCTACCATGGCAACATTGGCCATGCGCTGCCACAGGTTCATAGGCGTGGGGTAGTCGCTCATCACGGTCGGGATTATCACTGCGCTGCTGACGTCACTGACCATGGCTTCCGCACCGAAGTGCATCACCATGCCGCTCAGCACGATCCAGGGGACTTGGAGCACTGCAGCATAGCTACGGGGAAAGAGAATAAAATTGTTCATTATTTTGTGTAATATAAATCATCACCATGATATCAGCCGAAGGCCGTCCACTGCTAGACATAGGCCTCACCCAAAGAGTTCCACAATGACCGGTCCTGCGACACCCGCATCCAGCGGACTCCCAGTCCCACGACCATTACCAGGTCATTAGTCCACCTTGCAGACCCGGCCCATGCTACACCCTCCGATACGTGACCGCCACTCGAGAACCTTTCCGCCCCAATTACCATTGGTTCTACGTGCTATGTGCCACGCTCACTGCCACTGAAGTTTAGCGCTTCGGAGGGCTATATCGGTTACTTTGGTTCTGCTGCGGATAGCCTCATTCCTGATGCGATCACGCAGAAAAACTCCCAGCAGTGGACGAGCTCCCTAACACATTTATATTAAAGTCCCCTACTATAAATAATATTTTAGAAACTCCCAGCATAGCCCTCTCCATTGCGCTTTTGTTGACTGAGTCTTCTTATGAGGCACCACGTTTTAGTGCTATATGTCGTCACTGGCAGCACACACTGGTCAAAGACTCTCGTCTTGAGATCCAGCGAAATACGGGACGAAAATAAATAAATATTTGTAGAAATGGAATTCCGCAAACGCCTCGTGCAATCAATTATTGTTCAGGGCCGATTAGAGTGGATGAAGGCGAGTGGTGTCTAGTGGCGTCAATTTACATCAGTGGAGAACTAAAATTTCGGAGGGGAGGCGCCTTTTGAGTAGCTGAGACTAAACCGGTCCACCCTGACCAGGGACTATTAAAGCCGACGCTGGACATGTCGTATGATTATAAAGACCGCGGGGTCGGCGGCAGAGTCGGCGGCTCGAGCGAAACATTCAAAATACTCTGCCTATGAACCAGTGTACGACTTCGTGCCGGTGGCGGTGGAGACTGCGGGACCCTAGTGTGCGGAGGCTAAGGACTTTTTAAAAGATGTGGGTCGGCGGCTGAGAGAGAGGGGTTGCGATCCTCGTTCCGGATCGTTTTTGCATCAACAGATTTAGTTGGCCATTCAGCGTGGCAACGCCGCCAGCATCATGGGAACTTTTGAGCCATCTACGATCCGGGGCGGTCCTTTAGGTTAATTAAGCCGATCATTGCTGACGAAGCCTATTGAGGACTTTATCTCTGATGTGTAAGTGACGAAGCCTAGTTTAAGATTATGATTAAGATATTTATGTTCATTCATTAATAATTCAATAAAATATCTTTTTACTTTTAAAGTTCATTGTTGATACAAAAGATAGTAACGCCAGTACTAGCTGTTCAGGTATGCAGTGTTAAGTTTCTGTGAGTAAGGACACCAGAGCTCCCGAGGCTACGCTGTATTGAGGGGCATGAACTTGCTTATGTCTCTAGCTGCCGACACAAAAAATCCTCAAGTTAATAAGCCGGCAACGGATTCTTCTGGAGTCAAAACGTCTATAGACGGTGTCTGCTACTATCTTTGTATGAAAAAAATAGAAGTAGGATGTACCCGGCAGGTAGATCAGAGAAGAACAGCTCAGTGATGACTGCATCGAACTTCTGCGTGAGCAACGCCTGCTGGACGCCCTTGTTGGTAGCTGCGGCGATGGAGATGTTGCGCCCAAACTCATTCAGCATGCTTATGGACATCTGCTGGGGGCTCAGCACGTTCACATCTGTTGACAAACTATATGGTTACTTATGCTATACAGTAAACAACATAACATATGATGCAGTGTGAAATTCGGAAGGCATCCTTGAGATTGGAACTAACCTTATCCGGAAGCCTACAAACTGGTATTTTTTTTATACAACACATTATTTTTTATTGTAAAGGGAAACAAACAGCTTAAAAATTATACATAATATAAACTCAATGAACTAATACACGAGCCAAAACAGTTTCCTCTAATGGAATTAGAACAAAAAATGCTCAAAGGGAACTATGAATAAAAATGCAAATGAGGAAAAACAAACATAAAAGTAAAATGAAGAAAAATAAAATAAAAAAATACTGAAGTTAAACAATTTTCCTTCTCTTCTTTGTAATTATTATGTACGTTTGTATTAACTTGTGCTTACTTACTTCTGGTAACGGACTGGACCTCGCTCACATCAATGAAGGTGAGACCTTCCTGTGCCTCCTTTTTGGGGAACGGTGTCACCCATGTCACCTAAAAGACAAGGTTTTAAGGATATAATCACGAACTGAAACATAAAGGTAACATTTTGTTGTGGTTAGATTCTCCAACACCACATTTCGAATGCCTACAGCCGTTCCCTATCCCTCTGCGTCAGCGTCCACGTCTCACTTCCATACAGGGCAATGCTCCGGAAGAGGCAAAGGAAGACCTAAACTAACGGATTTAGTAAAGGAGAAAGTGGGTGTCTCGTCGTATGGGGCTTGTTACACGGTTATTATTATCACGCGATACAATCATATCACGACCCGTATCACGTGCTGTTTAATGAATATTGACGCAAAATCCAAATAATTTGAAAACCGCGATAATATTGACACACCAGTATTGTGATAATATTAAGCGTGTAACAGTGCCCTATCGGGAGGTGAAGAAGCTAGCGGAAAACAGAGTAAAATGGCAATTACTCCACCGACAAAAGCGAGCACTCTCTTAAGTTTGATGATGATGAGAATCTCCAAGATTTCATATAGTTGTGGCAGGATCATAATGCAAATCATAGCCAGTCTTCTTGATTTGAAAAAGAAAATTATTAATGCCGTTTTTTAGGGTTTCGTAGTCAACTAGGAACCATTATAGTTTCGCTATGTCCGTCTGTCTGTCTGAGGCTTTGCTCTGTGACTGTTAGTGCTAGAAAGCTGCAATTTGGTATGGATATAGAAATCAATAAAACTGACAAAGTCGTAAAATATTTTTAAGGGTACCTCCCCTACACGTAAAGTGGGGATGCAATTTATTTTTGCTTTAACCGTATGGTGTGTATGAATAGAGGTCTTCATCAAAAACTTTTTGATAAAATGAATATTCTCGGAAATATTTACTCCAAAAGAAAAAACAATGTGTGTCCCCCTTCTAAATTTTGAACTATGGGTCCAAAAAATCATGAAAGTAAAGCTTAATAAAGTCTTTAGAAGAAAACTGTAGCGGACATGATCACTTGAGCTGTTTTTGAGTTATCGTAAAGTCTTCCCTTAGTAAAAGACGTATGAAATCGTTTCGTAGGTATTTTGGTATAGATATTGTTTTATTAAGCAAGTTCATTAGGTAACTACGGAACCCTACACTAAGCGTGGCCCGACATGCTCTTGGCCGATTTTTATTGATAAATGGAGCAGACGGCGGCGCGGAAATCTTACTGACCTCGTGTCCAGCCTTCAGTAGAGCACCCACGATTCCCTGCCCTAGGTGATTGTGACTCTTGGAAGGTACTGGCAACACCGCCAGGATCTTGTAGCTATACGCTGGTGACGGCAAGGCTAATGCTGCCAGCAGCAAAACCAGGAACAGCCTCATCTTTGCTTCTGAAAAGGAAACTAATAATTTAATTAAATTGTAATACTACCCGACCTTTCCGAACCCTTATGGTTTTTAACCAAGATGAGTTAGAACGGGGCAGATAGTACGATCATTTTCGGCTGTTAACGAATTGTCTCCATTTAAAAGCACACCAAAATGTCAAATCCCATATAATCCAAAACGTCGAGAACGTCAGTTCAATACAATTTGCAGTTACGAAAGCGGAGACACTTATCTGTCTCTCTCAATCTTACTGATTTACGCATTAGTGAGAATAGATCAGCCCGGCTAGTATGATAGCTTATACCGTCACGTTTTATGTGACGTTTCAATACATTTTGGCCATATAACGTGACGGTATAAGTTATCATACTAGCCGGGCAGATGTACAGAAATCGTTCAACTTAATGCTTCACTCTGATATCTGTGGTATTAACAGAAATGAATGTGCCAGTCATTTAATACGATAATTGATAGTCACTCTGTTTTTATAATACAGGGTGATTCAGGAGACGTGAGCAGGACCAACACTACATACATAGTAAATGGCAATGAATCGTTCACCATTGTATTTAAGTGAAACACCCATACCTTTTTCCTGTATTTTAATTTTTGTTAAGTTAAAGTTTTATTCTCTACAATCATGGTCACCCTACAACAACTGGTTTATAAAGATTAAGGCTGGGTTGCACCAAACCGTCTGTAATCGTAAGCTGTATTCGTTATAATTTCAATGTATGGAAAGTTTGACAAGTTTCTACGGGATGACAGCTAGCGCCGCCATATTTAACGTTGATCAGCCTGTGATCGTAAGTCGGTGCAACCCAGCCTAAACCTCTAACTGTTATGACAGCACTTTGATTACGAAGAAAGTAAATTGTCACATTGAGTGAGATATGATATTTTAAAAGTAATCGGACTCAGATGACATTCAATTTGACACTTGACTCCACTCAATTCAATTTGACACTTGACTGAAGTATTCTGATTGTAGAGTGACCATGAATTTCGTAAATAATTTAAAACATTTTGTTTTCAACACTAGAGATAAATGAACGTTAATTTCACTAATAGTGGCACGAAGCAGTAGCTTATGATCTACTGAATCTGTAGTGTTGATCTTGCTCACGTCTCCCGAATCACCCTGTAATGGCATATTACTCGTACTACCAAATCGTATCGTGTATGGCGCGTTTTAAACACTTAATAGAACATAGATAAGGTAAATATAGTATTGTTATCGGTTGTAGAGTGCGTTATGTCTTACCGCTATCCGATAAGAGGATTCAAATGTTCACTATTGGCACAGTATTATAATATATTCCCTGTTGTTAAACTGTGCTACTGGCAGACAATAGGCCTATAGGGGGGACCACATATATCAGCATATACACGTAACACGTATACAGCATAAGTATATACTACTACCACGATTTTTTTTACATACACACACGTTTAACTGGCAAGAGTGGGGGGGGGGGGGGGGCACTTATGGCCACTTGACCATAAGTGCCATAACAAAAATTTGACGAATTAAAATTTAGATATGCTGACGTAATATGCAATCACAAATAGCAGCACAACATAATATGCAATTCATTTGTGGTCAGCATTTTTTATTAAAATCAAATACCTATTCATCATGACGAGGCAGAAACAACTAAATTAGATAAACAAATATCTTTGTTATTGCTAAGTAGCCGGCATTTAATTTATTTCTCATATCAGCTCTCTCTATCAACTCTCATAGCAGCAGCAGCAATTTTCCCTGTTAACGTCGGTCGATCATCTTCATACGCAGCCCTCGCTAATATATATCACGCCAAATAATGCCTTGGCACCACCATATCAGCCGAAGGACGTCCACTACATGACATAGGCCTCCCCCAATGTCATGGGGGGTAAATGCCATAATCGCCACGCTTGGAATGCGGCTTGCAGGTGTGCGACATTGTAAAAATAAATAATGGTTAAAAATTCTAATAAATTGTCGCGCTTCACTTTGCTAGTGAAATAATATACTACATACGGTACCGATAGGGTATTTTTCTGTGGCGACGCCGACGGTACCGACGATGTTCTGCGGGAACAGCTACAAAACGATTGTCGCTACCCACCGCTACCGAATAGTTTTCTTGTAGGAAAGTAATTAATGTTGGACTCATACTACCGATCTTTAGTTCTATGACCACCGCGGCCGCTGTGCTATTCTCCATACAAATCGTTTACGCAGTCGCTAGCGAGTATGGTCAGTGTTAAAACACAGTTCCTTGCCGTCTCACTCTCCACTACAGGCACTACACATATATATATTCATAGTAGTCTTTGAAGAAAAGTAAAAAGAACTTTATATTTTGAGCGTTAACTTCGCTTGGTCGGGTAATACGAGAGTCATCCACTCGGTCGCCTCGTGTGGGCTCCGTGCGCCGCACCAGATTTACCTATTTCTTCATAGAGTTTGTACGGAGTATCTTCCGTCTCACGCGCTCGGCGCTCTAACGCGACTTTCATAGAAATTGTACTGGCTAGTGCGTGAGCTCCACGAAGCGCACGGAGAGGTTTTTTGAGACCGAGCGAAAAAGAGTTTTAAAGACTACGATATAGCGTAGTGGTTTCTTTGCATTTTTTTAAATGTAATTTATGTATGTTTATTTATACGTGTGTATTTATGTGTGTTATGTGTGTGGGAAATGCCTGAATTAAATGATTTTATTGTTATTATATTACAGATAATTGAGATTGTTTTATTGATGTGATAAGAATGGTATTGATGGTGTTAAATTTTTGGTAGTGCAACGCACGAGCGCACTCAAGGTACAGCCGCCACTGAGATTAAGTATACCTACAAATAACCAGCAACAAATTATTTAAAGTAAATTACAGAAAAAGGTACTGATTGAAATTGTAAAAAAAAAAATTTTTTTAATATATTGGCGGACAATCTTACACAAATCGACCCAGTCCCAAACTAAGCAAAGCTTGTACTATGGGTACTAGATGACGATATACATACTTATATAGATAAATACATAGAAAACATCCAAGACCCAAGAACAAATATCCATGCTAAATGCACAAATAATGCCCTGGCCGGGATTCGAAGCCGGAGGCAGTGTCACTACCAACTAGGCTAAACAGGCCGTCAATTACTCCATTAACGATTATTTAAATGACGATACATTGTAAGATGACACATTTTGTACATTATATTGTAATTTAATTCTTGTAATTTGTACATTATAGTTATTGTACATACATACATGTTAGGTAGGCGATACGAACAAGCCGGTTTCCGAAGAGGCTTTAGCACCGTAGACCACATCCATACGCTCCGTCAGGTTATACAGAAGACTGAGGAGTATAACCTGCCCCTCTGTTTAGCGTTCGTGGACTACGAGAAAGCCTTCGATTCGATCGAAACCTGGGCTGTACTACAAACTCTCCAGCGGTGCCAAGTGGACTACCGGTATATCGAAGTGCTGAAAAGTTTGTACAAAAACGCTACTATGTCAGTCCGACTCCAGGACCAGAACTCAAAGCCTATTCCGTTGCAGCGGGGAGTCAGGCAAGGAGATGTTATTTCTCCTAAACTGTTCTCCGCTGCACTGGAGGATGTTTTCAAGACTCTGGACTGGAGAAGGCTAGGCATCAACATAAACGGCGACTACCTCACTCACCTTCGGTTTGCTGACGATATAGTAGTCTTGGCTGAGACCATGGAGGATATAAGTACAATGCTCAATGACCTCAGTAAAGCCTCCGAGCGAGTTGGTCTAAGGATGAACATGGACAAGACGAAGATCATGTCAAATGTCCATGTCGCACCAACTCCCTTAACAATCGGACACTTTACGCTCGAAGTTGTAGACGATTACGTATACCTAGGACAGACTGTCCAGTTAGGTAGGTCCAACTTCGAGAAAGAGGTTAATCGTCGAATCCGACTCGGCTGGGCAGCGTTCGGGAAGCTACGGCACATCTTTTCGTCCAATATTCCGCAGTGTCTCAAGACAAAAGTCTTTGACCAGTGTGTGTTGCCAGTGATGACATATGGCACTGAAACGTGGTCGCTTACTATGGGCCTCATAAGAAGGCTCAAAGTCACCCAAAGGGCAATGGAGAGAGCTATGTTGGGAGTTTCTCTGCGTGATCGCATCAGGAATGAGGCCATCCGCAGCAGAACCAAAGTGACCGATATAGCCCTCCGAATCGCTAAACTTAAGTGGCAGTGGGCGGGGCACATAGCACGTAGAACCGATGGCCGTTGGGGCGGAAAGGTTCTCGAGTGGCGACCACGTACCGGAAGGCGTAGCGTGGGCAGGCCCCCCACACGGTGGACTGATGACCTGGTGAAGGTCGCGGGTGTCCGCTGGATGCGGGTGGCGCAGGACCGGTCATTGTGGAAGTCTTTGGGGGAGGCCTATGTCCAGCAGTGGACGTCTTTCGGCTGACATGATGATGATGACATACATACATAAACTCATGCCGTTATCCCATGGGATAGGCAGAGACCAAAGAACGCCAAATACTACAGTTATTGTGATTACTATAGTTATTGTGACATTTTAATTTAATTCTCCACTACTCTCGAATATTGTGCTTTTCAGAAAATTGACATAAATCATTGTAAGACTGCTTAGTATTTTAAATTTATGTGAATTATTTTAATTATGCATGTCCTTACACTCGCATTTAATTCTAGTGAACTTTGTAAGCATGCACATAGTAACCATTATGTGGCTAATCAGGGTGTCATGTACCTACCACCTTTTTTAACCGACTTCAAGATTTCAAACTGGAGGTTATCAATTCGGTTGTATGATTTTTTTTTTATGTTTGTTACTCCATAACTCCGTCATTTCTTAACCGATTTAGAAAATTCTTTTTTTGATTGTAAGTATATGTAAATGAAGTCTGTTTGACTTCATTCATAATAACAGTATTGCTGCGCATAAACCTCTATGTGTCGGTTTGGAAATATCTGTGGTCTGTTGGCAGTCTATGACAAGTGAGAGTTGACAGGTCAAAGGTTTTACCGCTATACAAAAGTGCAAGTAATCTAAGAAATATTTTAAATGTTAGTCACTATTAACATGGTCATAGTCACTATTAAGATTGAATAAGAAGAATAAGTGGAATAATAGCTTTAATGTTGTTTCTCTTTTCAGGTAAGATAGTTTTGTAATTTTATTCCATAACAAATATTGTGTGCTAAACCTAAGTATTCATGATAATAAAAAACCGTTCTCTTTTCAGAGCAACTCAATACAGTTTTATTTCACCACTTCAACCTTACCTACCATAAGTGTATAAAGTACACATTATAAAACAAACTTTGATAGATTTGATCGCTACGGGGTTGCCAAATTTTGTGACAGATAAAATTGAGAGGGATACTTTACAAGTAACTGAAGAATTGTTTAGTCACATTAGGGGCTTAGAATGTTTAGTGGAGGGAAAGACTTGGGAAAAAAAGACTCTAGTGTTTGAAAATAAAATAAAAGAGAAAAATGTCAAGGAGCAGCCATGTAGAATTTGTGAAAAGGAAAATAAAGGCAAACGGTATCATCCCGAGTCCCTATGCTGGTTTAAAAATAAAAATAATGATAGACTTAAACGGGATCAAATAAGGAGTGTTAATAATTCCGAGTTAGAGACCGAATTAAATGAAATGGACCAAAAAAACTAGTAATTCCGCCATTGATCAAGATTAAATTGTTAATTAATGATACCTTGCAAGTATTAGGAGTTTACGATTCAGGATCTAATGTATCTTTGATAAATTCGAGATTATTGTCCTTGACAAATAACTCAAGCAATAACAAAATAAAAAGAGCGGGTCTGAAAACGATTAATGGCGTAAAAAAATCGATTGGGATGGTAAACCTAAAACTAAAAATATTGGAAATGGAAAAAGATGTGAGTGTGTTTGTAATAGATGAAGAAAATTTCGATTATGATTTCCTAATTGGATTAGATTGCATCGAAAAATTTTATTTAATTCAAAATGAAAAATTGGTGATTTCACAAAACATTCCCATCCTGACGACACAGGTACAAAAAAAATGACAAATCTTAAAAATGCTAATTTAATTCCTGGCTTCACAGGTAGCAAAATGGAAAAAAATAAAGATTATAAAAATAAGGATAATCATAATCATAATCATAAATCATTTATTTGCGTGAATAGGGTCAGATTACAGTTCTTATAATACATTAGTTTTAAGTATCTCCTAATTCAACCGTCCACAAACAGCATGCAAATATTTAAATTAAAATCTATCTATACATTGCTTTATTAATAGTTATTATGTATACAAATAATCTTTTACAGAGTAAAACATCTTATTTCGTAACCACTCGTGAAGTGTTTTTTTAAATTTGTTGAGAGGCAAATTCTTAATATCAGGTGGCAGCTTATTATATATATTTATGCACATCACATAGCAATTTTTCTTAAACATCGCTGTTCTTTGTTGTTTTTCAATCTCTAGTCTTTCGCAGTTTCTAGTATTTCTGGGATATAAGTCACTAGCCTTGATGAACATATGTAAATGTTGTTTTACAAATTTAGATGTTTCGAAAACATACAGAGAAGGCAACGGTAAAATATTTAGTCTACGGTACATCGGGGGTACATAAGGGTATTTTGGAAAAAACAAAACAGGACTGTGAAATAAATTTTAATGAACACTTAGAAGTTGAAAACTTTGACATATCTGTAAATCACCTGGACCAATATCAACAGTCAAAAATAGATGACCTGATTTGCAAATATTCATCACTTTTTGCAAAGGACAAGTATGATGTCGGCATGGTAAAGGACTATGAGGCTCATATTGATTTGATAGTTGATAAATATTGCAGTAAAAGACCATATAGGTGCACTATTGAGGATAGAAGGGAAATACAACAACAAATATCAATGTTGTTACAGAAAAACTTAATTGAAGAGTCTTATAGTCCTTTCGCAGCCCCGGTAACATTGGCATATAAGAAAGAGGAAGGAAAAAAATCAAGGTTATGTGTCGATTTTCGTGATTTAAATAAAATTGTAGTCCCTCAATCACAACCGTTCCCGTTGATCGAGGATTTAATGATCAAAACAAGAAACTGTAGGTTTTTTTCCACACTGGACATAAACTCTGCGTTCTGGTCGATTCCACTAAAAATTGAAGACAGGAAAAAGGTAGCGTTTGTTACTCAGGAGGGCCACTTTCAGTGGACTTGTTTACCGTTTGGTCTAAAAACCTCGCCTGCAATTTTTCAGAGGATATTAAGCGGTATCATCAGAAAACATGGACTGTCAGATTTTACGGTAAATTATATAGACGATATTTTAGTGTTTTCGGAAACTTTCGCAGACCATATGAAACATTTATCCTTATTATTGGAAGCGATCGTAAAGGAGGGATTTAGACTAAAGTTCTCGAAATGTAGCTTTGCTCAGGACTCTGTAAAATATTTGGGCCACATCATAAGAAATAACACAATTACTCCATTAAAAGACAACTTGATTGCTATAAAAGAATTCCCAGTACCAAAGACACAGAAAAATGTCCGCCAGTTCTTAGGTAAAATAAATTTCTATGGAAAATATATCCCGAGAAGTTCGATAATATTGGATCCTTTACACAACTTATTAAGGAAAGGACAAAGATTTGATTGGTCAGATAAATGCCAGGAGTCATTTGAGACGACAAAAAAACTACTGTGTCTAAAACCTATTTTGGCAATATTTGATCGGAACCTACCAATACACATTTATACAGACGCAAGTATTCAAGGGATAGGCGCGATCTTGAAACAGCCACAGAATAATGGCGAAGAGAAACCTTGTGCTTACTTTTCAAGGAAATTAAATAATGCTCAAAAAAAGAAAAAGGCCATATATCTCGAGTGTTTGGCAATCAAAGAAGCCGTTAAATATTGGCAATATTGGCTCCTAGGTAAAACATTTACGGTTTTCTCTGATCACAAACCGTTAGAAAAAATGAATATAAAAGCTAGAACGGATGAGGAATTAGGTGACCTGGCATACTACTTATCTCAATTTAATTTTAAAGTCATCTATTCTCCAGGAAAGTATAACGTGGAGGCAGATTCTTTAAGTAGAAATCCTGTATTAAACCCGAGTGACAGCCAAGAAGAGAATCTAAAATGTGTGAACTTAATTACACTCAATGATATACAAAATGATCAGAAAAATAACGAAGACATAAACAAAAACAGGGATAAATTACTGCTCAAAGATACACTTTATTACAAAAAAAATGGTAAAAAAGAAAAAATTCTAATTTCGGAGAAATTTAGTAAGAAACTTATAAAAAATACACACGATTATTACTGTCATTTAGGATCACAACAAATAGGAAGCAAAATTAAGCCGTTCTATACTGCGAAAAATTTAACAAGTAACATTAAAAAGATCTGTGATAACTGTGAAATCTGCATTAAAAATAAATCAAGGGGAAAATATAAGTTTGGTTTAATGTCACACCTAGGTCCTGCAACTTGCCCATTTGAGATAATGTCTATAGATACCATAGGAGGTTTTGGAGGTAAACGTTCTACCAAAACGTATCTACATTTACTTGTAGATCACTTCACTAGATATGCTTATATTTCGACCTCTAAAACTTAAAGTTCTGGTGACTTTATAAAGCCTGTAAAAAACGTGACTATTAAGGGAAATAAAATTGGTATGATTTTCTCGGATCAGTATCCGGGTATAAATTTGAGGGATTTTAAAAACTTTCTAGATAAAGAGAATATACCAATCATATTCACTGCAGTCAATGCTCCATTTTCCAATGGTCTCAATGAGAGATTAAATCAAACATTGGTTAACAAAATAAGGTGTAAAATAAATGAGAGGAAAGATAAATTGGCTTGGACTACCATTGCTCATGAGTGCACTCAAAAGTATAATGAAACAGAACACACAGTGACAGGATTTTCTCCAAAATATTTGCTAGAAGGAAAATCATTTGATATATAACCAAATGAATTGAAAAAGGAAAAAACATATAGTGAATTAATACAAGATCGAAAAATCGCGTTAGAAAACTCTATAAAATCACACAATAGTAATAAAAAACGGTTTGATAAAAACAGGAAAGAGTGCGAGATCAAAGTAGGAGAATTAGTTTACGTGGAAAATGGAAATCGCCTAAACAGAAAAAAGTTACACGAATTAAAAATTGGTCCATATAAAGTATTAGAGAAAATATCAAACTCGATTTATAGAATAGATACAGGACATAAGAAATCTGAATCAAATTTGTTTCACATCACAAAACTTGTCCCTTTACTGAAACTTGTGTGAAGTTATATATTAAAGGTGTAATTAACCACACAGATCGAGGGGGGGAGATGTAAATGAAGTCTGTTTGACTTCATTCATAATAACAGTATTGCTGCGCATAAACCTCTATGTGTCGGTTTGGAAATATCTGTGGTCTGTTGGCAGTCTATGACAAGTGAGAGTTGACAGGTCAAAGGTTTTACCGCTATACAAAAGTGCAAGTAATCTAAGAAATATTTTAAATGTTAGTCACTATTAACATGGTCATAGTCACTATTAAGATTGAATAAGAAGAATAAGTGGAATAATAGCTTTAATGTTGTTTCTCTTTTCAGGTAAGATAGTTTTGTAATTTTATTCCATAAGAAATATTGTGTGCTAAACCTAAGTATTCATGAATAATAAAAAAACCGTTCTCTTTTCAGAGCAACTCAATACAGTTTTATTTCACCACTTCAACCTTACCTACCATAAGTGTATAAAGTACACATTATATATATATATCCAAGTTGGTCCCGTTTTTGTCAAAACTCAGTTCTGATGATGGGATTCATGAGGAATTGAGGGAAATTCTCAAATCTTAAAGGCAAACATATAGTGATTTTTATGTTTTTATCAACAAGTCGAGCATTTTCATCCAAAAATGTGACATTTGATGAAGTGGAACTGCTGATGATGATCAGAACAGAACTTTTCAACGACGAAAAGTTCACGTATGGCGATTTGTCCTTCTAGCTGTGTTTGTTAAGCAAGTTTTATTTTCACGATTATTTTTTGTCATGCTCGAGTTCTGATGATAGGACCCATTAGGAATCGAGGGAACTCCTCAAATGTGAAAGGCACACAAAGTCATAAGTCATAAGTTATTTATTCGTAAAGCCATTTTACACGTTATAAAACACAAATAGTGATTTTAGTATTTTCATGAACTAATCAAGCATTTTCATTCATAAAAGTGACATTTGATGAAGTAGAACTGCTGATGATGAGCAGAACGGAACTCTTCAACGACGCGTAGTTCACGTTTGGCGATTTGTTCTCTTCGTTTTGTTTGTCAAGCAAGCAAGGTTTTTCCATGATTCCATGAGGAATTGAAGGTACTTAGTCTTCTACCATTATAATTTTGGGGTGGTTGGGATCTACCTCCTAGCGGTCCACCCCGGGCAACGTCGCCTCATTGGCGGCGGCTGAAGATCTCACAAAGCGGTGTGGTAGGCCTGAAGCAGTCGCAAAAGGCCGCCTGGTTCGCGACCACCCTCCCACCGAAGTCCGGCGCCAAGCGACCGCGTTCCGCTGAGTGTGTGGGAGTACCAGTGCCTTTGGGGAAGTAAAGGGAGATGTCAGTTGCGCAGCCCAAGTCTGGTCTGGAAATTGTTGGGCTGCACTGAATCGGGTAACTCATGCTGGAGGCTAGCGGGATCCTAAGCACGGTCTTAAGCCGTAGGCCGACCGCCGGTAGTATAGGGGGCCCAATTAGCACGTTAGCCACGTGTGAAAGGCTGCCCCACACAACGCGCGAAAAATCCCGAAATGCTCCACCGTGCCAGTTGGCGACTGGAGGGGAGGACCCGGTGGCCATTTCGGGGGGGTTAGGGCGTCCCCGCAGGCTCCAAATGAGTTCCCCAACGTTCGGTGTAGTTCTTCGGTTCCTTTTGGACAAACTGGGCTGCGCCTCGACATTTCCCTTACTTCCCCACAAATAATCACTAAAAAAAATATGCAAAGAAAGAGAAAGAATGTAGTTAAAAAACGGCTGCACTTCCTCCCATTTAAAGTGCACCTCTCCAACATCAGAGGATTGCACTCCAACATCGATCCGGTCCATCACCACCTTGAGACCGAGAAGCCGCACCTATTCTTTCTCACGGAGACGCAGATAGCGACACCGTCAGACACGTCGTACCTCAACTACCCGGGGTACTCACTTGAACACAGATTCAGGAAACACGCTGGGGTCTGTGTGTACGTGCGTGATGACATTTGCTGTCTGCGTTTCCGTTGCTTTGAAGGTACTGGGTTTTCTACCATTTGGATTATGGTGGATACAGGAATAGACAAAACTGTCTATGCTTATATCTACCGTTCGCACAAAGGTAACCAGGAGACAACCAGACTTTTTGACCACCTTATAGAGACGGCAGATCTTGCCCAACAGCGGTATCCCACGGCGGAACTAGTCTTCCTGGGGGACTTTAACGCACACCATAGTGAGTGGCTGTTCCCGTACCAGGAAACCGACCACGCTGGGAGAGAGGCGCGCAAACTTGCATTGACGCTAGATCTCACCCAGCTGGTGAACGTTGCGACGCGGGTGCCTGATGTTGACGGGCATACACCCAATTGCCTTGACCTTCTGCTGACAACTAATCCAGACCAGTACTCCGTGTCGGTTTCCGCCCCCCTAGGGTCATCCGACCATTGTCTGGTGAAGTCCGTATCGATCCGATCTCCTCCTGATGACAGCCCCAGAGGCACAAGGAGAGTTTGGAGATACGAGTCAGCAGATTGGGATGAGATGCGGCACTTCTTTGCGTCTTATCCTTGGCGGCAAATGTGTTTTTCTTCGAACGACCCCTCGCTCTGCGCTGACGCGATTGCTGACGTGATACGGCAGGGAATGGAGTTTTTTATTCCGTTCTCAGACATCCCGCTCGGTCACAAAGCCCGGCCATGGTACAATGCGGACTGCGCGCGTGCTGAGGCCCGCAAAGAGTCTGCCTACCAGGCCTGGGTTCAAGCTCGTGACCGCAAAATTCGAGCTCGAAGGGTTCGTTCTAAGAAGAGGGCATTCAACTTAGCCGCCAAATCTTGCAAAAGGGTGATCCGTAAGGCTCGGTTCGATCACATCCGTAGAATAGGGGCCAGACTAGCAACCTACCCCCCAGGTAGTAAGCAGTTCTGGTCCTTATCTAAATCGATCGAAACCAATTTCTGTCGTCCGTTGCTTCCTCCCATGCAGAAGCCTGATGGCTCGCTGGCTTTCACCGCATTAGAGAAGGCCAATCTCTTTGCCTCTCTGTTTGGCAGTAACTCGCGTCTGGACACTGGCTCTCATCTACCACCATCAATACCTCAATGTGGCTCCTCGATGTCTGAGGCCACGATTCATAACAAAGAGGTCCGTAGAGCACTGCTGAGTCTAGACGTAAACAAAGCTAGTGGGCCTGATGGTATACCTGCAAGGGTTCTGAAGCACTGTGGTCCCGAGTTGTCTCCTGTTCTTACACGTTTGTATCGTCTCTCTCTCAAGACGAATACCGTACCGGCATCCTGGAAGCTTGCCAATGTGCAACCAGTGCCCAAGAAAGGTAGTCGTGCCGATCCCTGCAATTATCGACCTATCGCCATTACCTCCATACTCTGTAAGGTTATGGAGAGAGTTCTGAACAGTAAGCTGCTGACTTACCTTGAAGCTAACGACCTTCTCAGTGATCGGCAATATGGGTTTCGCCGGGGCCGTTCCACTGGGGATCTTCTTGTGTATGTTACGCACTACTGGGGCGAGGCCATCGAGAAACACGGTGAGGCTCTTGCCGTGTCTCTTGACATCTCGAAGGCTTTTGACAGGGTTTGGCATGCTAGTCTGCTTCGCAAGCTTCCTGCATATGGTATTCCTTCTGGCCTCTGTAGCTGGATATCTGACTTCCTGAGTGGGCGGTCAATCCGAGTTGTCATTGATGGCTGCTCGTCGAACCTCATGGCCATTGATGCCGGTGTCCCTCAGGGATCTGTTCTCTCCGCGACCCTTTTCCTGCTTCATATTAACGACCTTCTTCTACCAGGAGTGGTCGCATACGCAGATGACAGTACGGTCATGGAGAGATATTTGTCCAGCACGGGGGCTGGCCGTGATGAAATTCAGTCTGAGAGAGAGACAATGGTAGAGCGAATTAACTCAACCTTAAGTCTTGTCTCCCAATGGGGTGATAACAATCTGGTTAGTTTCAACGCCACCAAAACGCAAGCGTGTCTGTTTACCGCAAAAAGGAGCTCATTCAATCTGGCTCCTACTTTCCGAGGTACAACCGTGTCTGTAGCCAACGATCTCGAGCTGCTTGGCATGACGTTAAGCTCAAACCTTAACTTCGGCACTACCATCGAGTCCAAAGCCGGAACAGCGGCCAAAAAGCTGAGCATCCTAAATAAGGTCAAGCAATACTTCACCCCTGGGCAGCTTCTATCTTTATATAAAGCCCAAGTCCGGTCTTGCATGGAGTATTGTAGTCACCTTTGGGATGGCTCGGCTAAGTACCAACTTGCCGCACTCGACTCGGTGGACCGCAGAGCCAGGAGGCTCATTGGCGGCAGTACGGTAGTGGGAAATAAGCTGCAGAGCTTAGCACATCGACGCAAAGTAGCATGTCTGTGCGTCTTCTACAAACTGTACTTCGGTGAGTGTGCTCAGGAGCTCCATGAGCTCATACCGCCTTCCCCCTTCTTCCATCGGACATCCAGACGTACGGCTGGCTACCATCCTTACCTGGTCGAAATTCCTCTAGTTCGAACCAAGCGCTTTGCATCTTCTTTTATAATGCGCACTTCTAAGGTTTGGAATTCTCTGCCGGCGTCTGTATTTCCGAGTTCATATAACCTGGACCTTTTTAAGGCACGAGTGAATAGGCATCTTCTGGGTGAGCTCGCTTCATCGTCGGCCTCATCTTTGCCCCCTGGCTAGATGCTGGCCAAGAGCAATCCCATTGTTAATAAAAAAAAAAAAAAAAAAAAAAAAAAAACATACTTATAGCCATTTTTATTTTATTGTATGGAATCTAAGAGTGCACCATCTAAGTTTAATAATCTTTCACCGGACTCCCCCATTGAAGTCGGTTTTTTTTTTAAATTATAAGCTGGAAATTGCGTATCGGCCTTCATGGGGGTAGGCACGGTGATATGGGACTCCTGTTCATCAGGTTACCTACTGAAACCCAGCGGCTTCCCATCATCGCCTTAGTGAGACACCGCGGGATTCACTTGCGCATGCCACCGCTGATGTCTCGGCATATGCCCGCATCGACGCGAGCTCAGGTCCTAAAAGGTTTCTGCCATTGAGTGCACTAGTTTAGAGGCAGCACCTTTGCACAGTTGAGACACTTAGTTGTTCAGTGGTAGGGCCCACCCAATCACTACCAGTAGCTCACTAGGATGGAGGGAGAAGATGAGCGTATAGTCGCCTCCTACCTCCACCTCGTCGTCTTCGGAGAGCTCCGCTGCCTACTTCTGCATGATAACCTCCTCGCAGAAGGTGGACATTGCCTCCCAGCACCTCTTGCTGTCGAGCATCGCGCTTACGATGCTCGAGAGGTCTCCCCCCACAATAGCCCTCAGGGTGTACCGCTGAGGGCCCCAAGCCGTACACTCCATCAATGTGTGGAGCGCCGAATCCTGCGGCACGCCACACTCGTGACAGACGGGTAATTCCTCTCGACCTGCCACCCGATGCAGGTATTCGCCGAAACACCCGTGTCCGGCGAGCACCTGCGTCATTCTGTAGGACAACGACCCGTGCCGCCGGGTAACCCAGCGAACCAGATGAAGACGAACCGCCTCCACCGTCACTAGGCCGGCCACAAGGGACTCCAAGTCTTCCGCCCACCTGCGGAGCAACGCAGCATATGCGGTTGCTCTGACCCGCTCTCATGCACCTACATATAATTAACATCTTCTGAATTGCACTTGACTTAAAATGTTGAATAATTCGTCTAAAACGTAACTTTCATATACTATGTCTTCTTTATGGCGTACTTTTTAATCCTGCAACTCCCCGATATCTAAAGGAGCGTTTCAACTATCTTTCTTCTATAAGGTGCGCTAAAAATTTTCTTCTATCTGTTCCATCCTCCAGCTCCAAATTTTACAATAATTCCTTTACATTTCAGGCGGCTCGTCTGTGGAATTCTCTGCCTGTAGATATAAGATGTGCTAAATCCCTTTTAATATTCAAAAATAAGTTAAAACTATACTACTTGTCACTGCGGTAGTTTCGCATTTCTCCCTCTTAGTGTGTGTTGTTTGAACAATTTTAGAGCTTCTATCTGGTTTGACTGTGTTGTTAGCATTAATTTCTATTTATTTATGCGTATGTTTATGTATGTCTACATATCTGTGTATATATGTGTGTGTGGAATTGGGGGAGGCTTATGTCCAGCAGCGGACGTCTTTCGGCTGGTATGACTCTTTTATCTTTATTTATACCAAAAGAGGTATAACATATTATGATGATTATTATTATTTGTTTGCCTACTCAATATTTTTTGCATCAATTCCACTTCCCAAAGGTAGTCTGGAAGAGATTGCTCTTTAGCAATAAGGCCGCCAATTGTCGACCGTTATTTAATTATTTAATTACTATTTAACAATGATATTTTAAGTATAGATAGGTTATGCTCGAACATTACAAGCGCAAAAAGTGCTTCCAACATCGCGGCATCACACATTCGCATTTTGATTTATTGTTTACAATACGCACACTTCATCGAAAGCGTAAAAGAGATAGCTTTATCAAAATAATACATAAGAAAGAGACAGCCTTCACCCGGAACACCAATCACCGCACGTTTGACACAGATTAAAGAAACTAACACTAGGCAGAAGGTGCAAACTGTTTCTACCTATTAATCGACGGATGATAGCGAGTGTAAGTAATAGTAATACCGCTATCGGGTTGTCGTTTGCGTAGCAGGCACGTCAAAGAATTACAAAATAATTGACTCGGACACGGATTTTTGAATAAATGTACAGACAGCAAAACTAATCTTGTCAAAAAATATTACATGCCTGTTGATGTCAATCGATTATATTTCTATCAAGCAACAAAAACTTCTTACAGACCGACCACGTGTAGGATACAAGAAAGGACACTTCTTCACTTTTCACTTTTCGTCACTGGTACTCAGAGATATACTTTAAAAATTAACATTTAATAGTTACAGCATTATTTCTTCTAAATAAACCCGAAGAAATAAATAGGGCAGTAAGTTGAAGTTGACTATGTAACCCATATAATCTAGACTTGAATGTGATTTAGTATGACGCATCTGTTACATTAATCTATGTTCGCAGTCTGTTTGTCTTTATCACTCTCATTGCAAACGACACTAGGTAGCTAAATTGATTGAATATTTGCTAAATTGAAGGATAAAATGGAAAAAATAACATAATTTCAGCTTACTTACTTGTGGTATGTGATACCTGTTGCCTTAGTACGTTTGAATGTATAATTAGTGCACTTTCGCAACACGCATGACGGCATTTTTAAGGTCACTTACCTCGTTGGCGGGAACTCGTGTCAACATCGCCTCTCTCGCTTGCCTGGGAGCGACTGAAGCCAATAGGCGATGTTTAGCGTCTTTATAGCGGCACACTTTAGGTACGCGGGTAACGTATCTATACTTAAAATATCATTGCTATTTAACTGTTTTTGGTGAACAATACAGAATAATTGTATTGTATTGTAATTTGAATAAACGATTCGCGTCCTTATCATTAATCATATGAATGACCCACACGTATAATACAGAATTTACAACCATTATAAATAATTTGTTGTCATAATCACCAACCTTGGCCGACCAATGTCATGTCAAGGCAGCTCAATTAGAGGCGTCATACGATAATGCACCTTACGTCAATGAATTACGGTTCTTTAAAAATTTACTATGCCGAAATGGTTCTTGCCGGCTTGTTTGTGCCATAATAATAGTATATGGAAATACTTTGGCAATTTGAATCTTATTAAGTGTTGTAAGGTCTATAATGGTCACCATCTTAATTGTTCCTGTGTAGGTAGGTACTGATACAGTCTGTTGTTGTAGTAAATATATGTCCAATAAAATTAGCAGAAACAGTAATATACAATACAATACATATACCTACTCTTTATTGCACATCTCCGACAAATGAATTAGTTACAAACAGAAAGAAAATAGCAACATGTAAGTGGGTAGAGGTAGACAACACGGTCTTATCGCTAGAGCGCGATCTCTTCCATACAACTTTTGGGTTGCGAAAAAAAGTAAAATAATATATGCAGTAGATGGTGCTGAGATATTAATATAAAACATACAAAATAATTTATAAAGTAGTTAAAATACATACTTATATACTTTTATTGTCGGCCTCTTTACCCTAGTTGGTAGTGTCATTGCCTCCGAAGCTAGAGGACCCAGGTTCGATTCCCGGTAAGGGCATTTGTTTCTGTGGTGAGCAGAGACATTTGTTCCTGAGAACTGGATGTTTTCTATGTATTTAAGTATATATCTATTAAATATATCGTCGTCTAGTACCCATAACACAAGCCTTATTGAGCTTACTGTGGAACTAGTTCGATTTGTGTAAAAAATGTCCCCTAATATTTATTTATTTATGATTTATTTATTTATATATAAACACATACATACAATCATACGAGTACACATATATAATATCACATAACAAATAATATAAATGTATATATATATTTATTTATATACATACAGTCAGCCAAAAAAACTAAGAAAGAAAGAATTTTATAGGTAGTTGATATTAAGGAAGAGACAAATAATGTTTATTGAGTAAGGATTTGAAACTATTAATAGATATCGCCCGTCTTAAGCGTGTAACAAACAGGAACGGCCTGCGGCCGCGGTCAATAGTAAATTTGACAGCTAATGACAAGTTTACTATTGGCTATGTGCGAAGTAGGTGGTGGGGGAAAGGATCGCAGCGCACACCACGGCAGAAATGTGTACTTACCGGGGACATCTGTCAAATTTACTTTCACGTTTCCTATTGGTTTCTTAACGGTTTTCTAACATTCGTTTCGTTTGTATTTATTTTCTTATTTATTTTAATAAAATTTCCAGCAAGGGGTTTTCTCGTTTACTAAAATAAATAAAATATGCATGTGTCATTATTTGAAATTGCCCCGGGACCCTTGACGTTTGACGCTTCAGATGTGCACATAGCTAATTGACCGCGCGGCCTAGGCCGCGCCGGTTTGTGACAGACTTTATGTCACAAGGGAGAGAGTTCCACATTCGAATGGCTTTAAAAGTGAACGAACAGTTGTAAAATGTGGAAGAAGAAGAAGGCACTATTAAAAGTATGAAATGTTTCAAACACAGAACACAACATACACTGCTTCAAATATGAGCGAGATGGTATTCCGTCCGGCGGTACCCTACTAATTTAGCTATACCTATAGATACAGAACCCTATTATTATTGTTCATATTTTTGGCTATAGATCAGTACAAACATTATTCTTGCTGCTTGTACCAGCACTTAATATCTGCCAAACCAAAGGTTGCAAATATATTTAACACATCCTAACAGCCCTAGGAACAGGAGCGTTCGTGGCCCAGCAGCGCCCGCGTACCGCGTGCGGTATGCGAGGTTAAGCAATGTCGGGCGAGGTCAGTCCTTGGATGGGTGACCGCTTTTAGTGGTTACTAACTGAGCGCTCCCGTGCTTTGGAAGGCACGTTAAGCCGTTGATCCCGTTTGCTGTCTATGATAGCAGTCGTTAAGCCAAGTTAGAGGCCTCCGGGCGGCTTGAGAACCTCTAACAGTCATGTTGCCCACTCACTTGACAACCCTAATCCCAATATGGTCTAGTTTCCCCCTCGGGTTGGAAGGTCAGATGGCAGTCGCTTCCGTAAAAACTAGTGCCTACGCCAATTCTTGGGATTAGGTAGCGGACCCCAGGCATCCTTCAGAATGCAAATGTACTGGGAATAACGCGAGGAGGATGATGACATCCTAACAGCCCTACAAATAAAGTTGAAACGCACAGAGCGCGGCGGAACGTTGGCAGCGTCGTTGCGGGGCGCAGGCGGTTTTTCGGTAAAGCGAACGCGTTCCGGGGCACGTCGCACCAAAAAACCGCGCGGGATAGCGGAGCGTAGGCAGCGTGTGTGACATATGAAGCAGTAATAGACACTATCGACAGTCGACAGTTTCGGAAAGATCAAAAATGCAAAACCGCCTCCGCCCCGCACCGCGCCCGCTCTGTGCGTTTCGAGCTATAGAGTCGTATCATATACTCTTATTTATACGCGGTTTGTTATAGCAGATATTCGTGCTGGTGATTGTACAAGCTGCAGTTGGAATGCAGCTATATCACAGCCTTATCTTGCACTTGTCAAAGCAATGACAAACATAAATACCATGTTATTATGTGTAGGATGCGGTCAGGGCGAAGTACCGTTATCTAATCTGGGGAAGTAGGCTCCCTTCTCGAGAGATAACTATCGAAAGATTGTGTGTAAACTCTTCACCAGTGAGCTACTTAATTATTTTTGCCAGCGATACGATATTCTGTTGTTAGAACGATAAGTTCTTACTAGGAAAAATGCCCTATTTTTAACCCCCGACGTGGAACACTAAGAGGGGTGTTAAAGGTTTTACATGGGTCTGTGTATGTGTGTGTCTGTCTCTGGCATCATAGCTCTTAAACGACTGAAGCGATTCGAATGCGGTTTTTTTTATTTGAAAGCAGGTTTTTCAGCAATGGTTCTTAGCCATGTTTTATCAAAATCTGTTCAGTCTTTTTTGAGATAATGAACTTTGAAATGAAAACGTCGGGGGTTAATCAACTTTTATAAGTTGCCAGTTACAATTTTACTGTTAATTTTAATAATAATAATAAAGCATCGCAAAATGGTGACCCTGACTTGATGTGAACACGCAAACTTCTGAATTGACACAGACTTGTCTTGCCTGCCAGCGTAGCAAAGTTTCTAGGCATATTTCCGCTCCTCTAGGGAGTTTAGTGCAACCATCTGGTCGCTTCATTCACGTGCATATCGATATCATTGGTCCCCTTCGTGTCTCTGACGATTCCCGTTATTGTCTCACAGCTATTGACCGAGTTTCCAGGAGGCCAGAGGTGTGGCCTATGCGTACCATTACTGCCGAAGAAATATCCGATACTTTCGTGCAGGAGAGAAATCTAGATTTAAAAGTTCGGCGTCCTTTTATATGTAATTATGTATACCATAAGCACTGATCAGACACAGTATGCACATATGTGCCAATAACCGAAATAAGACAACAGCGTACCATCCAAACGCGAAGGGTATGATTGAGCGACTTCATCGCCAATTAAAAGCCGCACTAATGTGCCACTCCAGTTCCTGGATGCGCGCACTTTCTCTCTTACGCCTAATAGATTACAGTTCTTATAATTCTGTGTATTGGGTCGTGATTACCCAAGTTTATCACCTGCCATCCATTCTTTTTCATGTTTCTGATCTCATTTTATCCCAAGTTAGTGAAGTCACTTTTTCCTATTTCCCTCCCTATCGTTCGTATTTGAAGTATCATTAAACGTTGCTGATTTGACTATCAGTGAACAGTCCTGATTTTTCTAAAGAAATCAAACTTTTTGTTAGTAGTTTCTAATATTGTTGAGCGCGCTTGCTTGTTACGACTGCAATAAAAGTACAAAAACTGTACACAACACGGTCAGAGACAAACATAAGACAATATAATCGTTAAGAGTGATATCATCCAAACAATCCTTGGGTAGCGGAAAAAAAAACATAACACAATTAACATAAGTAAAAAACCTCTTACTAACAGGTAAAGCAGACGGAAAACTACACCGAAGCAGAAGTCCTATATATGGTACAGTCGAGGACTTTAATTTGGTACCCCCTTAAGGTTGACAGTCCTGTCAAACGCTGTAGACATACACAGCAAAATTTTACGAAATGGGTCACAAATTAAAAAACTCGACTGTACATACAATCATCATCAAATTTCAGAGTCACGCTCTTGTGGGTGGAGTAATTGTAATTCTTCTCTATTTTCTTCTTGATTACACTTACTTTTTTTTTATTAAAAATGGGATTGCTCTTGGCCAGCATCTAGCCAGGAGGCAAAGATGAGGCCGACGATGAAGCGAGCTCACCCAGAAGATGCCTATTCACTCGTGCCTTAAAAAGGTCCAGGTTATATCCTCATATGTTATGTCCTCCGTGCATTTTTTTATACAACGACGGTGGTAACGCTTACGGCCTGACTGATGGTATAGCGTAGACGTTTAATAGTATTCCAATTCGTGCCATTGCGAAGGTAATAATAATAATAAAAAGGCGCTGTCTCTGTGTGCGTCTCACGGGCAGAGACAGCATCTACTTGGTGTACCCCTTGCATTTCATTTTTTTTTTTATATTGGGTTAATTTTTACTCAAATCGAACTAGTCCCACAGTAAGCTCAATAAGGCTTGTGTTATGGGTACCAGACGACGACATATTTAATAGATATATACATAAATACATAGAAAAACATCCAAGAAATGAAATGAAATGAAATTATTTGAATTTAAACTTTCGTGAGTCATTTCAAAATTATATTACGCAAACGGTTAGAACTCACGTATAAATTGTCACTCCGGGCGACATGTTTCGAACTCTCCGGGAGTTCTTCCTCAGGACGAGTGCACCTGCGACGAGCGCGCCTCGCACACTGACAGTCTCCCCGCCGCCCGCCGCAAAGCTCGCGTCGCACGCGCCGTCAGGGTGGGGGTAGGGGGGCCGTTCTGTGCTGCAGGCGTTGTTTGAGGTCGTGGTAGGAGATCATCCTCCCCGATCAAGGGCAAGCACACTGAACTCACTGTGTCCACGCGATTGTCATAACACACTTTTCGCTCTATAAGAGGAATAACAGGTTTCCATGCTGGCGGTAACACCCAGCCCCCGTCACGATTAAAGTTAGGGCGGCGCGTGCGACGCGAGCTTTGCGGCGGGCGGTGGGGAGACTGTCAGTGTGCGAGGCGCGCTCGTCGCAGGTGCACTCGTCCTGAGGAAGAACTCCCGGAGAGTTCGAAACATGTCGCCCGGAGTGACAATTTATACGTGAGTTCTAACCGTTTGCGTAATATAATTATGAAATTATTTATTCATAACAATTGTTACAAGTCTTTTGTTTTGTCTTTTTGACCAAGTCTCAGGAACAAATGTCTCTGCTCACCACAGAAACAAATGCCCTTACCGGGAATCGAACCCGGGACATCTAGCTTCGGAGGCAGTGGCACTACCAACTAGGCTAAACAGGACGACATTTCATTAAATTGTCAAAAGGGCCTCTACGTGTTGGCTATGTGGTACTCGGTTGGTACTTCGGTACCACGGTACATCGGCTCCGTGCACGCCTTCCAAAGGTCCGGGACACCATTGTCCCATGAGCGGAAAAGAGATAATAATCAATATTGCGGAACAATCTTACACAAATATAGAAAACATCCAAGACTCAGGAACAAATATTCGTGTTAGTTACACAAATAATGACCTGACCGGGATTTGAACCCGGGACCTCCGGCTTCGAAGGCAAGATCACTACCAACTAAGGCAAAAATCATAAATCATTCGTTCATTTTCATTAATTGAAACCCCTAGTAAAGTATAAATGATCCTTAACAAAGCGTGTCACACACTGGAGCGGCATGCGGTGGCGGTTTCCTAAGTGGCCAGCTACATGAGCAAATGTTCAGCGCCCGTCTTAAGAGTCCGCAGTAAGCTCGGTTGTCCATACAAACGTAGTTTGGCTCTCATTTTAAAATGGCATGCTGGAATAATTTGAAACTTTGTATACCGTAAAACGGGGTGAGTAGGTTTCGCGGGAAGAGGTGGGTTATGAATGGGGAGACAAGGTTAAAGAGGGGGTGAGAAGGGATTTTAAGGCTACTGCTACAAAAATAATGTATTTCAATTTAAAATGGAGCTATAGTAATACGCATAATAAAAAAAAAACGATCCAACAATCTTTCAAAATCACCTTTGTATGAAAACCCCTCTCACACCAAATACGAGGCACTACTGGGTGAGGTGGGTTTTCCTCTTTATCGTCAAAGTTATGAAATGGAAATACCCAAAATAAAGTAAAAACTAAAATACAAACGTCCTGAACACTTATTACCATTCAGTTTTCATATGTTAAAATAAAATGTTATCGAGGTTTGAATTTCTGTTTTGACCCTACTCACCCCATTTTACGGTACCTGCCTATGTTGTGTGTGTGGAGGGGGGGGGGGGTTTATTGGCTCGCTTGTCATTCGAAATATTGTCATACTATAGTAGTCGGCTGTTAAGAAGTCAATCCTGACACCTGTCATTTCCGTACAGTTTATAACCTCAAAGTGACTTTTAGGTTATAAACTGTATGGAAATGACATATATCAGGATTGACTTCTTAACCGCAGACTACTATATACTTGACATTAACTTTTGCTTAACTCCACGTTAACTCATAATATAATTGATTATTTTGTATGAAAATGAAAAAAATATATCTAGATTTTGGAAAAACTAAATATAGACGTCGTGTCTATGAGTATAACAGTAAATCGCAAGTAATGGACAAGGACCAATGATGCACCTTGACTATTATGTAAAATAAAATAAGAGTTATACATTTTTTATTCAACAATCAATTTAAAACCGTATGATCATTGAATTAGGAATGAAGTATCCATTACTTTTTTTTAATACCACGTCGGTGGCAAACAAGCATACGGCCCGCCTGATGGTAAGCGGTCACCGCAGCCTATGGACGCCTGCAACTCCTAGGGGTATCACATGCGCGTTGCCGACCCTTTAAGAATTTATACACTCCTTTCTTGAAGAACCCCATACTGTAGTCCGTCGGGAAAACCTCGCCAGAGAGCTCATTCCACAACGGGAGCGTCCGAGGGAGGAAATTCCTTTGAAACCGTACCGTACGCGACCATTTAGGTTCTAAGGTGTGAGGATGAATGCCCTTAATTAAAGTGTCCAACACTGGTGGCGTCACCCTAGCAACTGATTATTTTTTACTTTTTTAACCGACTTCAAAATTTCAAAAGAGGAGGTTATCAATTTGGTTGTATGTTTTTTTTTTTTTTAATGTTTGTTAGTCCATAACTCCGTCATTTCTTAACCGATTTGGAAAATTCTTTTTTTGATTGTAAGTATATATATCCAAGCTGGTCCCGTTTTTGTCAAAACGCAGTTCTAATGATGGGATCCATGAGAAATTGAGGGAACTCCTCAAATCTTCAAGGCAAACATATAGTGATTTTTGTGTTTTTATCAACAAGTCAAGCATTTTCATCCGAAAATGTGGCATTGGATGAAGTGGAACTGCTGATGATGATCAGAACAGAACTCTTCAACGACAAAAAGTTCACGTTTGGCGATTTGTCCTCCTAGCTGTGTTTGTTAAGCAAGTTCTATTTTCACGATTAATTTTTGTCATGCTTGATTTCTGATGATGGGATCCATGAGGAATTGAGGGAAATCCTCAAATCTTAAAGGCAAACATATAGTGATTTTTGTGTTTTTATCAACAAATCGAGCATTTTCATACAAAAATGTGACATTTGATGAAGTGGAACTGCTGATGATGATCAGAACAGAACTCTTCAACGACGAAAAGTTCACGTTTGGCGATTTGTCCTTCTAGCTGTGTTTGTTAAGCAAGTTCTATTTTCACGATTGATTTTTGTCATGCTCGAGTTCTGATGATGAGATCCATTAGGAATCGAGGGAACTCTTCAAATGTGAAAGGTACGCAAATAGTGATTTTAGTATTTTCATGAACTAATCAAGCATTTTCATTCATAAAAGTGACATTTGATGAAGTGGAACTGCTGATGATGATCAGAACGGAACTCTTCAACGACGCGTAGTTCACGTTTGGCGATTTGTTCTCTTCGTTTTGTTTGTCAAGCAAGCAAGGTTTTTTCAGGATTCCATGAGAAATCGAGGGTACTTAGTCTTCTACCATTATAAACATACATTATAGCCATTTTTATTTTATTTTATATCTATCTAAGAGTGCACCATCTAAGTATAATAATCTTTTACCGGCCTCACCCATTGAAGTCGTTTTTTTTTCTTTAAAATTATTACTAATGGCTAATACTACCTACCAACGTAAGATATTAATCACTACCTACTTTATTTATATTACACGCATTATAAATTATGCAAACCATGTTATATTTTTATCTTTCCAATATTTTATAGGAATTTGCTTTAGACGACCGGTGAAGTTTCAAATGTAGGTTAGATTTTGCTTTTTTCTGTTTTTTGTTTCTCGGTGGGGTAAGGATACCAGTTTAATCCCTATTAAGTCTAGTTTTCCTTCTGAATTGGAAGATCAGATGACAGTACTGTACTTTGATCACACAGACAAACTGTTCCGACAGTTTTGTGAGACCCTGATACTTGTTATGCTTTTATACTAAAAAATTAAACAAAAATAAAGTCCCTTTCATAAAAAGAGCGCCTACGCCAAATCTAGTTTTTTTTTTAATTTAGGTACAAAAGTGGACCGCGGGATACTTTAGAAGTTTATAATACAGCCGGTAAAACGGTAAAAGGATGATGATGAGATGATGACTAATATTCTCTTCTTAGGGTACCGTACCCGAAGGGTCCAAACCAAACGGAGCTCTATTACTGTCACTCGCGTATCTGTCTGTCATCTGTCACACAGGTTTTACAGCCAAAGGAATACTTGTAGCTAAATCAAAAAATAGTAAAAGAAAGCTCATATTATTTTTTAACAATCTATCTAACGATATCCAACACGATGGGTTTTGAAAGAAAAAAATAATCTCTACTGTACATGTAGGGGAGGTGTTATACCGTTTTGTTGGCGTGATTGATATGTGGGTATATACACCAAATTACAGCTTCCTAGTTGCAACGGTTCCTGAGCTAAGCCGCGGACAGACTGACATAGCGAAACTATAAGGGTTCCTTGTTTACTACAGAACCCTAAAAATGGTCTAGTTATTGGACATACAAAATTGAAGGCACCCAGGACTTGGCACGCCGACTCCACGTGAAGTACCAATCTCTGGAGCTCTCTTTTTCGGCCATTACCTCCGACGCAGAGCACAAAACAGGGGTGTTATAAGTTTTAACATGTGTATATGTGTGTATATCTGTGGCATCATAGCCCTTAAAAGGGTGAACCGATTTGAATACTTTTAATTTAAAGCAGGTTTTCCAGCGGTGGTTCTTCTATATTTTTTATCACAATCGGTTCAGCAGTTTTTGAGATGTTGAACTTTGAAATGAAAATGTCAATGTGTAAGTTGTTCGTTATTTTAACGTCTTTTGTACTATAAACTATAAAGTCATGAAAAATAAATGCCACTATGACATCCCACCGTTGTATTTTTGTGCCCTCTTTCGTACACCCAACCCTAAATAGAAACTTTGTATTGTTTACCATGTTATACAATAAAAAAGTTTACATATTAATAATTACACAGCAGTAAATAGATGTCATAAGTATGTACGTATACTCTGACATTTATAAATAACAACGTTTTGTTTAAAAAACATATTACAACTACCTACCTACTTACACGAAAATATCACATCTAAATAAGATGTAGAAGTAGGTACTCACACTAAAACACATACAATTCACTGCACTCCACTGCGTATTTAGTTTCAGTTTAATCAGAATATATTAACTTTGAACGGAATAAATTAAACGACAAAAACATTAAACGACACACGACAGTGCCCGCCGCGCCTAAAACCGGACTGGCCGACGTTCGGAGATGAGATGTTATTATAAGTACGTACTCATGTCACTTCGGGCAACGTAAAACAGCAGTCAATGATCTCATAGCAAAGATAAGGCTGAAATTGTAGAAAGATTGATTCATTGATAAACTAAAAACCGAGGCATCGTTTCAATTTTCCTCTCTTATAGGAAACAGTCTAAGTTGGAGCTCGAGTATTTTTTAACGAAGCGCCAGCGCGAACCGGTTTATGTTTTATTTTATGCAAGTATCCGAATTAAAAAGGTCGCGTTCACGGTCAACTTGAACATCTGATGACACAACACAACAATATTGTTATTAACTTACTGTGGACACTCCCGGTCGGACTCAAGAGGGGCACCTTGACTTACTGTACTTAAAACTGTAGGAGGATGATGATGATAGTATATGTACTTTATCCTTTTTCACCTTTGTATCCAGAGGACGATTTGCCGTAAGGCCAAAGCAGGCCCGGGCCTAAAGTGGCCAAGCGGCCAAGATTATACTCTACAATCTTTGGCTGAGAAAGGCGCGGCTTGTACTTACTACATGGCTTGGGGCCTGGCGGCCAAGACTGCAAATTCGCCACTATTTGTACCTTGTCGCTTTAACGTCATGTCAGAATGTGGTTGTGATGTAGTTGAGCTGTAATAATACGTAAACCGGGGTGACTTAAGGAAAATGGGCTACTTAATCTACGTATATGCCCTCTCCTTCCTTAATTTTAATTTAGATTTAATGTTAGAGATTTTGTTGTTATTGTGAACCCGATAAACCATCCCGATAAAAGGGCGATGCCTCGTGACACAGGTATCTCGAATACTTACAAAGAGATGTGTGTCTGTATATGTTGGGCATGGTAAGTTTTTAAGTTAACGATTAAATCGTTTTTTTTAACACCGTGCCTGCAACATAATAAATAATAATAAAATATTAGAGGACATTTTTATTTTTACACAAATCGAACTAACTAGTCCCGTGGTAAGCTCAATAAGGCTTGTGTTATGGGTACTAGACGATGATATAATTAATAGATATATATGTATATATACACAATAATCCCGGTAATATGTATTTATATTATAACTTTATTCCACAAATCCAAATAATTACAAATGGCGTATTTAATGCCTGAGACTCAAGCCAATATGAGCATATACAGGACAATATATAGGTAATATTATCAGTGACCGTATTCCTAATTACGGTAATAATGTATCTGCTTAGGTTAGGACGAATCATCGGCGCTTTGCTATAGGTAGTTGCTCAATTGCTAATTATTTCGTGCTATCCACGATTGTTAAATCATGCAGTTATTGCACAATCGAAGAACACCTAGAGTCTAGACAATATTTGTGATTAAATTGTGAAATACCTCAGTAGACTTATCTGCAGAGTGACAAGTACGGATATAAGTGAATGGTATTAGTATTTGTTATTAGATCTCGAAATGGATTACCGCCGTCTACTTGTTTTGAGAACTATTTTGTGACTGATTACACTACTCGACCAGGGACAAGTATTAGTAGATTTTTAAATCATGCAGGTATTGCACAATCGAAGAACACCTAGAGTCTAGACAATATTTGTGATTAAATTGTGAAATACCTCAGTAGACTTATCTGCAGAGTGACAAGTACGGATATAAGTGAATGGTATTAGTATTTGTTATTAGATCTCGAAATGGATTACCGCCGTCTACTTGTTTTGAGAACTATTTTGTGACTGATTACACTACTCGACCAACACAACAACAACACACAAGTATTAGTGGGACAAGTATTAGTAGATTTTAAGTTGGGGATAGGCACGTGTCGCTTAAAATAAACAGGATCAACTTTTAATTAGTTGCAATTTCACTACTACAATTTTTATACTTAACTCGTTCACTGCTCAACTACACTCATAGGCTCATAGCGCTACGCTGTAGTTCGTAATAGCTAAATTCCCATATGTAGCGAAAAGCGCCCGTAGGGCCTTTGATACATGTGTGTCATGATACTCATGATTAGGTATGAATGGGTTATAGGTACAGAAAGAAAAAAAAAAGAAAAAAAAATGCTGCAGTTAATCAACTTTGAACCTTAGTTTTCGAATGTACCTAGACCAGTTTCTTGGCTGTCACATGTCCCAAACCATCTTTAGTCAGGAGCCTTAATGTTTTCAATTGGCTGAATAACTTGAGTTGCTGTCTAATTCAAATATTTCATAATATTAGCCAACGTTGGCTCATAACTACAAAATTAACCCTGAACTAACTTTTAACTTAATTTTGTTAAACTTACTTTTGTTATTGTTGCAATCGTATATCATACTGTATAGCACAACCCGAATTTTCATTCATTCGTTTTGCGTAAACCTATATAAAGTCAAAACACAACTACATTGATAGTAAGTGGCGCCATCTGTTGCAGAGTAGCAATACTAGTGGCACTGACAAGTCAACAAATCACGATGACTTGTTTACTCGAGTAGATGATCAAGGCCAAATCGTTTAATGCATACGAGTAGGTGTTACATCTAATCAATCTAATGCTGTGTTACTACGACGGGTGAGTATTTCAACTAGTTGAGTTTAAAGTTATAGGTAGCTAATTTAAACTTTAATTTAACGTTTATTTAACGTTTATATTAGACACATTTGAATGTTTTAAATATTATCATGAATTCATTATTCACATTTACATCTCATGACTGTCACATTTTGATTTGTTCTTCTAATTAACGGACTATTTAAGATTCTAATCAACGTACCTACAGGACTATTGGATTGCGGTCTAATATCATACATTTTACATGTATTTATTAGATTTTTCTTTACCTAAGAAATAGCGTTCCAAATTTTACACCAAATCGAAAATCATCAACCAAAAACTGTTTTTTTTTTGCCGCTTATTAAAGGATGATTCACAGTAGACCGTTCCGTGTCCGGGCCGGCCCGTTTTCTATGACAGCAAACGCAACGGCCGGCGTATTTCTCTAGAAGAAAACGGGCCGGCCCGGACACGGAACGGCCTACTGTGAATCATCCTTAAATTCTACTATTAAAACCACAAAATGACGTAGGCGTAGGTATTATCTAAAATTAATAAAAGGATGCGACCCTATAAATAGTCTATTAGTATTATGTTATGCTGATTACTTTTGTCACGTTATTTGAGTTAAGGACGTTTTATAATTGGTAAGGTCTCTTTAAGATAAGACAAACACTCACAGCGCTTGCTCAGAATGACTATTATATTTTACGATAAGTATATACATACATATATTTAGTTAAAATGTTTCTCAACACAACAATTAATATTGCGACATAATATTATGGATACAAATTAATCTACACAAATAAACTACTCGTAAGATCCGGCATGACCAATATATCTCATATGTTTGCTGATAATGACAAAGATAACATGTTAGATTATATATAGGTTATTAAATCGCACATGGGGTGCCTAAGTAAATCCAGGAAAAGGCTGTTAAAAAAATACTAATTAACTTTTTTGCGTCAACTACCCTTATTCATAAAAACCAAGGAGTATATTGAGTTGATAAAAACTGCCTGTGAAAGACGGTCAGAGCGCCTACCGTGAACTGAAAACGAAGTATTTTCCTCTCTGTCGCTCAAAGGCATATATTTCGTTTTCGGTTGGCGGTAGCACTTCAGACACCAAGTGGTCGCATAAGTGTTCCGTGTGACCAATTATGGTACGGAACCCTAAAAACCAAGAAAATATAAGGTACCTAAAGTACCTAAGTTTGACATGCTACGACATTTCAATATATAAATAAATAATTATTAGGGGTCATTTTTTTACGCAAGTCGAACTAGTCCCATAGTGAGCTCAATAAGGCTTGTGTTATTACTAGACGACGATTTAGAGCAAATTCTTTTGCTCACCACAGAAACAAATGCCGTTACTAGGATTCGAACCTTCTATGCTCAACAAGCCGACCGTTCATTTAATGATTTCAATGATATCAAATACACACGATGGCTTCCTTATCGATAATAACTGATAAGTGTGTATTTTGACTAAATATATACATACAATCGATAGTAAACCAATTTAGTATCAATAGTGAGCACATAGCAAACAGCAACGAATTGGTGAGAATCTAGTTAGGTAGGTATGCCTAATTTTTATCTTCATGGAGCTTTCGTGGCCTAGCGGCGCCTGCGTACCGCGGGCCGTTTTTTTAACCAATTGATATTAATAGAATAGAATAGAATAGAAAACATTTACTCGTATTCGTGACAATACAATACAACAAAAAAGAAATAGAATACAAAAACAAGTCACAACGGGTATTGCACGAAATGGTTCCATCTCAGCGTGTTGCTGGCGCGATTACCAGCGCTGATCTTAAATAATGATCTCATCTTAATATGAATGTAAAAAAAAGTTGTAATCCAATCCAATGTAATCCAATCCAATTTAATCTAATTCTAATTTTAATCTAATCTTATGTGTTTGTTATAATTCTGTTAAATTAATTAAATTTATATTCCTGGATATCAGGTCACAATGAAGCTTTTACTCCTCCTGCTATCTGCACTGGCGTGTGCGCACGGGCATAAGATCCTATGCATGTTCGCGGTGCCCACGCGCAGCCACAACAACCTGGGTTTAGGCGTGGCTAGGGCGCTACTACAGGCCGGGCATGAGGTAAGCTCCTTAGCCAAAATGGAACAAACAGCTGTACAGAGGCTCAAGATCGGACGACCTGGACATGGGTGTTTGTTTACCCATGCTAAGAAGAAGAAGAAGAAGAATGATACCTAAAGCTTGAAACACAGTGTAATAGGGATTGCGGGGCGGAGGAGGTTTTTCGGTAAAGCAAACGCGGTCCTGGGCACGTCGCACTAAAAAAACCGCACGATATTCGGTAGCGCGGTAGAGTGGAGGCCGCGTGTGTGAAATATGAAGCAGTAGTCGACAGTCGACAGTTTCGGAAACATCAAATATGCAAAACCGCCTCCGTCCCGCACCGCGCCGCGCCCTCTCTGTGCGTTTCGACCTTAAAGAGTTGTTTTCTGACAGTAAATTATTTTTCTTGACCATCAATAGATATTTGATTGTACCATCAGGTGACATACGTGACGCCGTTCCCGGAGACACTGAAGCCGGCCCCAGGACTCAGTGTTGTCAGCGTCAGCGAGACGAAAGTCATATTTGAAGGTACTATATGCACTCATTCTCGGTCTTTTCTATCTTCTTCAGGTAACTATTGTGTTTTGTTTTCCATACTAGCCTGATAGTGCGTGTGTCGTGTTGCCGAACGTACATAGTGCTAGAGACGTGACGGTTTATGTTCTGCGTGAGGGCACAGCTGTCGTAAAGCTAACAAGTGACAGACAAGTTGAGACAACTATGTTTGGCAAATTCGTTCGTAGTCCACGCGGGGTGTGAAGTTTTCGCGTGCCGGGGGCCGTCTGATACAAACGTCAGTTGGCCGTCGCTGATGGCGATAATATTTGGTACCTACATCTTAAAATCGGAATCTAAAGATATATCTTAGCCGATGTCTATGAGAACAGCTTAAGTAGCTTAACTTTGCTCCGATGGAGCAACTTAAATAAAGCGCTTCATATGTGTTATTCCAGGCGTCGACGTAGTGGCTCAAGCGGCGAAGGGCGACTACCGCAAGGTGCTCGCTTACGGAAGGCAGATTATATCCATTGCCATGGGTAACCAGAACGTGCAGGATATACTGAAGAAAGAGAACTTCGACGCCGTGGTCACCGAGTGGTTCTTCTCGGATGTCAACGCAGGGTGAGGGTGAAATGATGGTTGAAGATTATAGATATACCACATCCGTTTATTTATCTGGCATTTTTTCTTTAGTCACCAAATATCACGAATAAAATTAAATATTGGATTAAAGAGTTTATTTAGATTAAGACTAGCCCTCTTCAGGTACTCGTCAGCGAGGCTGGTAATGGCAAGGTTCTTGAGGTCTTTCTTCCGAAAACTTTTTAAAAAACTGGCCATTCCAGAACCATTGACTGCCTGGTCGGGGCTTCCGCACACACACTTACGATTCGGACCACATGCGTCATGCTGTGGAGAACAACGAGGAATGTAGGACAGGATGTAATCCATGGCCCTTTTTAACAGTGTATACTTAAGAACTTAGAAGTCTAATCATTATAGCAACTTTCCAGGCTAGCAGCAGCGCTCCAAGTCCCCTGGATCCTGCTCAGCGGAACAGTGATGAATACCCACATGGAGTCCCTGGTGGACGACATCCGCACCGTCCCGCTGCTGCCGACCATGCTGCTTGATTACCCGGTACCGATGACCCTCTGGCAGAGGATGGTCAACCTGGCTGTCATCGCTGGCATGACCTTTGGGACCTGGTGAGTTAATCTGGACGGTTCTACCATTGCTGACAATGTTTGACTTCTCAGCATGTCGCTGCTAGCATGAACTTTAGCGCATGAGCAACGAGATAGTTCGTCCATTTTGCTGAACATCCTGGTTCCTAGTACCGATGAGACATTGCAAGTTGCAGGCGTCCATAGCCTGCGGTGACCATTTACCATCAGGCGGGCCGTACGCTTGTTTCCCATCGACATTGGTATATATATATATATATATATATATATATTATATGTATATTAAAGGTGACTAGACCAAATCAGAGCTTCCTAAATTCAGGATCAGTGGTCAAATAAACTCCAACACTTAAAACTATTATCCACACTTGAGTTTGGTTAGCTAAAAATGAATGCTTGTTTGTCTCAGCTGATGTGCCGAATAAACCAAGTTGTATCCATTTATTTCAGTCTCTGTTCGCTATGATATCGTCCCTTAAACAAGATCCCTTCTGTCCCTACATTAACATCAATGGCTCGATCAATTTTCATTTTAAATGGGATTGCGTTTGACCCTTGTCTAAACTGAACACTTACTCGTATTTGGCTACAGGCGCGACCAAGCATACAACGAAGAGCTCTACTACCAGCTCTTCCAGCCCATCGCAAACGCACGAGGGGCTTCACTGCCTCCGTACCACGAGGCCCTTTACAACGTGTCCATATTGCTGTCAAACTCGCACCCAGCCAGTGCCCCGGCGCAGAGCCTGCCGCCCAACGTAGTGCAGATCGCGGGATACCATTTAGATCCGGAGACACCCCCTCTTCCCAAGGTATAGTACCTCCGTCAGGAGGGCCTCTACAAAGTGTCCACATCGATAGATGGCGCTGCCATCATGCAGGCATCGGGTCCGTGTAATTTTTTTAAATTAAAATAGTAATAGTGTCTGTAGTTACACTCATACAGGTCGTTAGGTAACATGGTATGTCCAATCCAAGCTACCAATAACCTGGACCGGTATTCATGCCACTGACATTAAAGTGACCTAGACCAAGAACCAGGTTAATATTTCTTGTAAGTTATTGTAACGTTTCAGGATCTCCAAGACCTTCTGGACAACTCACCTAACGGCGTAGTGTACTTCAGCATGGGTTCCGTAGTGAAGTCCTCGGCGCTGCTGCCGGCAGTTCGTGAAGACCTGATAAGGGTTCTGGGTGCACTGCCCTACACGGTGCTGTGGAAGTTCGAGGAGCCCCTCCAGGGACTGCCGAAGAACATACACGTCAGGGCTTGGATGCCGCAGCCAAGCATTTTAGGTGAGCACAAATGGTGTTCCAATGTTATCAGGAATTCCAAATTTGCAAATATCCTATAACATTATTTTTTTCGAGGATTTGGGAGAAACTTTCGGAATGATATTTTACCTTACTGACAATACTCCTAACTTTCTCAGAATGTCCTGTTCGGGTAGCTTACACAATTTAGTGGCTTGGCGCTAGACATTCTAGCAGCTATGCCCCTAAAACGTAGAATAAGATGCTTAAATTGTCAGAATGTCAATTCTTGCCAAGTCGGTGAGAATTGATTTGGTTGGATACATCGCCATTGATTATAACTCAAGTTAAGTCGTGTATCGGGCTAACTTGTGAAAATGCCCTTGTAACCTTCTTGGAGTATATGAAATCCTGTTACAAAATCAAACTGAGACTAACGAGTATCAAAGTATCCATTTTTGAGCAGCCCACCCATAGGCCTGTCGCTCTTAGATTACATAAAGCGTCGTCCCAATTTGCATTTTTACCTTATAAAGTTTAAACTAAACCTAATGTTGTGCCAAATTTCTCAGGGCATTGCTTACAACGAAAGGTATCCTTAAAAACTTATAAAATCCTCAGCACACCCTAAAGTCAAGCTGTTCATCACCCATGGTGGAATCCTCTCAACGCTAGAAGCGCTGAATGCCGGAGTCCCTCTGCTGGCTATACCCGTATACGGAGACCAGAAGTCTAACGCCTTCCGCGCCCAAGAGGCGGGGTACGCGCGCTCAGTGCCGTACCAACCCTGGTCTGCTGATGCCCTGAAGGGCACGCTTGAGGAGATGCTTAGTAATGACAGGTGAGTTCTCTCCTGATATGTTAAGCTCTATTTCATCGCTAACAGTAGGAAATTGTCGCATCACCTCGCCTTTCGTCGGTAATGGAAAACCTCGATAACACGGCAGTTGGGTAGCCCTACAGACAAATCCTTGCTAAACTATTCTTGACAGAGACAAAGTCAAAAGTTTTTCAAACTCTAGTTATTTATGTACCACGAGTCCCGAACGAGCCAAATTATTTTAACCTCTAATTTCATATTTCAGTTACCACACGGCAGCGAAGCGTTTGTCGAAGATCTTTCACACGCGTCCCGTTGAACCGTCCAAACTCATCTCACACTACGTTGAAGTAGCCATTGAGACTCAAGGTAACTGTTTTTAAATAAGCGCCACCTACTGGCGAGTAGCAACACCATTAATAAAGAGTATTTTTCGCACAATAATAACTCTATAATACCCGTTTCGTTGATTTTTCCATCAATGTGATCATATTTTTTTACCACTTTCAGGAGCGTACCACCTTCGCTCGCCAGCGAGACACTACACGTGGTACCAGCGATACGCGTTGGACCAAGTGGCCGTGGTCTTAGCAACCCTCTATATTGTTGTAAAGGTCTTTAAATCAATCTTCAGAATAGTCAAGAACTTAGTTGTTAGCCCAGCCAAAAGCACAGATGGAAATGCTAAAAAGAAAACTAACAAAAAAGTTAAGGCTCAATGAATACGAGTATCATATTATTATGTAAATTATATTTCAATCGCTAAGTGTTGGTGATCTTTTATAAAAGAAAATGTGTCTTTTTTCACAATCCCAACTCAATACTGTAGAGTTCATGTCCTGTCTGTCCTCTTAATACACTCTCTAAATTTGGATGGACCCGGTTAGTTCTTTCGATGGTATATATGTCTATCACCTCTCTCCTTGCCCTAGTTGCGAACGTCGGTGTATTACCTGTGTTGAGAATAAATAGGTTGAATTCTAGCAATGTTTCCGCATCCCACAAAAGGTGATGACCTTGGTACATAATAGTACCTACCGTCTCATCTCGTCTCATTGTGGAAGTCTTTGGGGGTGGCTTATGTCCAGCAGTGGACGTCGTTCGGCTGACGTGATAACGATGATGATGATGAGGTATGCTGAGGCCTAGCTTCCAGTGAAACTTCTATTTGAGAGGAACTCATCTTCATACAGCCGAAGGACGTTCTCCCCAAAGAGTGCCCCAAGGACCGGTCCTGCGCCCCCTGCCTTTACCAGCTCAACAGTCCAGCTTGTGAGGCGTCTGCTTACACTGCGCCTTCCGATATGTGGTCGCCACTCGAGAACCGCCCCGCCCCAACGGCCATCGGTTTTACGTGCCATGTCCCCCACCCACTGCCATCGTTGACTTGTCTTACACTTATGCATAAATCTATTGGACGGCTAACAGGCGGCGCGCGGCAGCGCTAGACTAGCAGTTGACATGGAACAAAGCATGCTCAGAGGCGTCTTTAGCCCATGTGCAAACCCCTAGCGCCCCCTAGTAAGCGGGGCTCCGTAGCGAGTGGCGTTTGGCGCCCCCTAGGACCGCTGCGCCCGAGTGCAACTCACACCCTGCACCATGGGTAAAGACGCCTCTGATCATGATAAACTGGCACGAAAATATATTTTCACCTCAGCGGCTCGAAAATGGCGGTTTTGCTGCTTGAAACCAGTGAGCAAAATGCAATTTTGCTGCGAGCGTGAAAACGATTTTCCAGCTTGAAATCAGTGAGCAAAATGCAACTTTGCTGCGAGCGTGAAAAAAAATTACTTTTTAATTATTCATTTCGTAGGTTAGTTTAAGTTACTTAATTCTCTCTATCACTATTCCTCTGCGTTATAGTTATATGTTCTCGCCGCTGAGGTGAAAAGTTGTATGTATCACACGAGAGCAATGATATTTGCATCTCGTGTCTTTGAGTCCCTCGCTACGCTCAAGATTCAAATTATAAAATCTTTCACTTGCTCGGGACTCAACATCAACACTCGCAGGAAAAATCTACTTTGCTCTCTAGTTGAACAAATCAGTATTACATAGTACTCCGTTGGCAACCAGCAAAGAATAAGAGAGGTACAGCACAGAGGAACGTCATCTCGCTCATATTTGCAGCAGCCTAACTGGGGAAGTACCTCCACCTTACATAATAATACCACTACTCGCTCCTGAAGTATGTGGTGTTGTGTTCCTGGTGGTGAGTAAGGTCGCCAGAGCTCCCGAGGATGGAGGATGCGCTGTGTTGAGAGTGAGGGACCTGCATGTCTTTAGCTGGCAACACACCAAATCCTCAAGTTAATAAAGAGTCGGCAACGCGTATGTGATTCTTGTGAGACATGCGCGTGCAATACACTGACGCGTGGCGCGCCTTGTTTCGGCTGCCGCGCTGGTGCAGTGCGAGCGCGATGTTCGCGGAGGGGCGCGCGCCGGCCTGGCCCGCGCTGCTGCGCGCGAGGACGGCCACCTCCAGGAAGGCAATTTACGCTTCCTCCAACATGATGCTCTCGACGGTGAGAGTGGGACGCCAGCCCGCTACATGAATGAGCGTTGGAGGGAGTATCACTGGCTTGTTAGGCTTGTTTGCTATTGTAGTTTTAGAAAAAAAATCAGGACTAGCACCTGCAACTGGATTCGTCTAAGTCTCCTTAAAACTTTGGCCACCAATTTACGTTGTCCAGTCACCGTCTTATAGTACGTAACAGCCAAAGTGGCCAAATAGTTCGGTACACCATACAAAATATATGGTGTACTGAACTATTTGGCCACTTTGGGTGCTTTGTACTATATGACGCTGACTGTCCCAACTTACCATCAGGCGGACCGCTTGCTTGTTAGCCATTTGCACAACAAATATGTACAGTCAATGTCAAAGATATATATTTTAACCGCCTTTATTTATTTAAACAAGAACTGTTTAACCAAATTCACTTGTTTAAGTACAATCCATACTTCCATACTATATTTAATTATTTACTCATATCATAAATGCGTCTGTCTGTTTGTTACCTCTTCACGCTTAAACCGATTAACCAATTTAGATGAAATTTAGTATAGAAATAGGAGTCCCGGGAATGGACATAGGATAGTCTTCATTCCGGAAATCATTCCTTATAGGATGAGGGGGGTAGAAGTTTGTATGGGCGAGCGATATTTAAGCATGCGCCTATATCAATTTAATAGCAATTATTTCTACAATATAACGAGATGCACGCAGACGGGGTCGCGGGCAAAAGCTAGTAGTATATATAGTAATGTAATAATCATTAAGTATGCACATTTATCCATCAGTTTTCGCTCTTCTCAGAATAAACTATGCATTTTTTAGTCATTAATTTAGGCCGGCGATCAACAAAAATGACGACCTGTGGATCATATCATAGCATAGCGCAGAAGTCCACACAAGTGAGTTGAGCATGTCTCACAGCGGTGTGGCGGCGCGCTGCTGTGGCTCAGGCTTCCGTGTCGTCTGAAAGCTGTATAATAGACTTGTTTGGTTGCACTATGAAGCGGTTAACAACATTGTGCAGTTCAATACTGTTGATTTTGTTCTGGTGCACTTTGCACACTATAGCCATCGGCTTCGCGCTTAGGGCATATCTCTTTCTTTCTATGATCTGAGAGCCTACCATTGTCATTATTGTGGTGGTTATCTTTGACCAAGTAAAGTACTAGTGACATGGAAATACTAATGTTTTCTTCAAGCCTCACTTATTCCAACATATAATATATTATATATTATTATATCATTTTAGACAGGCAGCTCGCGCTGGTAAGTCTAAATCATAGTTCACTAAGCACTAATATAATTCACTGCTTTAGATATTTTGTCAAGTCTATTTTTAAACTGATTAACACTGTTGGAGTTCACAACTGTCAACTTGTAAGTATATTATCAAGTTTCAACATATTCATATTTTTGCAAATAGTTTTTTTTTTTTACAAAGGCAAACAGAAACCACCATTTAGGGTGCATATCCACTGAGGCAGAGAAGAGTGGAGACGCACAATCAACCAATCAAATAATTCCAACTAAGAGAAGCTAGGTTGCAGAATAATGTAGAAGAGAATTACAATAATTCCATTAAATCAAAACAAGAGCAGCAGAGAGGAGGAAATAATTTGATTGATACTTCACTACATCTCTACTCCACCTCAGTGGAAACAGTCTTATGCTCAGTAGCTTTGTGGTATGTGTATCCTAGTTTGTAGCAAGAAGTTTATCAATCCTTATATTTCAAGGCCTACCGGCGGCTTGAGAACTTCCCTTCAAATTATCCACTCACTTGACAAGCCTAATCCCAATAAGGTCAAGTTTCCCCTTGGGTTGGAAGGTCAGATGGCAGTCGCTTCCGTAAAAAATTAGTGCCTACGCCAATTCTTGGGATTAGGTAGCGGACCCCAGGCATCCTCCAGGATGCAACTGTACTGGGAATAACGCTAGGATGATGATGATGACTTTGATACCCTAGTTCACAATCATACTAATTATGGGCAAAAAGGTGGTGATATAAGACTATAATAAAATTTGTGCACTATCATCCTAATTGCAGCCTTTTTTTCCCATAATTTGTATCATTGTAAAGTAAGGCTTGGTTTTATATAAACTAGCAAACATTGGTGAAGATCAAAGGTGTTTATGAAATCACCAACCTACAGTGAACCCGCATGTGGACAGCAGTTGATTCCCTCTCATCCGGGAGAGGAGGCCTGCGCCAAAGTGTGAAATGTTCACATATAGGCTGATAATTATGTCGAAACCACCAGTAAGGTTACTTATGTATATTTTAAGGTTTTAAAATGTAATTCTAATTATAATACAGCTCTGAGGACAAATAAGTTTAGGACAGATTTATTACCAAAGTAGGGTGGAGTTAATTTTTTTAAACCATACACCATAACATACCATAAATATACGTACACTGTGATACGGAAGTTACCCATATAAGTTGTATGAAATTTTTAAATGAAGTGGGTGGACAGTATCCGTAAAAACCTGGTAAAGATAAAGAACCTTATATATCAGAAAAATTTACAGAACATTTAGACAGCATCAACAGGTCTTGTGAATTCTACAACACGAGAGCCAGCATTGATTAAGAGATAGTAGCCACTGGTATTCTAAATGTTACTTACAAAACAAGCATTAAAAGGTGGTTAACTAATAAATTCTAACCTTACATACCTAGAGATAAATAAAAACACAAACTTGTGGAGAAACTTATACTTAACAATCACGCATCACATCTTAGGTTGTAACTTATGAACTAATTTTATCGTCGACCGCGTCCTCGGCCTCCACGGCCGCCCCTCGGCCCTCCGCGGCCGCCGCGGCCTCTGCCGCGTCCACCCCGAGCACCACCGCCGCCTCTAGAGAATCCCTCGCGCTTGCCGCGGCCTCTCGGCGCGTCGTCGATAAGCAACGTTTCCAGCGGTAGACTGTCAGGCAACAGGTAGTACCTAATATTGTTCCCGCGAATGCTCAAAGTCTCCAATTGCAGTTCTTCCTTGTTTTTTAGAGTAACTTTAACGGCCTTCAAGTGCGTGTTCATAGCGACATCGACGCCTGTGATTGTTCCGTGGACGACGCTGCCGTTCTTCAGCTCTATTGTCACGGTTTCGTGGCTGAGTTTCATCAAAAATCTAACCAGTTTCATGATTACGGTTAACTTGTACTAGTTTATTACAAAAACAATTCCGGCGTCTGCCCGCCTATTCTAACCTCAAACAAACCGCAAACAAAGCAAGATGGCGGCCTCTTGAGAAACAACAATTGACGGTTGACCGTATTGTTGCCACTCAAATAAAATACAAAAATTGGTAGATTTTATTATCTTTAATAGAAAGACGATATTATCTTTAATAGAAAGACGATAGTTAAGTATGTTATTTTAGATACAATATAGGTTATTAAATTTTTACTACATTAGGTTTAGAACCAGTATAACAAAAATATAGATCTGCCCGGCTAGTATGATAGCTTATACCGTCACGTTATACGGCCAAAATGTACTGAAACGTCACATAAAACGTGACGGTATAAGCTATCATACTAGCAGGGCTGGCGTTATGTACTTTTCACTATAATCAAATAATAAATAACTTAAATCATATTTAAAGGGTTACTGGCAGTTTATCTCTCTCAACATCTTTTTGACTGACTTCAAATCACAGAAATTTACATTAGTTAGGACAAGTTAGAACAAAGAACAAGGTTATTTGCTGGAACTATACCTTTATCATCTTATTATTTTTGTTCATCTTTAAAAATACATTCTACTATAATGTCGTTATCTACTGTCGATCTAACGGGTGCCGTTGGTATCCAGGAAGAAAAGTTGGAATTAGTAAACAAACCAATCTTCGCACGTCTAATGTTCACAAAGGAACAGGTAATCTACCACGTAATTATACTTTATTATAATTACATAGTACTCAATTGTAATACCTCTTATAATTACATAGTACTCAATTGTAATACCTACTTCTTAAAAGTAGAGCGATATGTAAACATTTTAACTTGTTTAGTTATATTTCTGCGATTACGACACAATAAAACACTATAAAAACCATTCATTCTGTAGACACAAAAACTACGTGCAGTAATAATTTGGTAATTTGGTTAACGTTGTTCTTTTCGTTCTCGGGCAACATTACTATTAGCGCGACGTTTGATCGATATGAAACCGACATGCAACCGCAGTCGTTGCCTCATAGATATTACCTATACATAATGGAGGACAACATATTGTCGGTAACTGCGGAGTTCTCACTCGAAAAAGAGGATAAGGTTGAGGAAACACAAGAGATCACCGGTAACCGGGAAGTGCGTGCGAAACTCACCTTCACAAAAGAGCAGGTGGACAGGACACTATGAAATTGGATGGATTAGAAATTTCAATGAGGATAACCTTATTCGATATAAATCCTACTGTTTTTGACGAAAAAAGCAGCATATTGGTTTTCTCTAAGCACTGTTAATGCCTGAACCTTTAAAGACGTTGCGACTTACCAACCAAACCCCACTGTACTAAAATCACTATATTTGTCAAAGTAAAGTATCAACTTTTTCAATTCGATCTTTTTATCAAAGATGTTGGCGTGAAAGTGATACAATTATATGTAAACTGTCACTCTCCTCTGTTAATTATTATAATTAGTTTTCGCGTTATTTTTAGTTACGTCCAGAAGGTTGGTGAGCTGTAAAAGCAGTAACACCTGCTAACGAAAATTGCAAATTTCAAATTAAGTTAAATTAATGTGCTCCATCCGAGTAGGATTTGCACCATACGTGACCAATCGCTCTAGCCCACTCATGTTTACCTCCTTACTGCGTTTTAAGTGGGAACTAGTGAAGTATTCCATGCCCAAGCTTGAGCGTTCCGATAGCTCAGTTGGCTAGAGTAATTGGCCGCAATGGTTGCGTATGCCAGGCCAGGAGGTCACCGGTTCGAATCCTGCTTCGAGCACAATTTTTCCCTTTAATTTTCAGTTTACCCTTAATGACCACTAGTTCATCAAGTAGGTCATTTGCGAATTTATTTGTGTATCTTTTCCATTGTGGCACTGTCTAATTCGATTCACAGAGATGGAGATATACCAACGAACTTCGTTTTTGGTTCACTGTAGGCCCTCTAAGTTTAAACTCAACCCATTTAACAATTCTGTTACATTAGGTTTGATTTTCTGACATTATTATTATCATATTTGTTGCAGGAAGATGACCTGCGCCAAGCGTTTAATCTGCTAGATTACAATGGTGAAGGAAAGATTAAAGCTCAAGATTTTCGTGTTGCCATAAAAGCTTTAGGTATGTATCACATTTTTAACGCAAACTCAGTCAACTTCAAAGTTCTCCCTTTAAATTTATTCAAGAGTAAAGATTATCGATGGCTCAAAGAAAAAATGATTTATTAAAGTAAAGTAAAAAAGTAAAAGTAGTTTATTCTTCAAATTAGGCATATTACATGCACCTATGAACGTCAATAAACTACCACCGGTTCGGAAAAATAAACCTCTGCCACGAGAAGAACCGGCGTAAGAAACTCGGCGAGGTGTCATTTTTTCAAAACAATATACATTGTATAGTTAAATATAAATTACAGTGTCAGCTACTACAAAATAACTGAAATAACAATGCTACAGTAGAAAACATATTTTCGCGATAGATTACCCGTGCAGGACGCTATCACTGCCAAACATCCCTATCCATGATGTAATCGTTTATCTTATAATATGCTTTTGAAATAAGTGTTTGTTTTACTACAGATTTGAATTTAGAATTACTAAGTTCAGTAATGTGTTTAGGAATTTTATTGTAGAATTTGATACAATTTCCCAAGAACGACTTTTTCGCCTTTACTAGTCTATAGAAGGTTACTTTCAGTTTCCCAGTATTTCTCGTGGCTATTGGTTTATCAGCGTTCGTTGGAAAATTGCCCAAATTCTTCCTAACATACATTATTATTTCAAATATATATAGGGACGGCAGGGTTAGAATATCTATTTCTTTGAAAAATTCTCTTAATTCGACAAATGCCCTCTTTAACACGAGCTCATACTCGTAACATATGCTACGAACGTACGAGCCTGCAGCTTTGATGACTATATGTTTAATGTAATTAGTGAAGTTTTAAGATTTGCATGCTATTATGAAGAAAAACATGTTTTTGTTCTAGAATTGTTACTTGATCTTATCAGCATCGCCACCATTACGCACCACCATTCAGTATTGTACGCACCATATTTTATGAGAATAAAGGTTTTTATTTGTTTTGATTTGAACAGCTTTGTCGACCCTAAATCAATAATGCAACGGTCCATTAGACTTGAAGCAAGATAACTTCGTATTTTTTACTTTATCGAGAAGGGGGATTCCGTTTTTTGCGGTATACTGTATACTCTTTCTCCAAAGAGGCCCCACGGTTTTTGCGACTAGAGCTGTAAGTTTCTTGGGGTGAGGAACCGTGGGGCCTCTTTGGAGAAGGAGTATACAGTATACCACGAAAAACGGAATAAGGTCATAAGGTAAATGGGATAAGGTCAAGCAAATCATGTAATATCGTCACTCTAATGTCTATAGTGTAGAGGTCGAATGTTGAATCTCTAGAATACTGACTATACAGCATTGTTCCTATTATGAATCCAGTTGTCTGGAAACTTAAATTTTGACGTTACGAAACTTCTGTCCTTTACCTCTTGCAGTCAGTAAATCAGGTCTGAATATCATTCCTCTTTATGATTCCTCCACCTAGCATCTCTGAGTTACGCCTTCCACCACAGTAGTTCACCACAATACAAGCATCAACGAGATTCATTTGTGAAATTGTTCCGTTCATTTTATTAATCATGTCCAGGCTACGAGCCGACGGCCGAAGAGCTGCAGCACATGATCAATGCGGTGGACAAGGGCAACTCCGGAAAGCTGAGCTTCGAGAACTTCCAGACCCTCATCATGCGGAAAGTCATGGCGCTGGACAGCGATGGCGACATCATGAAGAGCTTCCGCCTCTTTGATGTTGATGACTCTGGTACTCATTTCCCCATCTCATTCATGACGTCGTCACCTTAGCACAGGCGTAGCTAGCCTAGCAAGGTTAGCTCTACGCATTAAGGGGATGCCTCTGATTTCCTAAACCATGCCCCCCTCCCCGTGTCTTCGTTTTTAGGAAATGGGTTTTTTGGAGAATTCCTTTTTTTTATTAAGTCGCTGAATAGAGCTAAATTGCCATTTTTAAATGGTGTTCAAAGGGTGTGGACGATTCCAAAACACGGCTAAAGCTATGTCTTAAATCATCTTAAAATAATCATAATCTTTTTTTTTTACTGAAACATGTTTAATTAAAAACAAAGTTCCAACATACTCAAACCTAAAGCATAGACGATTTATATTACACATATGAATATATTTAATTTTAGGATAAATTTCTGATTATCTGCTTGTATAGCAGGTAGGTTTTTATAACACTCCGCCGCAATTAGACGCAGACAGACATAGCCAAGGTCATTGGCGCTTGTCAGCCTCTTAAATCTTTGAACGCCAAAAACCTATAAAGTGGTCGTGTGTCGTCGTGCCGACCACGTCAACAACCACTAAAAAGGCCGGAGTGAAGGTGTACTATGATCATGAATAAAATCCATTATGAATTGATTTTATTTGTTTTTATTTGTTTTAAATGTTACATCAATAAATTTTGATAACGCAAAAGTGCTTGGCGTATGAGCGATCACTTCGTTCGAATATCAAAGCGTTCAAAGGGTTAATCGGTTCAAGGTTCAGGCGTGAAGAGGTAACAGATAGACATAGTTACTTTCGCATTATTCGTATGGATTGCTGAAAAAACGGAAAGTAAAATTGTTTGTGAATGGACTGTATGCGAAGTTTTACGAAACGAGTTTAATGCCGCTAATTACATACACCCACGATGAGCCTTGAGGCTTAATCAAGAAGACACTCACCTCTGCCTGTGGATGCTGCTGTGCTCCTTTGTCAGGTGTAGGGCCCTCGGGAACTGGCTCGTACTGTACAGACTTACCCGCCGTCCAAAGGTTACCTGCCACCTGATTGTACGCGGCTGCAGTGAGATCTTCCTGATTCCTCCAGGCACCGGTGTATTAAAGCGACTTTCGACACGATTGCAGTGGGAATCACCGCCCACTAACGGGATCTGCTCTAAATTACGCGGCAATTGGCGCGGAGCTTGATTTCGGACCGAAGTTTTGAACCAAAGTGAGTAGACAATTATTTTTAAGTAACTGTCAAAATGCGGGCACAGAATGTTGCCATACTAAAAATCAATTCAAATCTGAACATTCCGCCCACCAAAATACAAGGTATTTTCGAGAGACAAAAACGATACTTACAAGATATTACTAACTATGGCTATTACTAAATAAAGGTGTTACGCGAGGTTGAACTTATTTTCAAAGCTACGAGGGGTGAAGTTCAATATTGGTGACACTTTAAACTATATACTTAAATTATAAATTAGCTACTGACGAAAAGGTAGGGGGCACAGTTTTACAACAGGCCGTTTATATTCCCCGGTTGCTGTGCGAACGGTGACAACGCGACAAACACCATCGCTACCTGGGTGCAGTTTGATGATTCTGCCTAAATTCCATTTTAATGGACTACATTGTTCATTTACTATCAGAACCATTGTTCCTACTTGGAGGTTGTCTCCTTTGGTGGACCATTTATGTCTTTGTTGGAGCGTGTGGAGATATTCCAAGTGCCACTTACGCCAGAAATGCTGGTGCATTTGCTGTAATAGCTTCCAGCGTTGAAGAGGACTGACTTTCTCTTCAGTTAGTACCGGTTCGGGGAGAATTGACAATGGTTCCAATGTAAGAAAGTGACCTGGGGTCAATACGGAAAGGTCATTGGCGTCAGAGCTTAGGGGCGACAAAGGACGCGAGTTAAGGAGTGCTTCCACTTGGGTTAGCACGGTGTAGAATTCCTCGAAGGTGAGGCGTTGAAGACCGATAATTCGGGACAAATGATTCTTCACCGATTTCACCCCAGCTTCGGCCAAACCGGAGAAGTGCGGACTCCCAGGAGGATTAAACACTCAATTTGCTCCTTCTGAGAAGCCTCCGACATCAGTTCCTTGAGTATGTTACTCGCACCTACGAAATTCCTCCCTTGATCTGATACCAAACGGGAACAGCGACCTCGGCGAGCGATGAACCGCCTAAGCGCGGCGAGATATGCTTCAGATGTTAGTTCTGAAACCAATTCTAAGTGTACTGCCTTAGTGGCAGTACACACGAAAACACAAATATAGCCCTTATATGACTTGCTGCCTCTTGATCTACCCAACGAAATGTTGAAGGGGCCAGCATAGTCAACAGCGGCTGATGAGAATGGCTTTAATTGGCTAACACGAAAAGTGGGCAAGTCTCCCATGAGAGGAGGTGACGCTACCTGTGGGCGCACCCTTAGCACTTGAGACACGACGAGATGATGGCATGGATGGCACGTTTCGCTGATAATATCCAGAAATCTTGGGATATAAGGTTTTGGAGAGTTTGCAACCCAGGGTGGGAGAACCTACTATGATATTCCTCGATAACCAAAGCCGTCAGTCTATGGTCACGAGGCAGTAGCATAGGGTGTCTCTTGTCATAATCAAAGGTGTCACTGTGGGACAGCCGACCGCCCACCCTCAACAAACCCTCTCGATCAACAAACGGACAAAGTTTGCGTAGAGGTTTGTGGAGTGAGTTGGTGTTACGCGAGGCACCTTTGTGTATCATTCGGATTTCAGTCGCGAAAACATGCTCTTGGACATGTTTAACGAGAAATCGAATGACAGAGTTTGTTTCATTCGACAACAAAGCCATTGCCGTTATCCTCTGAGAGGGATTACGAAGATAGCGAAAACAATACGCCAATATGTTGACAATACGGCGAAACGACGAAAACCGAGATAAAATGTTGTCTATGAAATCAGAATTCATGGCGCTGAACAAGGTCAGAACTTTTTCCTCTTCCAATGCAGCTCCGTCAATTTGGGTGAAACGTGTCGGCCAATCCTTTTCAGCACGCAGAAGCCACGCTGGTCCCGCCCACCATGATTCACACTGCAGTAAATCAGCTGGAAGCAAGCCACGAGAACCGTGGTCCGCTGGGTTGTCGTTAGTGGAAACATGGTACCAACAATCGGGAGCTATCCTTTCTTGAATCAACGCTGTCCGGTTGGCGACAAAGGTCTTCCATCTCGACGGACGGGATTTAATCCAAGTCAGAACCACAGTTGAGTCTGACCAGGCGTAGATTTTAGGATCATAGCGAAACTCTCGTAACGCATGACAGACTGCTGAAACAAGGTCTGACAACAATACAGCAGCTAGAAGCTCCAACCGAGGAATCGACAATCGACGGAGTGGCGCGACTTTTGACTTCGCGCAACAAAGGCGCACGACAACTTCTTGGTCATTCTTGACCACGCGACAATAAACTACAGCGCAATATCCTCGTTCTGAGGCATCACAGTAGCCATGGAATTGAATTTCACGAAACGTGTCTATCATTCTGCGAGGGATAGAGAGCGAACTCAAGCACGACAGTTGAGATTTTAATTTGAGCCACTCTTCTGCAATACGCTCTGGGACATCGTCATCCCAATGCAGTCCTGCGGACCACAAAAGCTGCATCAAATATTTTGCCATGAAAACGACCGGCGAAAGAAATCCTAAGGGATCGAAGATCCGCGCAATATCAGACAGGATTGAGCGCTTAGTACACCGACATTCTAGGCTTGTGGTTTTAAACGAAAATGTATCAGATTTAGGCAACCACAGAAGACCTAAAATCTTCAGCGAAACATCATGAACGTCCTCAAAATTACGAAATTTATCAGAGTATAAGTCGGAGTCCGGCAAACCCTGGAGAAAGCTCATGCTATTAGATGTCCACTTTCTTAAATGGAGGCCTGCTGACGACAAAATACTTGTCAAATCATCGCGAATACGTACAGCACTCTCTACCGAATCTGCGCCTGACACGATGTCATCAACATAGGTGTCCCTAGCGAGAACAGAAGCACCGAGTGGTGCAGTGTCGTTGAACTCTTGGGTCAGCTTCGAAATACACCATAATGCTTGATAAGGGGCACAAGAGACGCCGTAGGAGACCGTCAGCAAACGAAAGTCCTGAACAGGTTCAGCTGGAGATGGCCGCCACAAAATGCGTTGATAATCGCAGTCTTTGCGGTCAACAAGGAACTGACGGTACATCTGTTTTATATCTCCGGTGAATACCACAACATGCCACCGAAATCGAAGTAACAAATCGAAAATATTCTTCTGCAATTTGGGCCCCGGTAGCAATGTGGCATTCAGGGAACGGCCTTCACTGTCTTTAGCGCTGGCATCAAACACCGTGCGCAGAGGGGTAGAAATGGAATCAGGGCGCAAAATTCCCTGGTGGGGAATATAGTAAAAGGGGCCCTCCTTCGATGGAGGGGCTTCCACCATTTCCATATGACCACTCTCCAAGTAATCATTCATGAAGTTGACATATGCTGTCCGAAATTGAGGATTTACGTTAAACTTCCTCTCTAAATTCAAAAATCGCTTGAGTGCAACTTCACGTGAATTGGAAAACCGGTGCTTATCCTGATGGTTCTCGAAAGTCAATGGCACAACCATTCTACCTTCAGTATTTCGATGATATGCAGCAGCCATAAGGTTTTCACACGACAGATCATCTTTCGACAAAAAAGCTGATTTAGGAGTGACGACATTTTCTACCTCCCAAAACCGCCTAATATTGTTATCCAGAGATAACGACGAAACTAGAAGACAATCCTTGGCAGCGAGGCAAGAATCGTCACGAAAACGACACGATGATGCAGCTGTTTGAGGGACGACGACATTTTTCAACCCTGCAAACTGCTTACTACTATTGTCCTGAGACAACGGCGAAACGAGATGACAATCCATGTCAGCGAGACAAGAATCGTCACGAAAACGGCACGATGAAGCAGCTGTTTGAGGGACTACGAAATTTTTTAACCCTTCAAACTGCTTACTACTATTGTCCGTAGACAACGACGAAACGAGATGACAATCCATGTAAGCGAAACTGGAATTGTCTCGAGAACGACAACGAGAATAGTCAGTGCCAACAGCACATTCACCCATTATTAGCCACCCAAAAACAGTGTTGATGGCAATGGGTTGGCCTGACTCTCCTTTTACAAGGCCAGGTTGGAGCACTGACGACAGAAAACTGACATTGACTAACATGTCAATGGGTCCTGGTTCAAAGAAATGTGGATCAGCCAGAACTAAATTCTTCAGATGGTCCCAAGTCGAAATGTCAATTGGACCAGTTGGCATGTCTGAACAAATTTGGGGTAACACAAAAGCTTCAATTGGGTATTTATTCAAGCAGGCTCCTTGTGAAGGGAAAATCTCACATGAGACTGCTCCAAGTGTGGCTGTGGTGGTCACTCCGATGCCACTAATTGTTTGGTTACAATCATGTAATGGTAAGCCAAGTTGGTTTGCAGCGGCTAATGTAAGAAAATTACATGCACTGCCCGAATCAAAAAGTATCCGAATTGGTACCAACTGTCCATCACTAGCCTTTACCCTAACCACAGCAGTAGAGAATAATACTTGGTGATGACAGAAAGGCACCGACAATGTAGTCAGCTGAGCATTGTCCTTCAACGCCTGAGAATGTTCACCAACTTTGTCAAAATGGAGCAAGGTATGGTGCCGGTAATTGCATTCTGCACAATGCACACTCGACTTACAAAATTTCATATTGTGTGATGGCTTTAAACACAGGATGCACAGCCTGGTCTCCTTGACCTTGGAATACCTCTCTGTTGGCTTCAAATTTAAAAAACTAGGGCATTTTGCCAAGTCGTGGCCTATGACCGCACACATCGGACAAGCCGGCTTAGGTGCTGAAGGCACAATAAGCGAAGATTTGTTTCTATTAACAATTTTACTAGTGGGTGTCAATACCCTTAACTTTGGATTTGAATTCTCGAATGCTTGACTTCTCTTTTCAATGAATGATTTTAAATTTTCAAAATCCGGGATGTCCACATTTGAGTCGAGTTGTAACTCAAATGCCTCACGGGTACATACATCCAGTTTGGACCACAATAAATAGTAAAGCATGAAGTTCTCATCAGGCAATTTAAACTTCGACAATATATTTAAATTTTCACTGAAAGTCCTAAACACCCGATCCAAATCAGTTTTGTTCTTAACTGGTTCACAGTTTAGCAATTTCTCATAGTAAACAATAGCAATTTGACGTTTTTTGTCATAATGCTTACACAATGTTTCATATGCATTTAAATAATTGTCATCTGACAAAGGAAAACCTTTCACTAAATCATAAGCGGGACCCTGTACACACGACAATAAATAGTGCAATTTTTCAACATTGGATATACTCCGCCTATGAATCAGCGAATCGAACAATTCCTTAAATCCGACCCAGTCCTCCAGCTTTCCGGTGAATATTTTAATTGCAATTTTGGGTAAATGAGCGACGTTTAAAGAACTGCTCGCTTCTACCGGTTTAATATGGACGTCCTGTAAACTTGACCGTAATCTAGCCTGTACAGCTTTCAAACGATTTACGAAATCTTTAGACGCCACATATTCGCTGGACCGCTGTTGCGGACTTACGGTTAACAACAATTTTATTTGCGCGTCATGGAATTCCTTTTCTAAATCAGCCAAATCTTGTTCGATGTAGCCTACTAAACTTGACTCGGATATATGTTCAAGCCGCATCATTGCATAATCCCTTGCAACACGGGCCATATCCGCGGATACATTTTCCTGCTCATTATCACTCATTTTAAAGAAATATCACGAACGGCAAGCTGCAATATCAAAATATTTCATACATAAACACTCAACTCGATAATCGTTTGAGGTTAGGCGAGATCAACTAAACTAAACGTCAACGTCACTTGCCAAAGTTGTCAATTACAAAGAAAATCTATGGCAAGATGCGTTCCGATTCACACAACTATTGCCTACTACAAAATGTTACTTAACGTTACCATTAATTATAACGTATGATGACGACACGACAAATAAATAACGATTTAATTATCAAAATACGATACAATTTAATCGAAATGGACTAAATAAGCAACAATTTCAATAGTTATTTATACTAATTACTTTCAAGTCCGAATTTAAAAACTCGCGAAACAACGAAACTGTGGAATGCGAAAATTTATTAGCTTACCCTCTATTTTGGTGGACGAAAATTATTAATACGAAACGACAATTTTAACACCAAAAAAGGATGGTTTTGCTTCTAAAACGATACAAAAACGAAATATCCACAGGCTCGCCTTATCAAGCTCCGGTCGAAGGATCAAATAATGTTTGTGAATGGACTGTATGCGAAGTTTTACGAAACGAGTTTAATTCCGCTAATTACATACACCCACGATGAGCCTTGAGGCTTAATCAAGAAGACACTCACCTCTGCCTGTGGATGCTGCTGTGCTCCTTTGTCAGGTGTAGGGCCCTCGGGAACTGGCTCGTACTGTACAGACTTACCCGCCGTCCAAAGGTTACCTGCCACCTGATTGTACGCGGCTGCAGTGAGATCTTCCTGATTCCTCCAGGCACCGGTGTATTAAAGCGACTTTCGACACGATTGCAGTGGGAATCACCGCCCACTAACGGGATCTGCTCTAAATTACGCGGCAATTGGCGCGGAGCTTGATTTCGGACCGAAGTTTTGAACCAAAGTGAGTAGACAATTATTTTTAAGTAACTGTCAAAATGCGGGCACAGAATGTTGCCATACTAAAAATCAATTCAAATCTGAACAAAAATAATACATAAATATTTGTGGACAATCTTACACAAATAGACAGCGTAGCTTCGTAGGGAAAGGAGAAAGTAAAGACTCAATTCTGGTTTTTTTTATTGAGCCGCGCAGGATATTGATTAGGGCTTCCAAATACCGGACCTTCTATGATCTTGGTATTAATACTGAACTTGAAATCCCCAATACCGGGATCCTGGGATTTTTTGGGAAAAAAGTTAAAATATATAAAAGCATGAAATAAAATACCCATTTGGTACAGTCACCGGCAATAATATATTCCTACACGAAGGCCGCAAAAATATGTGACACGCTCTTATTTGTAGGGTCATAAGAGCGTGTCACATATTTAAGCGGCCTTCGTGTAGGAAGATATTATTGCTGGTGACTGTACCATAAACATTAAGTAAGAACACAGTTTTTTTTCTTTGTGCGACATGACCACGCGTCACGACAAGGAAGCTAATGGTGCAAACTTTTTGGGAATCACAGTAGATAAAAATTGTAACTGGAAAACTCAAGTAGATAAAGTGTGCAACAAACTCACAAAATTCGTGTATGTTTTAAGGCGACTATGCAATATCTCTGATTGGAATACGGTCTTGATGGCATATCACGGATATGTTGCACCAATACCGAGATATGGCCTCCTTGTATGGGGAAATTCCTGCGACATCTACAGGGTGTTTATAGCACAAAAAAAATGCTTAAGGGCAATGTGTGGATTATCTCCGCGGGAATCATGTAAACCGTCATTCATAAAGCATGGCATTTTAACATTACCCTGTTTGTACATACTTGAAGCCGCTTTATTTGTAAAGAAACACCCGGGCCTATTTAAAAGTGCCAAGGATGTATACTCCAGGAATACAAGATATCCGAACAAACTTGTACTAGATTTCATTCCCAATAGTGCGCTCTTTATGAAAAACAGTTACTATATGTGTATGAAAATATTCAATGCCATTCCAGAAGGTCTAAAATGTCTACCATTCAACCAGTGTAAAACACAACTTTATCGATGGCTCAAATAGCAAATGTTCTACTCATTAGACGACTTATTTGTAAGGTAATAATTGTGATAACCTGATACCAAAGTATAAACTGTAATAGTTATAAGTGCACATTTGCATGCTAGTACCTAGCAAAATATGTGATAGTACAGGAAGAAATGAAGACATACCCACCATATTGTACCATATTTTACAGCAAATAAAGATTATTATTATTATTATAAGACAGTTTTACTCGAGTCGATCAAGTTCCACAGTAGGGTCAATAAGACTTGTGTTATTTTATTTGAATCGATTTATTATTTTAATTCTAGGAAGTATTAATTTTGAGAATGTGAAGACTGTAACAGAGATTCTGGGCACCTATCTCACTGACGAAGAGATTGAAGAAATGATGGATGACGCTGACAAAGACTATGACGGAGTTGTAAGTAACATTTCTTTATATTTTGTTAAATTCCTATAAAAATTCTATACCGATGAATAGAATTCATTTTTTTACTTTTGAGCGGGCTTGGTCGTAACATTTGTAAGGAAGCACAGAAATAATTTATTTTTGTGAAAGTAAAAATAATATAGTGAAAAGTAATCTCTTCTAGCCAACGTTTGGGTAACAGCAAATACTTGAAGCTCGTATGCTTGCTATACAAACGTCTTATCAAATATATCGTCGTCTAGTACTCATAACACAAGCTTTATTGAGCTTACTACGGGACTAATTCAATTTGTGTAATATTTTTTATTTTATCAGATATGATTAGCTTTTGGGCCAATTTCGCTTGTGAATATCAATTATTTATTAATTGTACCTTTGATAACTACTTATTTATTACAACTTCTTTTTTAGGTTTCGGTGCATGAATTCATGAAGATGATTAAGAGTAGTGTCGATATTGTAACTCCTTAATTTCTTTTATCGTACAATTATTATAGTTTATATACAACCTCTTTCGTTTTGATTAATTTTAATTATTTATTTTAGGAGTTAATTTAGTTTAGTAGTGGCAACTTTAGTAGTAAAAGGTGTTTTATAAGGACACTTTTTTTATCAATTTCTTTTGATAAAGTTTTAAATATTTTTAATGCACTATTATTTAATAAAAATAAGTTACAAACTTAAAATAATTGTAAAGAAATGTGAGTATATAATTATATTTATCTTTAGGTTTTTTACTTAATTTACGTATCTTTGCACACTAAGAACCTTTTACGTAGTGTTGCCACATGGAAAAGTGGCTGAAAGAATATGTCAATCAAATTGACAATTTTATTTTATATTTAATTTAACGATCAATTTTATAATTTCTTAATTTCCATAGTTATTTGTGTTGTATTCAAACCAAATTAAATTAAAATACTCGAATAAGAGCTAGTAGAAACTGTTTAAAGATGGGTAAGTGCTTCAGCAAATATGAAATGAAGATACTCACATAATTAAACTGACTACATTAATACAATCAAATTTTCAGACGTTGACGAGCTAGCATTAGTCGAAAAATGCGAGAATTTAATGACGGCAGTCGTTGAAACACGCAAGCAGTTCGGAAAGAAATGCATCGACTACCAGCACAAGACGTCTCGTGTCGAAAACCAGTTGCTTCAACTACGACTCGAGAGCTTCGCAAACTACGAGAAAAGAAAGCTCCCTCAGTTCGATATCGACGATATGGCGCTGAACATCGAGGATATCAAGGCTGAGATCATGGAAAGGGAGATTAGGATTGAGAACTTGCGTAAACGGCTGAATGACACGCAGGAAGTATTGATGCAAGTCCAAAATGACCATCTTGCGAGGAAAATGCATCAGCCGGTGACGATAGAAACTCTCATGGCGCGAGCTAAGGCTAAAAATGGGAAGCAAATGATGGAGAATTCATAAGAATTCTCACATGACTTAGTATTAGAGATTTAAGTTTATCTTATTGTTTTGGTCGAGTCCTAATGGAGACCGTACTCTGTAAAACTGCCCAATCTCATGAATTGGTATTGGGGCTTCTTGACAAAACATCTGCTCTCTAACCTTAAGGGATGTTGACAACCACCACATTACACAATGTGTATGTTACATCTAATTAAGAATTTGTGTTGCCAGATCAATCACTACCCTGATCTGGGTCTAGGACTAAGCTGTTGCCCAGATTACACTTGAATCATGCTGCCAGTCTTCTCTTACAATACTAAGGTAAGGGGAGCCGTATTATTGTATCTCGGTATCACATGGGGAACGTTACAGTTAAAACTCACTGCCAGTAGCCCCCTTGCATATTTTTTCTCAGACGCTAGGCAGCCTGCTAGTGCTATAGGCTGTCGCTATAGGTAGCTCGCTACATTGGTTTCTGGGATATATTCAAAACCTGACAAGCCTCTTTTAAATCTGACAGTGACTGTTTAAGTTTTGTAGTAGTTTCATCATTATCATCATCATGTCAGCCGAAAGACGTCCACTGCTGGACATAGACCTCCCCCAAAGACTTCCACAATGACCTGTCCTGCGCCACCCGCATCCAGCGGACACCAGCGATCTTTACCAGGTCATCGGTCCACCGTGTAGGGGGCCTGCCCACGCTACGCCTTCCGGTACGTGGTTGCCACTCGAGAACCTTTCCACCCCAACGGCCATCGGTTCTACGTGCAATGTGCTCCGCCCATTGCCACTTAAGTTTACCAATTCGGAGGGCTATGTCGGTCACTTTGGTTCTGCTGCTTGCAGTAGTTTAGTGTTCAACAATAACAATTAGACAATTGATATAACTCCTGACGATTTTGATTTTGGTACCCAGTTAAGGAGGATAAATCCTGTTGCAGCTTTTTATGTCAAGGTAAAGCAATCTGAGAAAATTATCTGTGAAAAGGACAGTGATCTCAGAAGTATTCCATTGGACTAATTTTGATATAGGATAACTACTAGTTGTAATCTAGGTTTATTATAGCTTTATTGACTGAGGGAGCGAAGCATCTCCATTTCAGCTTTCGACAAAAAATCTTTCGTATGTCTATCTGTCTGTCCAGATGTTCTCCTCTACAGGTTGCATTTCTCAACCGATTCTCGTGAAATTTTGGGAGCAAGTTCGATAATTATATACATTTTTTGTCGAGTAAAAAAAGATGAAAAAAAAAATTTTTTTGCGATGTCTACAGCTCACAGAGCCACAGGGGTTAATATTATGTTCCAGTTAACCATATACATGTATTTTCCTATGTATTTAAATTAGTGCTAAATCATTTTCTCCCTTTTTTAAATGTTACATGAAATAGCAAGACAAAGTACAGTTGTGGAGTGAAAGGGTCACTCTATAACTCTATTTTAATGCTGCCTTTTCATTCTGCGACTATACATGTTGCTGTGCAAAAGTATTGAGGTGCGTACGCATCTGTGGCAGCCTCAAGGTTGAGGCTCGCCTGTTTGCTCATATGCTGTTATTTGACCATTGAGACAAACTTGGACACTTACAAAAAAGCACTACCAGAATTTTGGTATTTGTCAAAATCATATGGAAAGAAGCGTGCTAAACGTAGAACTTAAAGATAGTCAAGTTATTCATTATTAAAGCCAAATCAAAAAGCAAAACGGTTGGTGAAATAATAAAACAAAAGTGGCGCAGGACAGGCCACATGATTAGACAAAACTTGGGACAAATGGACAAAAGAAATTGTGGAATGGTATCCAAGAGGAAATACAAGAAAAAGAGGGAGACATAATCTTAGATGGTCATGACCTTAAAAAAATGGAGGTATCTGGCTGCAAAAAGCAATGGATCGTGACAAATGGAAAGCCCTAGAAGAGGCATTTGTCAAGGGACAAGTTGAGGTTATCGATGGAGAATTAGAGCAGTAATAAAATCTTTTGACAAAATAAATAAAATAATATATAAGCATAGAAAATAAGGAAAATGTAACTTCAGCAATAAAGGCTGCTTTTATTTATGGCTCCTGTAATATGGACGAGTAGCGTGCCGATAGAGCTGAGGTTATTCGTAGATAATAAATTATAGATGTGGAAATAAAATAAGTGTTCAAAAAAGTACTTGATTTTCTTTTTTTATTAGGTTGGCGGCAAACGGACATATGCAAAAATATACTCAGAGTACCCAGAGTAGGCGTCAAATAGTAATACCGTTAAGAGCGAGAAGAACATATACCAAATTAGATAAGAGCGACAGAGAGGGATATATCATTTGTTGTCCTTGTTATAGTTCCGCTTTTCTTAAATTTGCCTCAATGTCATCTAAACATCAAGTCAAATAGTTTGAGGCAAATAAACGATTACCCGGCCAAATTAAAGAGGTTGTGTCTTGAAAGCCGCCAGACGTTTAAGACTAGTTCTTAATTTAGCTGCATAAGAGCTTTTCTGCCCCTCTTGGTGATACTCATATGTGGTCTATAGAAATCCTTACTCTGAGCTTAAATATAATCCATGGTAACACTGAAAACAATGTTGCCACAATAAATAAATCATACCATAAACAAAATAGTAACAACGTGCATAGCCATCTTTATAGCTGTATTTTGCTTTATATTCATTAGCTACAAAATATGCAATAATTTATGTATGTAAATTATGAGCGTATTACTTACAGAATTATACAAGTATATCATTTATTAAAAAATATGTAGTAACTTCATTATAGTTACATCACAGTTACGTTTATTTATGGCCAGGCCAGAGGTTTTGTAATCGTTTCTTAGTAACGACATAAACAGAAAGACATTTACTGAGTAAAGTATTATTAACAAAACAACAAACTTCAATGGCAGACATACAAAGCATTTTTAAGAAAAGCTGCGTCTTGCCGGATGTAATAAACACGGCGCCTTCCGATTTACTAACAATTCGATACAACAGTGGTGTGAGTGTTGAGACGGGAAAAGAGTTAACTCCTACTCAAGTAAAAGATAAACCCGAAGTAAAATGGGCATCTAAAGAAACAGAATACTATCTTTTAGCTATGGTTGATCCTGATGCACCGAGTCGAGAGAAACCAAAGTTCCGAGAGTGGCATCATTGGTTGGTGGGCAATATTCACGGCGGTGATATGAATAAAAGTGAAGTTCTGTCTGATTACATTGGATCAGGTCCACCAAAAGGCACTGGTCTGCATCGCTACGTGTTTTTAGTCTTCCACCAACCAGACAAGTGTGATTTTTCTAAAGTTCCGAAGTTACCAAGTAATTCCGGTAAAAACAGGGGAAATTTCTCTATTGCCAAATTTGCTCAGCAATTTAAACTTGGAGCCCCCGTTTCTGGAAACTTTTATGTCGCCCAGTGGGATGATTATGTGCCAAAACTATATGCTAAACTCAAAGATTAAAAGTATTTTTCTTCCATTAGCATTTTGCTCTGAAAGCTCGTGAATGGCAATCTTGTATAAAATTATAAGTAAAAATGTGCTTGTCTATGTCTTCGATCGATAACAATTTCCGCCTCCGCGTGACATTCTCATTTTTTCGGTCCGCCATATCGTCCGCCATTACATTTCTAGAGTTTGCGTAAATTGGTCGTTGCAGTGTGCGATCATAAAACCACATTGGTTATCAGTGACATTAATTACGTGCGTCGTGTCGCAGCGTTTCGTTAGAACAAAGAGACTTTACGTTCAATCGTATGTCCATCCAGAATCTCAACACATTCGACCCGTTCGCCGATGCTATCAAAAGCTCGGAAGACGACGTTCAAGATGGATTAGTCCACGTCCGGATCCAGCAGCGGAACGGGCGCAAGACGCTTACGACGGTGCAGGGCCTGTCATCGGAATATGACCTGAAGAAGATCGTGCGGGCATGCAAGAAGGAGTTCGCGTGCAACGGGACCGTGGTCGAGCATCCCGAGTACGGAGAGGTGCTTCAGTTGCAAGGCGACCAGCGCGAGAACATTTGCCAGTGGCTCACCAAATCGGGACTCGTTAAGCCCGAGCAGCTCAAGGTGCACGGTTTCTAAGCCGCGTCGCAGTGGCAGCCCGACCGAACATGTCCGCATCGTGAAATCATCATAGTCTAAATAAAATGAGAACGTGCGCGTTATAACCCTATCGAAAATGTATTTAGAAAGCACCGATGTTTACAGAGAAAATCGTATGCCGAGGCTTCGGCCTCCCGCGCCCTGTGCCTTTGACTCCCGTGTATAATAAAGTAAATATTTTCCAGCGACGCTCCCGCGTCTCTGTTAAGCTTTAGTTGCAATTGTATGCCGAACGAAATAGTAATAATCACTTTGTTTTTTACGACATTAATACTTATTAAATTGCTGTAATGATTATATGATGTGTCTCAATTAAACATGTTTTTCTAAGAAAACTGGTTTCTTTTGCCACGGTTGCATTTCCTGATGTCAGTAAACTTACAATTTAGAATGGTAGGCAGGTAATAGTGAAAGTAGGTACGGATTGCGGTAATTCTTAATTGTCACGCAACGCGTACTCAGCATATTTCTTGTCGCCATACGACCTACTTCACGAATTCTATTTAATTGAAAATTATAATTACCACGCGATTTGCTTATGACTGTTATGTACTGTACTAATCCATTATCTAATAGCTAGTGACGAAATTCATTAATTTAATTTATTTTACTTTTATTCAGTTTCCCATTACACTTCTTAGTATTCACAGACCACTTAACCTAGGGTTAAGTGGTCAGTGTTAGTATTTAAGATAAGTTTAAGTAAACACTTCTTCATTTATAGTACCTTGTGTCTGACATTGATAATGTGACGCATACGACTCAAACGGACTTCGGTTATATTATGACTCACACCTCAATTTAGGAAACGTAGGCAGGCCAAGACGAGGACAGCGTTATGATTAACTTGGAAGTACCTATGTACTTCCTAATTCTATTGATTGTTATCAATAATCATACACTTGGTGGAAACTACTTTGTAGGCCACATGGCAATTTTGAACACAGAATTTAACCAGTGACGTCATTCTATCTCTTTTCCGCATGTCAATGAGCAAGAGGGACAGTCAGGAAAAAATTCCCTAACCTATTATAGGCGTTGATTTAACCAGGGATTCCGTTTGCCGATGCCTGAATGAGCGAGAGGGAGAAACAATATATGGGTCTATTGATGCTTGCGACTCCAAAGACTAATCACAAGCGTGTTGCAAACCCTTTATTAACTTGAGGATTCGTATTCGATACCTATATTGCAGATGCAGACATTGATATTCAAGATTTTCGCTATTTTTGTCTCAATTCATAAACCCGCCTATCGATACTCAAAATCATAAATACTCATGCGATACGTCGTCTTTAAAAAAATGGAGCTGAACTGAGCCAGGCGGATATAAACCGAAACTGCAAGCATAAAAATTTGGTTTTTCTGCGCACACTGGCAACTAGGTATGTCTATAGCACAGAATAAGTACTATAGTTGGTTTTCATACCTACAGCTTTTAGTACTGTAGTGGATATATTATATACGTATCTCTTATTGGTTTGTGCTCTAAGCAATCCACGCCTGTGCAACCTTGTCTGTCTTTGATACAAGTTAATATAGGCGCGCCCAATTTGCTGATTATACGCTTCTTGCCATATACGAGTACTATTATTTTCCAAATACGAGGTTTCCTTCCAGCAACCGATGTCGTTGCTACAAACATTAATGAGAGTTCCTCGTCAGAAAATTGTGATGAGACACAAAGTAATAATGTTAGCGTTCGCCATTTGTGACTAGCTCGCGCCTTCACGCCCCTGACATCATCCAAGTCTATATCATGACGCAATATAGCGTGAAGCGCCTGGTCAATGACCTGCCATCGTGCAGCTCCTGATTTGGTCAAGTCCCAGAATCCGAGGATCCGAGGGTCAAGCCGTCTTTCGAAACTGAAAACATCGTATACGTGTCGTCGTACGTATAAACTCGCACGGCTCACACCTATATCCCAGTGGTGTTATTGCGGAGGTACCTTCCCAAGTAGAACCACTCTAGCACATAGCAGACATTCACGGCCGTCCTCGCATGCGCGGAACTTGCGCTTCTTAATTAGCTTATTCCTTTACTATATGGCATTTATTAATTTTAGAGGTAATAAATCATAAAAATAGGACAGGATATCACCATCCACAGCGTTGAGGTAATGATAATGACTGATGAGGATGATGGTGATGACAGAATTAAAATCAATAGGTACACAAATTGAGTCCAATCATATCTTATTTATTATTATGATCATGATAATGACAGTAAAAGAAATGTGTTGTTTCCTTCACAAACTTAACGGAACCATAAATGTTTCACCAAGGTTCACAGAGCTGGTATTTCTCAATACATTCAATAAGCCACCCTATAGGCAATGCTTTTAGATGCAACATATTGTAGAGTGGCTCATACATGTCCTTATATATGATGTAATGGGAGCAGTTGTACAGCTTGCTGTCTCGCTTGGCATGGTATGGGACCAGCTTCTCCGCTTCTGGAATAGATTCCGGATTGGGAGCCCGTCTGAGTGCAACTCCACCTGCATCCGTAACCAATTTACTTAGGATTCCTTTCGTAACTTCTATTTTATCAGAAATCTTGTATTTAATGTTAAAGTTGTGAAAGTAAAAGTGGCAACCGTTGAAAATGCCGGGAAGGTGCTTGTATTTGTTGTAGCGGGCATTTTTCGGGCCTCTATATGTTGTAGTCCCAACACCTTGGACTTCATGCTCTTCAAACGATTCTAAGTTTTCTTCAGTTGATTCAGTGACCCATTTTGAAGTTATTATCCACAGGTTATTGACAATGCCTTGTAAGACTTCTAAGCTGGAATCACAGATACCGTCTTCAGCATCAACTATTATATGTGTTACTTTATTGCTGAATTTTTGTTCAATATGAAGGTTAGTGTGATGTCTCACAAGGGTTTTGAGCTTGTTGTTGACCGAGCGAAACTGTGACACACAGTAAACCCGTATATCTTCGCAATCTAGCTCTATCTGTCGCTGGACTAGTTCTAAATTGAAACTTTCCTCAGTAACTATCCTTTTTTCAGCAACATCTTTAATAATTGCTTGTATCTTGGGAGCAGCAAGGGTGAGAGGAGTCTCGCCTTTGCAATTTCTAGCGTTAATATCAGCTCCGTAAATAACAAGTTCCTTAGCAATTTCTATTTGTTTATAGCGAATGGCTTCATGTAAAGGAGTCTCATTGCCTTGCCCTGGGACATTGACTAGTGCATTATGGCGCAGTAAAAGCTTGACTAAGTCCTGCCGTCCATTCTGTACAACCTCATGTAGAGGTGTCCAGCCAGCATTATCCTTCGTATTGATGCTTGCTCCTTCACTCAACAGTTTGGTTACTTTGTCAGCTTTTCCCATTCTGCAAGCGATGTGTAACAGAGTCTCACCTTTAGCGTTTCTCTTTTCGGCGATTCTGTTAGATTTGGACATGGTAGAAGCTAAAGATAATGTTGAATTATTTAAAATATCTTGTTTGGCGGTTGGGGCATGTTTGGGAGTTTCGGAGACAGCATTTGCCGGAGCTGTGTCTAGCGGGGAGTCAGTAATCTTTGCGACCATCATCATCGTGTCCGGAGATTCAACAGAATCGAAAGAGATATTTTCTTTTAAAGGCTCGATTATAGCAGACAAATTTTTCGCAGCATCGACTGCATCGCTCAACTTATCGTCCGACCAAGTCGTGCAATCTTCTAGAGACACTTTACATTTCGGACAGTGCGATAAATTTTGGAAATGCTCGGAGCAAATCAGATGATAACATTTGCTTAGTGTCACCGGATTTTTACAAAACTGCTGGCATTCTACACAGAATAAACATTTGTTCATATCTTCTAGAGCACTTAACAAGTTATCCAAGTCCTTTTTAGACATTTTAAGCACGGTATCTAAGTTTTCTCCAGCAAAAGAAACAAAACTTTGCTTCTATGGGCGGGAAAATTCACAAAACACCGTGTTGTTACTACAATATTAATTTATTTGACGTGACAGTGACAGCTTTGCTTTTCATCCATCGCATATCGTCTTGAGATCCTATTTTCAATTTCTATCAAGCATAAATATATATACATTAAGCAAAATATGCTGATTTTTTATAATGTATATTAACTTTCCAAGGAACTGAGTATTTTAATACTTATTAAGATTTCATAGCCTATGTTTTAGCAGATTGATTTGATTTGATATTCTGTTCACCGCTATTTTTAAAAATGTGTTCTATGCAATAACGAAACGCGTAGCTGTCAGGAAATTGACATATTTTATTTGACATACACTGACTTACATGTCTATTTGCAAATGTCCAATTTCGTCAATACTTTCATGTATTTTGTTACTGAATTTTAAATAACAAACGTGAAACATTATGTTTTGATTTTGCAAGATATCGGTAAAATACATTTGTTAGATCTCGTATATTTATAAACAGGTACATGACACGTATTACAGTTATGTTATGAATGCACCTAGTCCTATTACTCATATGTTAGTTTTTTATTTAGTTACTTGCACACGTATAATTAAATTCATAATCATTAATACTGATTATATGATCAATTCATTAGTATTGTAAATTATGCATAATAATGTTGTGTTTCCGAAATATGTTGACGTTAATTCGATCATTAACTATTACTACTGCTTTATACATCTATAGCTAATTTGAAATTGTTATGAGAATCAAATATTTCTTCACATTAATGTGTAGACAAATCAAGACAATTAAATGCAGAAGGAACAGTCTAGCCTGTGCGTGTGAACCTAGCATATCAACTACCAGCATCTCACCAAATGATGACAGTTCTAGTAGCATCCCAAATAGTTCTACAGTTCTAGATAGTTATTTTCAATAGTTCAGCCCATTTTCGCGAAAAAAATGAAAATTTGAAAATGAGATGCTAACTTCGAAAATCTACTACCAGCATCTCACCCGTATCCGATTCCTAGTCAACAAGTAAGCGTTGAGAATGAAAGTTCTGCTATTTCTAGATGATATTGCAAGAGTTCTGGCCGAAAAGCCCAAAAAAAAAATTTTTTTTTCTCTTTTGGAAAATGAGATGCTAACTTCGAAAATCGACTACCAGCATCTCACCCGTATCCGATTTCTAGTCAACAAATAAGCGTTGGGAATGAAAGTTCTGCTATTTCTAGATGATATAGCAAGAGTTCTGGCCGAAAAGTCCAAAAAGAAGAATTAGCAATATTTGACAAAAATCGATTTTTAACATTCATACTGATATGCTATGTTTTCGTCGCCATCCAGGCCCGGCATCTCAGGCGTTCTAAGTAGTAATGGACTAAACAAGCATAGAACTCCACAGTTTTAGCGGCTGGAAGCCGATCTGATAGAGTTCTAGAAGGAGACATAGCAGTATTCGACAATAATGGATTTTTACCATTCATACTGATATGCTATGTTTTCGTGGCCATCCAGGTCCAGCATCTCAGGCGTTCTGAGTAGTAATGGAGTAAACAAGCATAGAACTCCACAGTTTTAGCGGCTGGAAGCCGATCTGAAAGAGTTCTAGAAGGAGACATAGCAGTATTCGACAAAAATGGATTTTTACCATTCATACTGATATGCTATGTTTTCCTGAAAATTCAGGCCCAGCATCTCAGGCGTTCTGAGTAAGAATGGAGTAAACAAGCATAGAACATCACAGTTCAAGTGGCTGGAAGTCGATTTGAAAGAGTTCCAAACGAAAACTTAGTATTTATTTTTCAAAAAACGATTTTTACCATTCTTACTGATATGCTGTTTTCATGGCCATCCAGGTCCAGCATCTCAGGAGTTCTGAGTAGTAATAAAGTAACCAAGCATAGGAAATAACAGTTCAAGTGACTGGAAGTCGATTTGAAAGAGTTCTAGAAGAAGACTTAGCATTATTTGTCAAATATCGATTTTTACCATTCTTATTGATATGCTGTTTTTGTGGCCATCTAGTTCCAGCATCTCAAGAGTTTTGAGTAGTAATAAAGTAACCAAGCATAGAACATAACAGTTCAAGTGAGTGGAAGTCGATTTGAAAGAGTTCTAAAAGGAGACATAGCGGTATTCCACAAAAATCGATTTTTCCATTCCTACTGATATACTATATTTTCGTGGCCATCCAGGTCCAGCATCTCAGGAGTTCTGAGTAGTAATAAAGTAAACAAGCATAGAACATAACAGTTCAAGTGACTGGAAGTCGATTTGAAAGAGTTCTAGAAGAAGATTTAGCATTATTTGAATAAAATCGTTTTTTACCATTCTTACTGATATGCTATGTTTTCGTGGGCATCCAGGTTCAGCATCTCAGGCGTTCTGAATATTAATAGAGTAATAAAGCATAGAACTCCACAGTTTTAGCGGCTGAAAGCCGATCTGAAAGAGTTCTAGAAGGAGACATAGCAGTATTCCACAAAAAATGATTTTTACCATTCATACTGATATGCTATGTTTTCGTGGCCATCCATGCCCGGCATCTCAGGAGTTCTGAGTAGTTATAAAGTAACCAAGCATAGAACATAACAGTTCAAGTGACTGAAAGTCGATTTGAAAGAGTTCTAGAAGAAGTCTTAGCATTATTAGGCAAAAATCGATTATTACCATTCATACTGATATGCTATGTTGTCGTGGCCATCCAGGTCTAGCATCTCAGGAGTTCTGAGTAGTTATAAAGTAAACAAGCATAGAACATAACAGTTCAAGTGACTGGAAGTCGATTTGAAAGAGTTCTAGAAGAAGACTTAGCATTATTTGACAAAAATCGATTTTTAATATTCTTACTGATATGCTATATTTTCGTGGCCATCCAGGTCCGGCATCTCAGGAGTTCTGAGTAGTAATAAAGCAAACAAGCGTAGACCATAACAGTTCAAGTGACTGGAAGTCGATTTGAAAATGTTCTAGAAGAAGATTTAGCATTATTTGACAAAAATCGTTTTTTACCATTCTTACTGATATGCTATGTTTTCGTGGCCATCCAGGTTCAGCATCTCAGGCCTTCTGAATAGTAATAGAGTAATAAAGCATAGAACTCCACAGTTTTAGCGGCTGAAAGCCGATCTGAAAGAGTTCTAGAAGGAGACATAGCAGTATTCCACAAAAATTGATTTTTACCATTCTTACTGATATGCTATGTTTTCGTGGCCATCCAGGTCCAGCATCTCCGAAGTTCTGAGTAGTAATAAAGTAACCAAGCATAGAACATAACAGTTCAAGTGACTGGATGTCGATTTGGAAGAGTTCTAGAAGAAGACTTAGCATTATTTGACAAAAATCGATTTTTACCATTCATACTGATATGCTATGTTTTCGTGGCCATCCATGCCCGGCATCTCAGGAGTTCTGAGTAGTTATAAAGTAACCAAGCATAGAACATAACAGTTCAAGTGACTGATAGTCGATTTGAAAGAGTTCTAGAAGAAGTCTTAGCATTATTAGACAAAAATCGATTTTTACCATTCATACTGATATGCTATGTTGTCGTGGCCATCCAGGTCCAGCATCTCAGGAGTTCTGAGTAGTAATAAAGTAAACAAGCGTAGACCATAACAGTTCAAGTGACTGGAAGTTGATTTGAAAATGTTCTAGAAGAAGATTTAGCATTATTTGACAAAAATCGTTTTTTAACATTCATACTGATATGCTATGTTTTCGTCGCCATCCAGGCCCGGCATCTCAGGCGTTCTAAGTAGTAATGGACTAAACAAGCATAGAACTCCACAGTTTTAGCGGCTGGAAGCCGATCTGATAGAGTTCTAGGAGACATAGCAGTATTCGACAAAAATGGATTTTTACCATTCATACTGATATGCTATGTTTTCGTGGCCATCCAGGTCCAGCATCTCAGGCGTTCTGAGTAGTAATGGAGTAAACAAGCATAGAACTCCACAGTTTTAGCGGCTGGAAGCCGATCTGAAAGAGTTCTAGAAGGAGACATAGCGGTATTCCACAAAAATGGATTTTTACCATTCTGACTGATATGCTATATTTTCGTGGCCATCCAGGTCCAGCATCTCAGGAGTTCTGAGTAGTAATAAAGTAAACAAGCATAGCACATAACAGTTCAAGTGACTGGAAGTCGATTTGAAAGAGTTCTAGAAGAAGATTTAGCATTATTTGACAAAAATCGTTTTTTACCATTCTTACTGATATGCTATGTTTTCGTGGTCATCCAGGTCCAGCATCTCAGGAGTTCTGAGTAGTTATAAAGTAAACAAGCATAGAACGCAACAGCTCAAGTGGCTGGAAGTCGAGTTGAAAGAGTTCTAAAAGAAGATTTAGCATTATTTGACAAATATCGAATTTTCCAGGTTCAGCATCTCAGGCGTTCTGAATAGTAATAGAGTAATTAAGCATAGAACTCCACAGTTCTAGCGACTGAAAGCCGATCTGAAAGAGTTCTAGAAGGAGACATAGCAGTATTGCACAAAAATGGATTTTTACCATTCTTACTGATATGCTATGTTTTCCTGGTCATCCAGGTCCAGCATCTCAGGAGTTCTGAGTAGTTATAAAGTAAACAAGCATAGAACGCAACAGCTCAAGTGGCTGGAAGTCGAGTTGAAAGAGTTCTAAAAGAAGATTTAGCATTATTTGACAAATATCGAATTTTCCAGGTTTAGCATCTCAGGCTTTCTGAATAGTAATCGAGTAAAAAAGCATAGAACTGCACAGTTTTAGCGGCTGGAAGCCGATCTGAGAGTTCTAGAAGGAGAAATAGCAGTATTCCACAAAAATGGATTTTTACCATTCTGACTGATATGCTATATTTTCGTGGCCATCCAGGTCCAGCATCTCAGGAGTTCTGAGTAGTTATAAAGTAAACAAGCATAGAACATAACAGTTCAAGTGGCTGGAAGTCGATGTAAAAAGGTCTAGAATAAGACTTAGCATTATTTGTCAAAAATCGATTTTTACAATTCTTATTGATATGCTATGTTTTCGTGGCCATCCAGGTCCAGCATCTCAGGCGTTCTGAGTAGTAATGGAGTAAACAAGCATATAACTCTACAGTTTTAGCGGCTGGAAGCCGATCTGATAGAGTTCTAGAAGGAGACATAGCAGTATTCGACAGAAATGGATTTTTACTATTCATACTGATATGCTATGTTTTTGTGGCCATCCAGGTCCAGCATCTCAGGCGTTCTGAGTAGTAATGGAGTAAACAAGCATAGAACTCCACAGTTTTAGAGGCTGGAAGCCGATCTGAAAGAGTTCTAGAAGGAGACATAGCAGTATTCGACAAAAATGGATTTTTACCATTCATACTGATATGCTATGTTTTCCTGAAAATCCAGGCCCAGCATCTCAGGCGTTCTGAGTAAGAATGGAGTAAACAAGCATAGAACATCACAGTTCATGCGGCTGGAAGTCGATTTGAAAGAGTTCCAAACGAAAACTTAGTATTATTTGTCAAAAAACGATTTTTACCATTCTTACTGATATGCTGTTTTTATGGCCATCCAGGTACAGCATCTCAGGAGTTCTGAGTAGTAATAAAGTAACCAAGCATAGAACATAACAGTTCAAGTGACTGGAAGTCGATTTGAAAGAGTTCTAGAAGAAAACTTAGCATTATTTGTCAAATATCGATTTTTACCATTCTTATTGATATGCTGTTTTCGTGGCCATCTAGTTCCAGCATCTCAAGAGTTCTGAGTAGTAATAAAGTAACCAAGCATAGAACATAACAGTTCAAGTGACTGGAAGTCGATTTGAAAGTGTTCTAGAAGAAGATTTATCATTATTTGACAAAAATCGTTTTTTACCATTCTTACTGATATGCTATGTTTTTGTGGCCATCCAGGTCCAGCATCTCAGGCGTTCTGAGTAGTTATAAAGTATACAAGCATGGAACATAACAGTTCAAGTGAGTGGAAGTCGATTTGAAAGAGTTCTAGAAGGAGACATAGCGGTATTCCACAAAAATCGATTTTACAATTCCTACTGATATGCTATGTTTTCGTGGCCATCCAGGTCCAGCATCTCAGGCGTTTTGAATAGTAATGGAGTAAAAAAGCATAGAACTGCACAGTTTTAGTGGCTGGAAGCCGATCTGAAAGAGTTCTAGAAGGAGACATAGCGGTATTCCACAAAAATGGATTTTTACCATTCTGACTGATATGCTATATTTTCGTGGCCATCGAGGTCCAGCATCTCAGGAGTTCTGAGTAGTAATAAAGTAAACAAGCATAGAACATAACAGTTCAAGTGACTGGAAGTCGATTTGAAAGAGTTCTAGAAGAAGATTTAGCATTATTTGACAAAAATCGTTTTTTACCATTCTTACTGATATGCTATGTTTTCGTGGCCATCCAGGTTCAGCATCTCAGGCGTTCTGAATAGTAATAGAGTAATAAAGCATAGAACGCAACAGCTCAAGCGGCTGGAAGTCGATTTGAAAGAGTTCTAAAAGAAGATTAACATTATTTGACAAAAATCGATTTTTACCATTCTTACTGATATGCTATGTTTTTGTGGCCATCCAGGTTTAGCATCTTAGGCTTTCTGAATAGTAATAGAGTAAAAAAGCATAGAACTGCACAGTTTTAGCGGCTGGAAGCCGATCTGAAAGAGTTCTAGAAGGAGAAATAGCAGTATTCCACAAAAATGGATTTTTACCATTCTGACTGATATGCTATATTTTCGTGGCCATCCAGGTCCAGCATCTCGGGAGTTCTGAGTAGTTATAAAGTAAACAAGCATAGAACATAACAGTTCAAGTGGCTGAAAGTCGATGTAAAAAGGTCTAGAATAAGATTTAGCATTATTTGTCAAAAATCGATTTTTACAATTCTTATTGATATGCTATGTTTTCGTGGCCATCCGGGTCCAGCATCTCAGGCGTTCTGAGTAGTAATGGAGTAAACAAGCATAGAACTCTACGGTTTTAGCGGCTGGAAGCCGATATGAAAGAGTTCTAGAAGGAGACATAGCAGTATTCGACGAAAATGGATTTTTACCATTCATACTGATATGCTATGTTTTCGTGAAAATCTAGGCCCAGCATCTCAGGCCTTCTGAGTAAGAATGGAGTAAACAAGCATAGAACATCACATTTCAAGCGGCTGGAAGTTGATTTGAAAAAGTTCTGAACGAAGACTTAGTATTATTTGTCAAAAAACGATTTTACCATTCTTACTGATATGCTGTTTTCATGGCCATACAGGTCCAGCATCTCAGGAGTTCTGAGTAGTAATAAAGTAACCAAGCATAGAACTTAACAGCTCAAGTCCAGCATCTCAGGAGTTCTGAGTAGTAATAAAGTAACCAAGCATAGAACTTAACAGCTCAAGTGACTGGAAGTCGATTTGAAAGAGTTCTAGAAGAAGACTTAGCATTATTTGACAAAAATCGATTTTTAATATTCTTACTGATATGCTATGTTTTCGTGGCCATCCAGGTCCAGCATCTCAGGAGTTCTGAGTAGTAATAAAGTAAACAAGCGTAGACCATAACAGTTCATGTGACTGGAAGTCGATTTGAAAATGTTCTAGAAGAAGATTTAGCATTATTTGACAAAAATCGTTTTTTACCATTCTTACTGATATGCTATGTTTTCGTGGCCATCCAGGTTCAGCATCTCAGGCGTTCTGAATAGTATTAGAGTAATAAAGCATAGAACTCCACAGTTCTAGCGGCTGAAAGCCGATCTGAAAGAGTTCTAGAAGGAGACATAGCAGTATTCCACAAAAATGGATTTTTACCATTCTTACTGATATGCTATGTTTTCCTGGTCATCCAGGTCCAACATCTCAGGAGTTCTGAGTAGTTATAAAGTAAACAAGCATAGAACATAACAGTTCAAGTGACTCAAAGTCGATTTGAAAGAGTTCTAGAAGAAGACTTCGCATTATTTGACAAAAATCGATTTTTACCATTCATACTGATATGCTATGTTTTCGTGGCCATCCAGGTCCAGCATCTCCGAAGTTCTGAGTAGTAATAAAGTAAATAAGCATAGAACATAACAGGTCAAGTGACTGGAATTCGATTTGAAAGAGTTCTAGAAGAAGACTTAGCATTATTTGACAAAAATCGATTTTTACCATTCATACTGATATGCTATGTTGTCGTGGCCATCCAGGTCCAGCATCTTAAGCGTTATGAATAGTAATAGAGTAAAAAAGCATAGAACTTCACAGTTTTAGCGGCTGGAAGCCGATCTGAAAGAGTTCTAGAAGGAGACATAGCAGTATTCCACACATGGATTGTTACCATTCTTACTGACATTCTATGTTTTCGTTGCCATCCAGGTTCAGCATCTCAGGCGTTCTGAGTAGTAATAAAATAAAAAAGTATAGAAGTACACAATGCTAGCGGCTGAAAGCCAATCTGTAAGACTTCTAGAAGGAGACACGCCATTATTTGTCAAAAATCGATTTTTACCATTCATACTGATATGCTATGTTTTCGTGGCTATCCAGGCACGGCATCTCAGGCGTTCTGAGTAGAAATGGAGTAAACAAGCATAGCACTCGATAGTTTTAGCGGCGGGAAGCCGATCTGAAAGAGTTCTAGAAGAAGACTTAGCATTATTAGACAAAAATCGATTTTGAATATTCTTACTGATATGCTATAGTTTCGTGGCCATCCAGGTCCAGCATCTCAGGAGTTCTGAGTAGTAATAAAGTAAACAAGCATAGAACATAACAGTTCAAGTAACTGGAAGTCGATTTGCAAGAGTTCACGAAGAAGACTTGCATTATTTGACAAAAATCGATTTTTACCATTTTTACTGATCTGTAGAATACTGCTATGTCTCCTTCTAGAACTCTTTCAGATCGGCTTCCAGCCGCTAAAACTATGGAGTTCTATGCTTGTTTACTCTATTACTACTCAGAACGCCTGAGATGCTGGACCTGGATGGCCACAAAACAGCATATCAGTAAGAATGGTAAAAATCGCTTTTTGTCAAATAATGCAAGTCTTCTTCTAGAACTCTCTCAAATCGACTTCCAATCACTTGATCTGTTATGTTCTATGCTTGTTTACGTTATAACTACTCACACATCCTGAGATGCTGAGCCTGGATGGCCACGAAAATATAGCAAATATAGCAGTATTCTGCAAATATAGTATTATACCATTCTGATTCTTACTGATATGCTATAGTTTCGTGGCCATCCAGGTCCAGCATCTCAGGAGTTCTGAGTAGTAATAAAGTAAACAAGCATAGAACATAACAGTTCAAGTGACTGGAAGTCGATTTGAAAGAGTTCACGAAGAAGACTTGCATTATTTGACAAAAATCGATTTTTACCATTTTTACTGATCTGTAGAATACTGCTATGTCTCCTTCTAGAACTCTTTCAGATCGGCTTCCAGCCGCTAAAACTATGGAGTTCTATGCTTGTTTACTCTATTACTACTCAGAACGCCTGAGATGCTGGACCTGGATGGCCACAAAACAGCATATCAGTAAGAATGGTAAAAATCGCTTTTTGTCAAATAATGCAAGTCTTCTTCTAGAACTATCTCAAATCGACTTCCAATCACTTGATCTGTTATGTTCTATGCTTGTTTACGTTATAACTACTCACAAATCCTGAGATGCTAAGCCTGGATGGCCACGAAAATATAGCATATCAGTCAGAATCAGAATGGTATAATACTATATTTGTAGAATACTGCTATATCTCCTTCTAGAACTCTTTCAGATCGGCTTCCAGCCGCTAAAACTATGGAGTTCTATGCTTGTTAACTCTATTACTAATCAGAACGCCTGAGATGCTGGACCTGGATGGCCACAAAACAGCATAGCAGTAAGAATGGTAAAACTCGATTTTTGTCAAATAATGCAAGTCTTCTTCTAGTACTCTTTCAAATCGACTTCCAATCACTTGAACTGTTATGTTCTATGCTTGTTTACTATATAACTACTCAGAAATCCTGAGATGCTGGACCTGGATGGCCACGAAAATATAGCGTATCAGTCAGAATGGTAAAAATCCATTTTTGTGGAATACTGCTATATCTCCTTTTAGAACTCTTTCAGATCGGCTTCCAGCCGCTAAAACTATGGAGTTCTATGCTTGTTTACTCTATTACTAATCAGAACGCCTGAGATGCCACCTGGATGGCCACAAAACAGCATATCAGTAAGAATGGTAAAAATCGATTTTTGTCAAATAATGCAAGTCTTCTTCTAGAACTCTTTCAAATCGCCTTCCAGTCACTAGAACTGTTGTGTTCTATGCTTGTTTACTTTATAACTACTCAGAAATCCTGAGATGCTGTACCTGGATGGCCACGAAAATTTAGCATATCTGTCAGAATGGTATAATACTATTTTTGTAGAATACTGCTATGTCTCCTTCTAGAACTCTTTCAGATCGGCTTCCAGCCGCTAAAACTATGGAGTTCTATGCTTGTTTACTCTTTTACTACTCAGAACGCCTGAGATGCTGGACCTGGATGGCCACAAAACAGCATATCAGTAAGAATGGTAAAAATCGCTTTTTGTCAAATAATGCAAGTCTTCTTCTAGAACTCTTTCAAATCGACTTCCAATCACTTGAACTGTTATGTTCTATGCTTGTTTACGTTATAACTACTCACAAATCCTGAGATGCTGAGCCTGGATGGCCACGAAAATATAGCATATCAGACAGAATCAGAATGGTATAATACTATTTTTGTAGAATACTGCTATGTCTCCTTCTAGAACTCTTTCAGATCGGCTGCCAGCCGCTAAAACTATGGAGTTCTATGCTTGTTAACTCTATAACTAATCAGAACGCCTGAGATGCTGGACCTGGATGGCCACAAAACAGCATAGCAGTAAGAATGGTAAAAATCGATTTTTGTCAAATAATGCAAGTCTTCTTCTAGAACTCTTTCAAATCGACTTCCAATCACTTCAACTGTTATATTCTATGCTTGTTTACTTTATAACTACTCAGAAACCCTGAGATGCTGGACCTGGATGGCCACGAAAATATAGCATATCAGTCAGAATGGTAAAAATCCATTTTTGTGGAATACTGCTATGTCTCCTTTTAGAACTCTTTCAGATCGGCTT